>VZRS01005636.1:999753-1085816 GCA_013398055.1 Ifrita kowaldi
TTTGTCCCCCAGGGAATTGTAATTTAATTCCTTGCCATGTCCTTCCTCCTCTTTCCCGAGCAATGCTGGTGGAAATGGGGAGGAGAACAAGCCTTTCTATCACAGAGGAAATTGCAGCCCCGAGCAAGATGAGGGCAGGAAAATGACCATTTTTGTTGGATTGGAGAGTCCCAGAGAAATCTTCATGATCTGTGATGAAACTGTCCACAGCTGTATGCATAGCACAACCCAGTGCCAGCACCTCAGAGGCCACAGAGAGCTCTGGAGCTCAGCTGCTCTCGTGCTTTTCTGCCATTCCCTTTTCCAGCATACAAAAAGTCACTTCCCTGTTTCAGGGGGGTCGGCACAATAAGAAATTGGAAAGCCTTATCTAAAAGCAATTTCAGTATTTACCACATTTTATCCTTTATTCAGTGGCATCTGACACAGTTCAATTATGGCTTGTCAAAAGCATTCTCCACTGTGGGGTAGAGTGGAAAAACAGATTACACAATGTCTGTGGACTGATGCACCTGACCAGGGGACTAATGAACTCTTGGCTTTCTTAGTGAGATGTGTAAAGAGAAGGTAGAGCACATTGAAAGAGGGGTAAAATGAAAAGATCAGGATTACAGCAGTGGGTGAAAAACATGAAATACTGGAGAAGAGACTCTCTGGCTTTTAGCATGGTAGAGCAGCAGTGTTGCAGCCTGTTCAGGAAATGCTCTGTGAGTGGAGAGAGGAGAGAATGGTGGGAGAGCCACAGGTGCCTGTGCTGGGCTGGGAGGATCCTCTTACTTCATTTGAGTGTCTTAGAAGGAGAATTGAGGACAGCAGTTATGAAAACTGCAGTAGGATTGCTTTAAATTTGCAGGGTCTTTAAATCAGCTATAAGCATTTAAATCAAATATGTCTCCCCATTTCTTGCCAAACAAATGGCTGTATTGGTAGGTGCTCCTGTCAGAAAAATCAGCTTGGTGGGAGGAAAACTGGAGAATCAGACCTGGCTGGAGTTAGAGTATGGCTTACGTCTAAGCTGATGTAACTTCATGCAGTATTTGGCTATAAATGTTCCAGGGGACATTGGAACAGCACACCCTGGTAGTCTCTTAACTTCCAGGGAAAAGTGAAACTTGGAGTTCTCAGTTTGCCAAATTTGGATCAGAGCACGCAGGGCGCAGTCACTGGTCACAGCTTTTAGATGTAGCCCCACCACATGATTCCTGTCTAAGGACAGGTTTTTATCACACAGATCACAGCAATCACGAAACATTTGTCAGAAAATGTTTTCCTTGTCTGATCTTCCTGCCTGCATCCTGTGACTTGAGGTCAAGGTCCAATGGCTTTGGAAGTTTTGATTTTCTAGTAGTTGTACATAGTTTTCAACAGGGGCAAGCACCATACAGCTTCCATGTCAAAAATGTTCTCTGTGGTACCAAAACAAAATGCCTGGATCAAAAAGTCACAGCTGCTCTCGAGAGAAAGAGATGGAACATAAAGCTGGGTTTCATGTCAGTCTTTGTGCTTCACTGAGGCATCTCTGCTCCCTACAGCTGTGTCCAAGGTGGTTCTTCACATCAGTGTTTTGTGCTGTTTCTCCCTGAGATGGCCCTTTGCACATGGTCACCACTGTGTCATGGTGATGTGACCCTTGGTGTGCTCAGAGGAAAAAGAAATGGATCTGCTGCCCTGAAACCACAGGTAATAATCCTGCAGTGAGAAGTGCTGCAAATGCTGCAGAGCCATTTCATTAAAGAAGACAGAAGCACTACGAGGCAGCTCAGGAATCCAGATTTGAATGGAGCCAGCACTTCAGCTGGTCAGTGACATTCTCACCTTGTTCTTTCCAAAATGAAGCTTCCCTCATGTAAGGCTTTCATCTTTAATGACCACAAGCATTTGGCCTGGTCTCACTTCTGACAAGGCAAATCAAATAAAGCAGTCAAAAGAGAGAAAAGGCTGTTTACACACAGTGTCAGAGCAGATCTTGCAGCCATCCACAAGGAATTTAGGTTGATGTTGCTGTGTTTCAGTCCCCTGTGCTGCTCTGGGGTAATTCTTGTTCAGCAGCAGCTGTGTTAGGGATGGGCCCTGACATGATTCCTGCTGATTCTCCCTGTCTCCAGTCACTTCCTTTGCTCCTGGGGAGATCCTTAGAGTCACAGATCTTCAGTGAGAATCTGTGACTAGCTTTCAAACCACCTTTTGATGTCATTTGGCAAAACTTGTGTCTCAGAATAGGTGTTCTTGTAGCACCTTAACCTGCTTGAGGTCCCTTGAGCTGAGGGTGCCTCAAAACATAGCACATCTTTTTAGATCAATTTTTTCCTCTTTAATGTACTGGGTCCTTATTAAACATCCTACCGTAAAAAATAGAGGAGACTGGTGCTCTCTGCCCTAACCAAAAAGGGGTAAAGCCCAGAAGTGTGATAAGGCAGTAGGGAGAGGGTGGGCAAGGTGCAAATGAAAGTAACAACAGAATGGTGGCTTCGTTTTTTGATGATTTCAGTCTTATTGAGAACCACCCTACCACTAACAAATGAGCAACTCCTCCTGCTTGCATTTGGGTGTGGTGGGCCATGAAAAGCAGGGGAGAATGTCACTGATAAAGTTCTCAAGTTCTCAGAAAGTATTTTCTAGTTGTCCCAAAGTGGAATAAAGTGCTAAGAGCAAATTCAGAGCAATATATATATATACATATATACATACATATATACATATACATATATATATATATATATATATTTTAGTAGGGTATTTTGCTTTGTTGATTTACTCTAGGAAAAATCTATCTTGTCTGCATGTGTGATTAAGTAGCTGGTGGAATAATTCTTTACAGGGAGGAGAACATGCCAGAACATTTGAGAGGTGTAAAACCAGGCTGCAGAGAGGATTGGAAAAGGTACAAGGAGGAGTAATTTTGTGTTGGCAGGAAGTAGACTTAATAGTACTTTTTTATCTGTAATTTTTATGATTCTGTGGCTAACCAGGGAAATGTTTAATGTTCCTTGTACAGCGAGTGAAGGTAGAAGAAGGCAAATTGACATCCCCAGCTCTGTTATAATTCATTCCATTACTTCAGCAGGGCTTTTATATTGTCACGCCCATAAAGCGCCAGTGTGCACGCTCAGAGCCAATCCATCTTTATATACTGCTGCTGATCCCGTTGGAGGCAATGGCAAAACTCCCATCAATTTTAATGGCAGTGGGATATGGCCCATTTTGTGGATATACAATGTATATTTCCTGCACACACAATTTTTCATGTACAACGTGCCCCTCATCCGAGGTTCAGGGAGTGTTTTATAAAGTGGCGAAGTCACAGCCATTGATGCAGTTTCCAGCTGGTGAGATAACGTGATCTGTCTTCAAAATAGGATGTAAGGGTTGACATTTATTTATCTATCTGTTTTTTAATTTATTATGGGCACAGGATGCACACAGAACGTCTCCACTTGTGGAGTACTGCCTTTGAAAAATCTGCCCAGATAAATTGCAGGAGGTAACTATGTTAGAAATAGCTGCTGCACTTGCAAGGTTAACATTATGCTACAGCACTTAAAAACTAGAAAGCATCAAAGAAAATTGAAGGCAGTATGGATCAGTGGGTTAGTACATAACGGAGCAGTCTGCAGCACCAGAGGCTCAGAAAGGTCCCTTTTGAAAAGCAGCTGTTTGGATAGCGACTCACTCAATCAGCAAGGTACAAACAAACAAAAAAAAATTAATTGGATGGGTGTTTTAACTCATGTTCTAATTGGGAAATGTTTTGAACTGGGGTAAGGTGCCTGTTTCCTGCAGAACCCACCATCCTTGACCCTCTTTAAAGAAAATGCACAATGCATGAACCATATTTTAGTGGCTGTAAACCTCGTTGGTTATGCATTTACAGATCTGGATTCACAGCAGCTTTCAACATGTGCATAGTGGAAATGGAATTACCTGCCAGGCTGATGCTTTCACTCAGGAAGCTGCTTTTCCTCACCATGATGTGTGCTGGAGAGCACTACATTCCCAGTTTAATGCAGGAACAGGGTTTGCAGAAGACTCAGACAAGGAGTTTGCAGTTTAACTAAAACCTCTAGGATGTAGTTGTGAGTTCTCTGCTGGTGGAGAGCAAATAATTCATCGGGCTGACGGATCACTGAGCCTTGCTGTACAACACTCAGCGCTCGCTGCACTCACAGCCCCTGCAATTGCATTATGCAAAGACTGATGAACTCTTTGCTTAGCTGCGTGTACACAGGAATATATCCAGCTTCTGTTGGAGCACCCGTGCCTCAGGCAGTGCCATGACATTGAAGAGTCGCTGTTTCTGAGGGTGTTAAGTGGCTGTGTTGCGTGGGGTGCCACAGCAATCAAACAAATGCCACTGTGCTGAAGGACAGGAGCATCGTCTCAATGTACAAGCAGCCCTCTTGTATCCTGTCCCTTACAGCACTCTTGGAAAACAGCACTGATCTAAGACATGTGAATTAACTGGTTTTAGTTGGCTGGTTTTCACCATCTTGATATTTGCAGGTTTGTTTGGGTTGTTTTTTTAAATATCTAAGTAGCAGGCGTTTTGCGTCTTTTTTTTGTTGTTGCTGTTTTTGTTTTTATATTGCTTGGGAGGGATTGTTTGTTTGTTTTAAATTACAGATCCAAAATTGACTTGACCTGTCAGGCTGGGATTTATATTCCTCTGTGGTTCTCAGGAGGTTGCAGACCTTGAATTCAAGTGCTGAAAGCAGTTTCAGGTGGAGCTGTGTCCCAAGTGCTCAGCTGTGTGCCACAGCACCTGTAAACCACCACTGGGGCGTTGTGGAGGGGCTCAGGCAGGTCACAGTTCAGTTCCTGGTTCCTTTTTCTATTGATTTCCTTTGGCAATTTGCCTCTACTGTGATTTTTAAGAGCACTTAGTGTAGGCCTAAGTGCTATCAAAGATCAGATATTCCCATTGACTCTGAAAACAGAGTTCAGATTTATTGAAGCACATTTGCTGTTTGCCCTCAAGGTCTCCAGGATTTATTTTTTCACCTGTCTCCTGATAATTATGCACACATGTGAGCCACACAGATCTTGGAGCAACAAAAGCCACGCTTGGCCCACTAGCATTTGCTAACTTCCACAGAATCATGGAGTCATTGAAGCTGAAAAAGACCTCCAAGATGATGGATTGAGTGCTTTGACTGAATATCAACTAAACCATAGCACTGAGTGCCACATCCAGTCATTTCCTGGACACTTTCAGGGATGGTTACTCCACCACTGCCCTGAACAATCTGTTCCAGTGCTTGACAACCCTCACAGTGAAGAAATTCTTCCTGATGTCCACCCTGAGCCTCCCCTGCTGCAATTCACAACTTCATAAAGGTCTGCCTTGACTCCACCCATTTTCAGAAGACAACTAATCTGGGAATGAAATTTGTAAATTATGAGACTGTTTTGTGCTAAGAGGATTCACTGCTTTTGCTGAGAATATACAATACTTTAATAGCAGAGGGTGGGCATGAAGAAAGCTTTTTACCACACATTTTTTTCCCTGTGTACTCTCTCAAATGAGAGTCTGGCAACACACAGCAGCTGTCAGTAACCTGCAAATTATTTCTGCCCTCCCTAGCAGATGTCACAGTGGCGGTGGACAATACACTGTGAAGTCCAGAGATGACAAAGATTAGAATATGTGGATGTTGTTAAACAAAAGTGGTATAAAATGTTGTTTCTTAGACAAAAAAAACCCTACACAAACAAAAAAAACCAACCCCTAAAGCATAGATGCCTGACCTTCTGACAAAAGCCTGCTTCCTTTTTTATTATTTTTTGCAGAATATAAAATGTTTTAACTTCTGAACTCAGCTTTGCTTTAGTCTAAGATATAAGCTGCTTTTTAAAATTATTGGTGCTTGACCCGTGAAATAGAAAATTACATATAAGATGGACTTTCAGCCCAGATTTCCCATGCTGGAAAGAAAATACTGTAGAGTGCAACAGCTATCTACAAGATCTAGTAAAAAGAAATTTAAGGTAATTATGGTAATGGCTGGAACACCGATTTCTCAGTTATTTCCAGGTGTTTTCAAGTGGCAGAAAACTTTTGAAAAAGCATCTTAAGAGTTTTGGGAACAAAACAGAGCTCTGAATTTCTGGGTGTGTCCCTTTTCAATGGTCCGATTTGCAAAAATTTGTAGCTGTGGAGCTTCTAATAACACACAAGCAGCACATTCTTTATCATTAAAACTTGGGTATGTTTTGTTTTGTCTGTTTGATTGAACCTGTTTGATTACTGATTATTTTTCATGTACTTCGAGTAAGTGGCACATTTGGAAAGAAACAAACCTATGCTAGGGAGAAGTGTCTTAAAAATCTTAAATCTCCTTAAGTTTCTTCTTTTCCCTTTTTCTTTCTGTTGAGGAAAAGAAAGTGGCAAAATTGCTGTTTCTGAAATAGGCTGTAAAAGAAGGACAATATAAAAACTTCCCAAGAAAGCACTCTGTTGAATTAAAAGGGAAATGGGAACTCTCTCTCCCTCTTTCCACGATCCCTTTAGTCTGTCTGCAGGGCCCACAGTGGCTTAGTGACCCTGTCAAAGTCCTTATCACTTCCTTGGCACCTCGGGCTTCCAAAATCATTTCAGCACTTTGAAAATGTTAAACTTAATGCTCAGAGTGGACAGAGTTTCAGTTCTACAAGACAGCTGTTCAGGTACACAACTGCTGGTGGAGGAAAGTCTCTTTGATCTGCCACGGGGAGATCTCAATAAAAATATTGTGTAGATTTGTGTGGGAAAAGCAAAGGTAAAGCTGTGTTGGAATACTTGCAACTGGTTTAGACTATTTAATAGATTATTGTTATAATGAATAAAGGAGGATCAGGCATGAATGGGGGTGAAATTTTGCAGTCCTACCTACCCATCCAATCCTACCTAATATTTTCTGACTTTTTTCTCAGAGTGGAAGAGACTTTTATGCTCTCTGCCTGGAGAAAACAGCTGTTCAAAGTTTATGCAGGGCTTGCAAACAAGTAAAAGTTTTCTCACTAATCCTATTTGAATTCCTGCAGCTGTAAACCTCAACTTCTAGTGTCTGGAATGGTAATAAGTAGAATATATATATATATAAATACATATAGAGAGAGAGATATATATTGGTATGTATATTCATGACTGTATTAGAATGTAATGACACAAATGTAATTTTCACTTCAATTTCAGAGAGAAAAGCAAATCCATCTTCTGTCGGTCATAGTTCTCCCACATTGCCTGCCTCAGAGAATGGGATTTGAATTTTTCCAATGAAATTAGAATGTCATGGCCTTGACCTGAATAGAAACAAATATTAAAAAAATGTTTACACAGAAGATGCAAGTGTAATCCATGAGACTCCTCTAGCTGTTAATTTGTGAGCATTGTTTATTCAGTAGCAATAACCTGTATTAGTGCAGCTGAGTGTCAATATTAACACATGCGATTATATGCATTAAAAAGGCTCCATTTGCCTTTTTCCCCCCTCCTAACATGCATGATCAGTTTCAAGTATAACACTCTTAAATTTGTATTATATTCAGCCAGTCCAGATCTCATTATGTTGGACAAACACTGTACAGGAGGAAAGTGGATCACATAAATGCCCCTAATATTATTCATGAATTTTCCTGCTGCAGTGGGTTGGAAATATGCCACAAATATTCTCCTATAAATTACTTTCTTTAAGTTCTGGTATTGTATTTCTGGTTGGGTTTTTTTTCATTACTATTTAGAAGGTTTTGATTCATTGCTTCAGATAAAATTGAGTGCTTTACTAGTGCTGTTTGTTCTCTGATGATGTTCATCTGACCTCTTTCCTTTCTTATTTTTTCTTTTTTTAAAGTGTGCTTTGAATCAGCCAAAATTTATGATTGTTCAGTACAGTTTCAGCTACTGTAGGTAATAGTTTTGACTCCCCCTTGTCTTCTGATGTCGAACTGTTTGCACACTGGTAGTTGCTGTTGGACACAGTGTTGCAAAACAGCCCAAAATATGGGACTAAAAATAGAGAGACTTTTTAGTACATATATAAATAATAAAAAAAATAACATTATGTATTTTATATGTGAAATATATAAGTTAAAAACTTATGAAGTATTGGCCCACATAGGGTTGAGGAGAACTGGATTTAAGTCCTTCTTATTAATGGAAAAGCTCCAATCTTAAATTGGGCCATGCTGTAGTGTTTAATAGAAATATTATCTGTGATATTCATTCCTGGACATTTAAAGCAAGATTCTATCTAAAAAATTCCACAGATTTTTCACAATAATTTCTGTATAAATCCATGGCATTTCTATGGCATTTCTATGGCATTTTATTGTCCCCATTACCATTTTTTTAGGTTGACAGAACCTTCCATAAAGAAGTACAGAATCTTCTTCATGTGGTTTGCTGAAATCCTAGAATGACCTATGGTATGAAATGCAAAAAGAAATATACTTTTGACAAGCCTGGGGCTGTGCTTACTGAGCATTGCTCATTACTTGAAAAGATCATTTGTGCCTATTAATTGAAGAATCTCTTCTGTTGGTTATGGTATGTTTACTAGGTCAATTTCTTTTCATTATTTGTTTGGGTTTTTTTTTTATTCCAGACAGGTGAAATTTTGCATTTCTGATTCACGTGGACAAACCAAATCTCTGTGACTGAGAGGGGACTTCTAAAAGATTCCCCCAGCAATGACAAGGCCAATGTAAAATCAGCAGTGATTGAATTGGTATTTGCACTCACATGTGGGTATTCAGTCATGTATTAATTTTGGTGGTATTTGGTATTTTTTTATTGCAATTATAGTAGATCTGCTTTTCTGATAACACAAATGTATTGATGGGTACGAAATGGCATTGGTTGGAGAAATCTGAAACATCTGTAGGGTCAGAGATGTGCTGTTTATTGTTGGTGTTTATTTCTTTTCACTAGGCTGAGATGTGTACTGGGCTTTTTGGTGTTTAAGGTATAACAGTCTTCATTTTAATACACAATTGCTATTGGTGCTGAATTTCTTCAGTCTCTTTTCCATCTTGTCCTGGTTTTGGCTTCTGTTCACTAAAGTTATTAAAATTCTTGTGCATTCTGGGTATGAATAACAAAATAAAAATTATTATTGGTACATTCACTCTTTACTACCAGAAATCCACATTATTTTTTTTTCCTAGCGGATTGCTGGGCAGAATATTTTGAGTTATGGCTTTATTTCCCTTCATCCAAGATTTTTGCAGCAAAGGGGCTGCTAATAAATCTGGAGCCAGAAGGGAAACACCAGAAAAAAGGTCAAAGTTTTGAGGTCAAAGCATTCACTGTGTGGGGCTTTCTGGGGCAATTACCACCTAGTCCTCCTTTTCTGGTGTTTCTGCAAGGTCTGACATTATTGGGTTCTGATCCACAGCTCCACAGCTGAATATTTGTTGGGAAATACACACCTGGTGAAACACACAATCACATTCCTGTTAATGTGGAACTAGGTGAGCACTGCTGGAATAAACTGGGGGGGTTTTTTGTGAATCTGACTCCAGGTAATCACATTCACGGAAAAAAAAATCTTTCTGCCTGTAGTTAAGGATGCAACATATCAAATCCTGATATCCAATGAGATGAGAACTCACATTTAAGAGAGCAGAGACCAAGCAGAATTTTAATCTTGAGAGAATGACCTGATTCAGATTATGATTCCAAAATCAGAAAAATGCAGGCTAGAGATGTCCAATTCGTCATGCCAAAGAAATATTTATCTTTAAAGTATAACCATTGTCCCATAGCCAGTTCTGCACATTCCTGATTGGTTTTTTCCTGATTCCTGATCACATTCCTGTTGATTAAAACACCCTTGTCCTTTTCCAGCTGCCAGCCACGATCCAGACCTGTTGTATGATGCCTGACAGTTGTCACTGAGTTTGCTGCTCCCCCACTATTTTCTGTGGGTCTCTGATCCTTCAAGCTTAGGATGATGAAAGCAATTAGCTAAATGGTTGTTCTCTAAATATAGAGAAGCCTTCTAAGTAAGGGCAGAGAGAGAATTAACCTTTTTTGCCTACACACACACCTCCTAAAGATTTGAACAATTGATTTCACAGAGGTGACAAATTGAAGTTGAACAGCAGTGTGGCAAATACACTTTCGTTTTGCAGCTTATTTCAAGTGCTCTAGAAAAGCAATGCTTTGGCAGGTTATCAATAAAGGACAGGTGACCTGTGTGGTAATTGACACAAACACAGAGCCTTGAGAGGCTGTTTTACTCCCTCAGCTGTTGATTTTTTGGGGTTGGTTTGTTGTTTTGGGATTTGGTTTTGGTGGGTTGGTTGGGTTTTTTTAGGAGAACGTGGATATCCACAGCTATTCCCCACATGAGGATCTGTTTTCATGTAATTCTTTTCTGGATTCTGAAGGAACCATGAAAAATCAAATTAGGAAAGAGGATGAACAGCTTTGAGGTATGGTTGCCTACAGGCTTTCAGGTATTTTGATCTCAGTCTGCTCTACTCAAGTGTGATAATGGACAATTCATTTGCTAAACTGGAATAAGATTTTATTACTAAAACATCTTGTCAGAAAATTTGTAAATTGAAGCCAAGAAGTCAAAAGACAATGAAAGCAGTCATTTATGTCTAACAAAAGATAAGTGTGCATGTCCTGCTGTTAAAACTCAGGAGCATAAACATTGAATTAAACTTTCTAAATGGAAATGTCTAATGTCTAAATGGAAAGTCCCTCACTGAAGGAATTTGCAATACAAATTAAAGAAGCTTGCTTCACAAATCTTTTTAACTATTTATTCTGTATAATTGACCGTATCTGGAGTGTGTAGAATCAGACATACAGACCTCAGCTTGAGATGTGATTTCCATCTGAGCTGGAGCTCTTCACTGCATTTTTTTTTAATACACATATGTGTATGCTTCATCATATCCATCTCTGATTAAACATATGTGCTTTGCCTTTCAGAAAATCGAACACATGTGTGATCCAGAAATGGCTGAATCAAGGAAACAACTATGCTGAATTTAGGCATCAACTTTGATGTGTAAATGTGAAGGGTTTTGGCGCTTTTGAAAAGAAAAACCTTTCTCTTTTGGTACTCTATGACTTTCTTGCCCTTCATCAGAACAAGAAGTCTTTGCTAATTTGCAGTGATGGATGGAAAACTTGTCCCTTAATGAATTTTGTGCCCTAACAAGGATGCATGGCTACGGCTTCAGTAAATGTATTCTGTTGCTCTTTTTTGTCAGTGTTAGCTCATCTTTATTTAGGATGCTTCATCGTTTACTAGTCAATGTTCTGTCCCCTGTCTGCAGAAATAATGAAATAACGATAAGAAGAATCTTGGCTGCAGCACATGCCCTGTCTTTGAAAGGTGAGAACAGTTCACAAATTCTGTTTCCTTCAAATAGGAAGCAGTGCTATTTAGGAAAGTGCTTATAAACAAATGTCTTCTAGGGTTCTTACACAGCATCATTTTTAAAGGTTCTGCTTTTGTCAGAGAATTAAGCTACAAACCATCTGCCTTCTGTCTTAGAAATATTGGACTAAATCCAGACTGGGAGGTGGGAGCCTCACCTGCACCGAGCTGGGTTCACTTTAATACCATTGTAACTCCAAGTACCTGAAACTGCCTCACGGAGCCTGTGAGGAGGGAGCAGCACTGCCCTTCTCTCTTCCTCTGCTTGCTACAGCTCTCCTCTGAACGAGATGCCCGAGGGCACGAGTCAAAATAGAGAAATTACCATGGGCTTTTTGCCCCACACAGGCAGTGCTTTTCCTCCTCCTGGCTGCATCCTGCTTGCCTGGGACCTCACCTTCTATTATGGAGAAGTTTACTTGTGGAAAACTTCTCCTCTGAGCTCTGGTTACATCCCTCACACCACTTAGGAAGGTCGTTCTCAGATTACTCTCTGTCCCTTTACCAAACCCCACGTTCCCTACCTCTTGTATTTAACTCTTCCCACTGACATCCACTGGTTTTCCATGGTCCCTCACTTTTCCATACAGCCTGCACAGTGCTGCTTAAAGCAGAGCTGCAGGAAAGCTGCCTGCCTCAGGCACACAGGCCAATGTCACCCCGGGTGCTGACAGGAGCTCTCTGTGCTATTTTCAGAGGTAGAAGGGGGAAATTGCTTCTGCAAGGGACGCAAGACAGATGGCTGCAAGTACAGCAAGCACTTACTTGGTGGAGGGAAATAAAACCTGTGCCTATTGCACTCTGACAGATTGGTTTGAAAAGGTTCCATGCAGTTTATTACCTCCAACCTGGTAAAAAGAAACTTATTTAGCATCAATGACACCCCACGTTTAATCCTAACTCTTTCAGTGGGGAGGCAGAAGATTGTAAGTAGTGGTTTGAGGGCTACCAGCAGCTCTTTTAGGCACCTTAAATCAATTTATCTGTAGGCTCTGTGTAATTTGCAGGATGAGGGAAATACTGAATGTGAGAGACAGTTGTACTTTTCCATGAAGAAAAAGGTCAGAAAAAAATTGCTTGTCAGCCAGGTATATAGTAAACATAAATTTAGCCTTGTGTGGATCAATATAAGGTTGTGTGTTCATATCCGATTACCTTAGATGGATTAAGATGTTGGATATTATTAAGATAATAAAAGAGAGGATTGGCATCGTAATGGTGGTACTTTGTCCTTGAAATTCTGTGGCTGGAGAGGTTCCCATTTGTAGATGCCAGATGGTTCTCGAAACCCAGTCGCTGAAATGAGGGAAGATTTGTACCTGAACGAGGTTTTCCTGTGAGGTTTTCTTTGGGTATTCTCTTCTCCTGTTTTTTATCTATCTTTCTTCTTTTGTGTTGTTTTTGTTTTCAGTCCCAGTCCACTTTCTATCTTTATGTTTTGTTAATGAACAATTACTAGCATGGTGTCCTGGTTCTACAACATTTCTGCCTTTATCAGCCAGCACACCTGGCCATGCTCAGGGTTACCCATATTTTTGTGGTAATTTCCTTGAAACTGGGCTCAGAAAATTGGGAAGACATACTTTACCGAAGGTAAAGCATCCATCTCTCCCCATTCTCATTATCTGGTTTGTGAATGTGAAAAAATATCTGTTTCCTCATTAAAATTAGTCTGGGGTTGAACACTTTTTTTTTTCCTACTCCTTCCACCCTAAAGACCAGGCATCCTTTAGGCTCCCACTCCTGCCTTTGCACAGTTCTGTCAAGATGTAATTGTCCCTTTCCAAAGTGTCATTGTAAGGACAGGATTCTTCAGGATGATCTTTCTTAGACAATTATTTCAGGCTACACTGTTATAACTGATCTTGCTTTATGGCTTCGTTGTCTTTAGGAAAAATTCTTTTCATCCACTTTAGATTACACCAAAATCTTTGCTTTTTCAGTCTGCATGCAGTGTGTATTTTGAATACCTTATATTTTTTTTTATGGCATCTACTAATGTCTTATGATAGGAACAAAGTTTAGTTTGATCTTTGTCCCCTTCTGGTTGAACTCCTGCTATAGTATCGAGTGGGTTTCATCTCTCTCTGTTCAGATTTACCATAAAAATATTAATATTAAATATCGATTAAAACATATAGCATGTGTGTCCTGGCACAGCAGGTTTCTAGTGCCTCTGTGAGAATACTTGTGTTTTTTCCTTTGACTCTTCTGCAATGAAATCCTGGTGATCACTTATGATGAATCATTTTAATTGCACTGGGATTTGTAACACAGCAAGTGGAGGTCTCTTGCTCTGCTGTGTATGATATAAACGTGGGTTTTCCTTCCTCTGAGGAATGGGGTAAGATCAAAATATCCAGCACAAATCAATATTAGATACAGCCCGGCACCGCCTGTAGATAGGCACTGCACTAGAAAAGTAAACATGAAATGAGTCACATTTTCTGTGGCTTTCTTTCCCCTGTGCGCTGGATAAGCTCTGACCCCTGAAGAGGTGATGGTGTTTGTTTGCTTGTTTGTTTGGCTTCCCAATTGTTTTATCTCTGATTAGAGGACAGAACTCCCAGTCACAAGCCCTAAGCGTCAAAAGACGGCTGAGTCCTGAGGGCAGAGTTTTACAGATGAAAGTGGCTGGAGGCAAGGAGGTTTGGCTTCCCAAGGAAAGGCTGGATGTCACCAGAGCAACCTGTGATGGCTCTTTGACTTTGGCTCTGGCAAGGAAATGAAAAGTGGCCGTGTCAATTTAACAGCCACAATGGTCCGGATCGATCCTAATGCAGCTTTGACCTTGTTTTGCTGCAGGCTGAGCCGGTGAGGTTGTTTCAGCTCTCAGCACCAGCAGAGGACACAGACCTGTCCCACTTCTCCTGGAAAACAAGGGCTCAGGCTGGGATGGTGGCATAAAAACTTCTGCTTCCCAGACAGCAATCTGCTTTTCTTCCTTGGTTTTCATATTCCACAAAGATGTACAGCATAGAAAGGATTTTTCTTTTCCTTTTTGTGTTTGTTTGGGATTTTTTTAAAAAACCGTGCCTGGTGGTTTACCTGAATCTAATTGATGCATTGATGAGGTGCCAGCTATTGTAATCAATAGACAGAGGGCAACCAACTGCTGCTGTTGCTCCTTTTCTGACTTCAGACTATAAAATGTGTGTAAGGATTAACATCCATGGTTAGATCAGCATTTCAGGTACTGAAGTTTTCAGTTTTCAAGCTCCTTTGGCCCTGCACGCTTCACAGCCACTCCCAAATGTCTCCGTTGGTGGTAAATGGATGTAGAAAGTGGGTGGGGTTTTGTTTGTAGGGGGGGTTGGGGGTCTTTTTTTCTTCCTAACTTCAGTGGTGGAAGTTGACTAATTGTCTGAGAAGTGGTGGTTTATGGTCCATCAGATTTCTGCAGATTCTGCTTTTGTTTCCTGCTTCCAGCATGGCTTTGCATGTTTCTGAGAGCCACACCAGGGAGACCTGCTTTTAACACCCTCATTAGGGAGCAGGAAATATTTTGCTTCCAAAAGCCCGTATTCTGTTGTTTGTTACTGCAAGCTTAAAAATAACAACCTTAGAAATATTTCAAAGTTCTCTGGAGAACGAAGCCTGGTTCAGGAGACTGATGGCCAGATTGTGCTACCAGGTATGATATAAATCAAGAATAACTCCACTGAAGGCAGGGCCATTACTCCGGCCTTACCAGGAGCGGAATGTGACCCTCAGTTTAATTTCTGAAATGGCTTCTGAATTTATTGGAGCTCTGCATCTCTGCAGGACCTTTCTTGGCTTTGCTGCAGTGGTAGCCTGATGTAAATCAGATTTCCTTGCAGCTGAGAACGGTGCTGATTATATATGAAGCTCTATGAGTGCTTGCTGGAGTTTTGTGTTCCTGAGACCACGTTAGGCATTCAAAGAGCTCACCCTTCTGCCTGTGACCTGCAGAAGGAGTAGAGTGTTTTACAGTGGTAATAAAGAGGTTACATTAGATGAAGTTATTTTCAGTAACTATATCAGGAAGACTGAGAGTCAATTATCCCGGCCAGGTTCATCTTTAGGACACAAGCAAAGCAGGGGGTTCAGAGGTTTATACTGTACCAGCAAAAAAAGATTTAAAGGCATTGTGTTCTCACTGAGCTCTTGGGCCTTAGCAGCAGGAGCAGCCAGGGAGGTCACTGAGCATATTTTGGGAGCTGCAGTCTCTCTAGGGGTGCTCTTTGACCTCTTAGACTCCTTTACTCAGCAGCAAAAGCAGGCTCTGTGGCTTTTGTCACCTGTGGCAGTGACTGTTTTGTAGGGACAACAGTGCTGAGGCTCATACGATTTCTGGCTTCTGTTTTAAGAATTTCTACTCTATTTTTCTCTGCTGACTCTATGCACTCTCACATCTAAGTTGGATAATTTCCCTCCATAAGGTGCTAGCTGCTTTTTTTATTTTATTTTTTTTTTTAATAATAGAACTTACAAGATGTTGAATACTTGCTTCCCAAAAATATCTTTGCTATTTAAGAGCCCCGGAATTTTTTTTTAAGTGAAACTTAGCTCCTGTAAGTCAAAAGATTTTGCTTCTCTCATGTTTCATCCGCAGAGGGAAATGTTGCTTGAAGAAAGGCCATATGCGCTGGTAGATAATTCTGCTAACTAATTTTAAGGAAAGATGTCTGTTCTGAGGATGTGACAGCTGAAGCTGTCACCTCTGCCCCTCACAATTAAAAGAAATTGATGATCAGCTGGTGGGTGGGACTGACATTGGTAAAGCTATGCTGACATAAATCCACTGAAGAGCTTTCTCTGTGAAGGAGATGCTTTTTTCTCTTCATTCGTTGTGAAGGAGATGCTTCTTTCTCTTCATTCATCTGTGGTTTTACTGCATTTTTAATACATTGCATTTTTGCCTATTGGAGCACTGAACTGTATTTTCAATCAAAATGAGTTGAGTGATTCCTACTTGACCGAATGATAGAAATCCCAAATCCTTCCAGCGTGCAGTGGTGTCAGAGAAGGGTTATTATGTTTTTAACAGCTCATGGTGTACCCCGAAACATGTATTGTTTTCTCCTTCCAGCCCTTTTCCTTCTTATTTGGGGACTGTAATGCACTTATGAGTTTAGCTGGTTATAATGAGGGGATTTCAATCTGGTTTGGGTTAATTCTAGCAGGTGAGTGCCTTTATAGACTCACCTCTGGCACAAATTAAAACGGTCTGCTTATCCAAAGAATGAACCTAAAAAGTGTAATCATCGCTTGATCTGCCGTTCTGAATCAGGACTGTCTATTAATAAGTCACTTTTTGTTTTGGTAGTATTGATTCCCCAGAACTGATTGCATTTCAGGAAGCAGCGCACCTATTTCTTCCTCAGGCTCTCCTCAACAACCACTTTCTCTTAGCAGTGGTGGCTGAACTGCTAAAGCAGCTGCTGCTGAGAAATAGGGAAGCCTAAGGAACCATTCTGAAAGGAAAAAAAATGCCACAACCCGCAAAGAATTGGCATTTCCTCCACATAGACCAGTGTATTGGAGTGGCTGTCAGTGGAATTCATCTACATCTGCACCTGGAGGGTAGAAGTCATGGAGCAAAGCAGGATGTGTTTTTACTGGGACAGAGCAGGAGCATGGTTTATCCCTGCTCTGCTCCTGCATGGCTCTGTTAGTTGCACTTAGTGGTCTGAGGGGTTTGCTGTAAAGATGTTTTTTCCTGGTTCTCTTCCCAGTTGCTGTAAATCAGAAGCTGTTTCACTGAGCTTGTGACTTGAGTTGTATAAAGCCAGTGCAGAGGAGGAAAGAATTCTGCTTATTGCATAGTATTTTTGGCTGTCAGCAACAAATTACTATTTCTGGATGAATTGCTGCTCCCATATATGAGAGGGTTGGATGCTGCTTTAGGTAAAGCCCAGAGAAGGATCCAGCTAAAATTGCTCAGGCCAACAAATCTTCTGTGACTTCTGGAATTCTGTCCTAAAGTCACCAGAATCAACCTTCAACTTGTGTAAGCAAGTTCTTTCAGCAGCTTTTTTAACAAACAAGTTTTGTTGAGGAAGGGTAAAGATTACCCCAAACTTTTGCAGTGTCTCTGAAGGTGCTCTGTGGGACTGGGGGGAGAGAGACAGTTTCTCCTGCCTTGGGAAGGACTCCAGTGTACCTTAGAGAACAGGTTGCTGATAGCAGGATCACAGATCCCCTCAGTTCCTGGTTAATTCTGAAAACTGTGTGATTTTCCATGCTCAGTTCTGTCAAATGTTGAAATATTATTGTAAATCCCTCTCCTGCTGCTCACAGCTGATTCCCAAAGCTGATCACTGCTCTTTTTAGTTTCTACCACTGCTGAAGTGTGGATTCCTACCAGCTTTTTTTGCTCCAGTTTTTCCATCACCAAGTTGTTTAGCTGCCTCTTGGAGGGGACTTCTTCCTTGTTTCGAGGCAAACTGAAGCCAAACAACAAAAAATTCAGAGATGTCTGTGTGACATTCAGGTGTTGACAGAGCGCTCCAAACGTCTGGCACAACCCTGCGGGGTCAGGCGGCCCTGCACTTTAAAACAGCTTACACTTTCAAACAATGGAATTTACATGCTTCAGAGGTTTCCTATCTCCTTATCTTGTCCATGAGGAATTAATAAGTTGGAGCCATTCAGCTGAGAGTGGTGGCTTGGTTGTGTGCCTTTTATAAAGCAGCTGAGGCGTGAGGAGACTGTGGCTGGCTACATTTGCATGGACTGCAGCTCACGGACATGGACACTTTTCCTTTGATGCACTTTCTTTAATCTTCTCCACTCTGACTTATCCAGCAGGTGGTAAAATACACCTGCCCCTTGCAATCAAAATATTATGCTTTTATGTGCTGACTTATCCCCTGGGTTCTCCAAACTTTGCAAACCTTTTGGCTTAGCTGTTGTGAAGGGAGAGGCTTTATTCTCATTTCCTGCTTAAACAGATTGAGGAAGAAAGGAATGAAGTGATTTGGCCAAGGTTTGTGTTTGAGCTGCAAGGCCTTGAGCTGGATCTAGCATCCATTTCCTAATTATATATAGCAGTGGATCTTTCAGAATGTTTTGGGTTTGGGATCAAAGTAGGGGAATCCAAAAAAGTCTGCAGCGTTTGGAAAACACTTCTCAAAACAATCCATGGGGAAATTGTGGGGCCTAGGCAACTCTAGTTTAGCTGGTGAAGCTTGTGAGTGTATAAACTGGTGAATTTTAAGTACTTTAAAAGTATCACTGATCAGAGCCTCAAAAGTTGCAGTATTTTTCACTACCTATGTATTCAAATATTCCCCCAACCCTACAGTGCCATCCCCAGGCACACCCCAAATGCACAAATCTGCTCCCATTAATTTCTATCTTTTGGTAGCACTTTGCTTCAGGTATTTCTTTTCCACTTTGCCCCCAATATACAGAGAGAGATGATCTGCTTGTTTTCTGATCAAGGCTCAGGAAAAAGAGTGATGAAAGGACCATGATACTCATTTATGCTGGCATTTAGTGTGGTAGATTTACTTTTTTTCTCACTGCTAAGTGAGAAGCTTGAAGAATCCCTTACATCATCTATAAATACAGTGACTACCTACCAAAGAGTGGCCCACTCTGACTTGTTCATGGATGTATTTTTAACAGAAATTTATACAAACATGATAATTTTGTGGGATTTCCCATGTTGGTTTTCAAGGTGATCATTCATGTTTGGGTCTCTGTCTTTCCTGCTGCTTTTACTTCAGAATGATTGATCTGTAATAAATGAGACAAATATGTAAAAATATGGCAAATGTGTGTAGCATGACCGATTTAGATAATTCACCAAGATAATTTTAAAGTGCCACTGGCTTCTGCATTTATTGTAGTCAATTCTGTAGCTGATGTTTCATGAATTTTTAGTACTGACGTAATAATTTTCAATGGGAGAAGTGACTTTAGGATTGAAACTACCTTAAACTAACCCCAGCATACAGATGAAATAATAAAACAAAGCAAATTTTGATCTGGAGTCGAGGGAAGTACTGTGTTGATTTAGCCTGGAGTAGCTACAGTTAATGGTGGGAGATTTTTTTGCTGCTCATGTCACAAGCAGAAATATGGAATCATAAGGCAAAAATGAGTAGCACCTTCACCATGAAGGCTGCCTACATAATTTGAATTCAAGGGACTACCCAGCTGGTAAGAAGGAATTAGTAGGTGTGGGATGTTTTATGATAGCAGCCTTGTGGTGTGCCTGCAGCAAGAAATGCAAACACATTAAACTCTAAGGTAATGTTGCTTAAATAATTTGTGTGCTTCTGTATATATATGTTTGCACAGCAGCAGCAGCAGTTATTGAAACTGATGCTAGATATTTCTGGAGTTTTCGTTCGGTGTAGGGGTTTGATTGCTACGTGTAATTTTGAGATGTGATGGCGTTAGACATTTCTCAAGCACGTGCCAAAACCAACAACCCAGTGATTGCTTTTTTGATTTTCCATTGTGTTCTGCTACTGTAACTGCTTTCATGTGTTTGCACCGACTTATTCTTATCTGTAGTGGTTTTCTTTTAAATTGTAAAATCTACAAACAGCTGATACAGACTTAGAAAATTATAAAAGCTGCAAACACTTGGATCATCCAGCACAGTGATGCACTGGGATTCCTTGCATAGCTTTCCTGAATCAGCCATGTTTACGTTGCGGTAATCATCCAAAACAGGTTTTGTAACTGTGCATTTTTGCTCAAAAGCATGCTAGAACAACACGGTTATAGTCAGGAAAAACAAACAGCTTGGCTTTCCTGGGCATAAAATATTGATAGAGAAGAAGCAGGTGTGAAGTCCGCTGGCAGTTCTTTGGGCAGAGAATGGAACACAGAGCAGGTGGCTTTCACTTCCAGCTTGGGAGGCTGTTGAAGGTTGTTGCAGATGTCATCAGGGTTTGAAATGTCCACAGGTGCATTCACCCAAAAGGTAAGGGGATGGTGTGGATTCCCAGGCCGTGCAAGGTCCTCAGACCTCTGCTCTGGCAGGGCCTTTCTGCACATCTGGGCTCTTCTTTGGCTTCTCCCTGCAGGGCACCATGGAAGGCAGGGATCTAGGGATGCCCCATGGGACACAAGAAGCACAGGGAGCTGTGAGGGGCTGGCCTGAGCTCTGCTTTCCATGCTCAAAATGACAGCCTTTTGCCTCCTTAACCAGGTGCCAGGTAAAGGCCCAATTTTGCTCAGGTTAAATTCAGGTTACTCCACTGGTGTCACCAGAGGTGTGCAAATGTGTGCCAGAAAGGATTCCTGTACATGCAGCCACAGCATGTTAACTGTAGAAACCACAATATGTTGCCTATTACAATGTACTCCAAAGTTAATTCCCATCTGATCATCCAGGAAATGTCAGATTTTGAAATGTCTGTGATGGATATAATAAGACTTAATCATCAAATGTCTCTCAAATGCTAATGGAGGCGGAAGAAACAGTAAAGCAAACACCTCTTCAAATTAATCTATATCAAAAAATCTGTTCAATTAATAAAACTGGCAAAGAATCTAGGAATGTGGGATGAATCCAGAAGAGTGACAGGTTTTCCAACCTCAGCTTCACCCTTTCCTAGTGTTAGGGAGAAAGTGGTTATTAAGTGAGATGGAATCTAGGAGGTCTGTCCCTGCCTTTGTTCTGTGGAGAGCTCAGCATTAAAAGAGATTAGGATTAGACTGGTTTATGAGGGAAGAGAATGAAAATGGTAAAAAAAACTAAGGCAGTCTGGGAATGCAGCAACAAGAAGATCTTCATAATTTCTCTCCCCTGATAACCGAGGCTAAGGCACCCTACAGAGGAGGAAGAAGAACAGCAGTGTCTGAGGTTCAGCTCCTGGGGAGGTGAGTGCTGGCCCAGGAGTCTGGAGAGCACCCACCAAGGCTCCAGCATCCATGTGGGACAACTGGAAGGATCCATCCCATCTGCAGGGAGCTGGAAAGTCGAGGCAGGATAGATCAGCCCCTCTATGCACAGAGACTTGCTGGCTACAGGCTTTGCATTGCTACAAGTCATTTGTGGATTTCCCCCGGAGAGGAGGTGGATTTAAAAACTCCATTTGAGAGCAGAGAACACACGGCACTGAGCTCCCATCTGCTGCCTTGCACAGACGTGTTCTGCTTTGCAGTTAATGTTCTGTATTCACACAGCTGAAGGCTGTAATGGATGGGCCCATGTCTGCAGGATGCTGGTAGCTGTATTTAACAGGCACTTACGTGCTTAATATGATGTAATTGTTAACATAGGATTGCTACACAGTCATAAATCCACTTATTAGTGAAGCTTCTGTGGGAACCGACCAAAAAAGAAATGTTGATGATTTTCAACAAAGCGTGGTGTTTGTTTAAGATAGAAAGCAAGAAATCTCCTGTTTAGCAGACTAAAAATAGTAAATGCCCTCCCTGAACGGACAAAAAGAGTCCACTGGAAGATATTGACAGAACTGGTACCTGAGGGACATGAAATTGATGCACATTTCTTTCCTTGGCATTTAAGAGAGTCTCTTTCCATGTTCACTGGGATGGCTGATACAGAAATTACACTGATCCTGTTTTCCAGTTCTGTCGCTTCAGCCAGGACAAGGAGTTCAAGATGGCAGTGCTTGAAGGAAGGGAAGTGCAAGATTTGGAGATCACAACCCTGTCACACTGCACTTCATGGTGAGGCAGCCACTTATACAAACTCATTCAGATGCTTCTTTCAAGATATATTTACTGTATTCCAACGAAACTGGGCCATGTGTTTCTGCCTTGGAGCAAGATTGGAAGATTATTTTTCCCTGGTAAACAGAAGACTGGTTTTCAGACGTAGTGCAATATAAACAGAGAAGCTACATATAAAAAGAAAAGAAGCCCATAGTTGATGTAAAATTTGAAATAGAGTTAGGCAATTCAAAAGAAAATTTCACTGCTGCTTGTTTCAGACTTGGGTTGGGTTGTAGTGGTGGTGGAAAAAAATCTGCATGAAAATGGATTCTCAGCAAAGCCTACCAGAGTATTCAGTGCTGTGCTTTATAGTTGGTCCATAAATAACACAATAATAAAATAGTAGCAATAAATTGAGCAGAATACATGACGAAAAGTGATAATTATATATAAATTAATATGTCTGTTTTTCAGTTACAGAAGTAGTATCATCAATTAAATCTCTTCCTTTGAGACTAAGAGCAGATCTAAAAATATTAATCCTAATTAATATTTTTACCTTCCAAATTTGTATGAAATGAGGAATTACCTGTTACTGGAAGCCATCACAATCATCCAGTGAAAGATGCCTGTTGAATGAATTAGTATCACATGGATGAAAGGCATGATGCTGTGGCTGCGTCCAGGTATAACCTGCCTCCTGGAAAATTCAGAAATATGTTTTAAATATGAGGGAAATATTGACTGAGTCAAGGCAGACATGGATTTCAAAAGTGTCATATCAATAGTAAATGTGCTAGAAAATCCCATCCCAAAAATGTGATGGCAAGAGAGGGTTGATGTGGGCTGAGCAATTCCTGCTAAAATGCAGTGGTTCACAGCTGACTGGATGGAAACTTCATTTCTTCTCCCTCTCTTCTGGCCTAACTGAGTTGTTCTGAGAATCAGCCTGTGTAGGATTCTGTGATATTTATGCAAACATTTTCCCCATATTGATTAAGAGCAGAGTGCAGCAGAGGCTTTTATAAGCCTTAATAAAATTCTGGCTGTTGTCATCACTTGGCAATTCATAAAATGCTGTGCTAAAAACCCATGACCTTGTCTGTTTTGTCCAGAGTGTTCCCCTGTCAGATTCATGTGGTTTCAGTCCAGCTTTTTCTTTTGTCTGTTTATATGCAGACATAATACTTAACAAGAGATAATGTGTAAACAAGAGCATGCATTATGCAGATAAATAGACTCCCACTGCTGAACAAGTCCTCAGCACTTTGCATTAAAAATAAATACAGATGCAAACCGGAATTCAATATTTATTTTAACAGCAGGACTTTATCATTGGTAGCATTTCCCTGATGTTTCCAGGATTAAATAAGTGGCTTTTAAAAGAGATTCACCAGTCCAGAAGTTTGAGGCAGTTTAAACCTTTTCCTAATAGCACCAAAGGGAGAGATAATAACAATTAGCAGTTCTTCACAATATCAAGAAATTGCATCTGCATTAACTGACTGAGAACTGCTGGATCCATGCAGCCACAAGTCTCTTTACCCACTGACAAATGTGGCCATCAGAAGTGAAAGGAAGAAGGCAGCAAGATTTCCACAGATCTCAGCGTTTTGAATAACACCGAAGAGGATTTTATTCAAGGCACAAAATGGGTTTGGATTCCATGCTCCATTGAAAATCCGGAGGAAAGAAGCATAACTCTCACTAGGCTGTTAAATATCTCCAGTATTTGCTTCTCATTAATTTTAAAGGTCCTGCTTAAAAGTAAATTTGTCAGACATTCAAAAAAAAAAAAAAAAAGAAAAAAGGGGAAAAAAAGGTGGTTTATTTTATTTTATTTTTCTGAGAGCATCACATTGCTAAGCTTGCCTGCAGCATTTATTCTTGAGTGCTAGACTCAGTCTAGCTTCAGTCTAGTTTCCCTCATCTCCCCACTCCATTGTTTCTGATGTGATTGAGGTCAGAGGGGTAAATATGAGGTTCAAGGGATCAGGACTGGAGAAGGAAACAGTGTTTAACTCCAAGTTCTAAATTCAAGATGAGATCACTGGAAGTGGCCGGGTGAGGAGCTGTCAAATAATAATGAGCAGGGCAAGGGGAGTACAGCAGGAAATGTTCACAAATATTTCTTGGAATAAAGTTGTAGATACACTTTTGCATTTGAAGTGTTATAGCCAAAAGGTAAAGAAGGAATTTGAGAACTATTCTGCAATACCAAACTGATTCCAGAAGGTTTGGAGTTGAAATTTGTCAGGCAGCTTTTGTCAGAGTGGGAAGGACTCGAGGTAAGTCAGAACTTCTAGCTGAGATCTCTCTTGCTGCAAGTTTTCTTATTGTAAAAGGAGCCCTGGAAATGATGACACTGGAACTGGTGGGACTTCCCATATCCTCTTTATATATAAATCTCCAAATTAATAATTAAATTTGCAATGTGCATGTGTTACTAATAAATTTCAGCCTTGCAGGTTACCAGGATTTTTAAAGAACAAGGATCCCTGGTGTCCGCACTATCACAATCAGGTGAGCTTAGACAGGAGACTGGGACCTGGCTTGTGTCAAATCCATGGCCACACCTAAAAATCAGTAGGAATTTTTCCACTCACAAGACAGGAGAGGATTTTTACCCTGCAGAACTCAGCAGATGCTTAGGAGACTTTACCAGGCTTTCTGTTTTGTTCTCTCCGTTCCTTCAGCAAAGTGCAACATATGGTTAACTTTCCATCATGGTTGCATCATGGTCTGTTAATGAAGCAGACACTTAAGATAATTATACTTCCCTCTTCAAACTTCCTGATTTGGCAAGCTCGTCTATTCAGAATTCTGGGGCATTGCAAGGGTTTACTTTTCATTTCCTCAGTCCTCATTATCCATGAAAACCCGCATATTTTGATTTGTTTTCATTTGAAAGTCCAATTAAACATTTCAGAATCCGGAAGAACCTTTGAAGATGCTCCCCTCCTTTGTTTTTTTGGTCGTTGCTTTTATTGTTCTTGGGGGTTTTTTTTTGGTGGCTTTTTTCTTTATTTGCCAGCAAAAGCAAATGTAATGTTTCATTTGGGTGATGCCAGCTGTCCATCGTGAATGCAAACGATGAGCCAGTGGAGCTGCACGGCTTCCTTGAACGAATGTGTGAAATAGAAGTTACACATCCTGCAGGTGCCTCTGCTAGGAGAATCTATTCACTCAGAGGACATTTAGCTGATATATTGTACAGCTGGTCAAACAATGCCTTCAGGCTGTCTGAAAGTTTTCACAGGAAATTAAGTGCTTTGGAGTTTGCTGCAAAACATTACTTTACAAAACCAGGGTAATTTTGATAGTGCTCTTTTTAGACTGCTAATTTCAGTTCTCTGCCTCTTCTATCCAATTTGCCTCTTCCATTCTTTGTGTTAGTGAACTATATACAGTAAATTTCTCAGTTGCTTTGCTGTGGGGTTTTTTTATTTTATTTTTTTTCACCAGTGAAATTGATTCAGCAATGTGAATTGTTTGGTCTCTGACCCATGGGGTCTTTACTGTGTGCTGCTTGGTGCTACTTGATGCCCTAATGTTCTGTAGTTTGCAAAACAATTATTGCCATTCTAATGGGAATTCTAATCTAGTCTAGATATTTATTCCAAGGATACTTTATAAATCATGACAGTTTAAAAGGCACCAGGACAGCAAATGTTGAGGGGTTCTGCAGCTTTTCGTGTGCCTCTCATGGACGATGTACACACTTAGGGAAAGGCAGAATAAAGTAGCATAATCTGTTCTTTCCAGCTCCAGTTTCATCAGACTAATTAAAGATGCCTCCAAATCCTTTTGTATTCAGCAAAGGAAACATGTTCTTAAAAGCCATTGAGCTTCATGTGACTTAAATGCCTGCCTGAAGTTAAACACCTTCTTAAAAGCTTGGAATAAAAGGAAACTTAAAATAAGTGCCCATGTTCCTCACAGCCAAAGCTCTCATGCAGCTTAATTAAGAACAAGTTTGTTAATTAGAGTAGCACAAAGTATGGACTCTTAGAGACCGTGCTGAAGAAAAGAATTACAAAAACAACTAACAGGGTCAAAACTATAAATACCAGAAAACTTCCTCTCCTTCCTCACTCTAATGCTAGGGGCAAGACTCCAGACTTTCTCAGGGACTGGAAGAGGAGAAAAGGCTGGTGGGAGGAAGAGGCAGTGAGTGCATCAGATTTCTTTGCTTCTGAAGCAGGGAGAGTGGACTGCATAGTGAGGGAGTTTTTTAACATTGTCATCCAATGTGGGATGCAATGGCATAAGTTTTATGTTGGTGTTTTTTGACTGAAGCCTAAAGATTCAGATCAAAAGAGAGCAGTCCTCAAGAGCCCTGATGAACAAAATGAATATTCACATTATATTTGAAAACATTGATAAACCAGTTAGATTATGTAGGTGACTTCCCATGTGACATCAAGTTTGGGGTGCAGTGGTTTTTCTGGGAGTGATTTCAATAACTACAGCAAAAAGAAAATCCCTACATTTGCAAGGGCTCTAAGGAACTCTGATTATAATTATGTGATGAGCTGGGGAGAGGGATTTGGGGAGCAGCACTTAATTCCCAGAGGTGAAAGGGAAAGGAGGAAACATCAGCATCTTCCTCTGAAACGGTTCGAGTTCAGTGGGAAAGCCCAGCTTGACCTTGCCTAAACGTGAGGACAGAAAATGACATGAGGAAGATCCTCAGTGTCTTATTAGGCACTCAGATCCTTGCAGAAAGGAAAGGTTATGCAAATGAGTGTCCTTTCTTTTTTCTTCCTAGACTGCTGACACAAAACACTGACGAGATTTAGGGGAGATGTTTTAAATTAGAAACTTGGGAAGAGTTGACAGTTGCAGAAGGGCACTGAGGTCACCCAAAGACATCTGGTAGGACTGTCAGTCAGGAACACGATGCAATTTTGCCAAGTGTAGGGTTGGATAGAAAACTGAGCTGCACTGGAGAAGGAATAGATGAAGGTCAGGGTTGAATTCTCAAAAAGTAGCAAGGTTACAGATGTGAACTACATCAAATTAGGCACAGGGCCAAAAGTGCACATTAGAAATGCTGGTATGCACAAATGTTTATGAAAGTTGGAGTAATTTCTGAATTTAAACATAAAGTCAGCAAAAATTACAGGAGAAAAAAAAGGTACGTTTTGAGGACTGTTGATTATGGATCTCTAGCAGACAGTGAATATAATCACCTCTGTTTATTTGGGCCTCTGTTTTTAGGATACTTTCTAATGTCATCCTTCCTGCCCTATGTGTGTTCCTATTTCCTTTCCTCTCTCTCCCCACCCTGACATTTTCTGTGTTCAGGAGTATTCAGGTATTATTTCTTTTACTTCCCACTATTGGTTGTCACCTCTTTTCCTGACTGCTAGCACCGGCTTTGCTGAGAGCTTGCTGGTGATTGATGTAGGGAAAATACTTGGAAGTTGCTAATGTATTAAAAATACAGGAGTATTCTCACTTTGTCCCTTTCTGTACTGACTTCAGTGCCTGGCAGTGTTTTCTTACACCAGCTGAAGACTGGCCTGTCCAGGAACAGCTGGCTTGCAAAATGGGGCAGGAAGTGTTTCAAGAACAGACATTTATGGAACACTGAAGGGACAAACCAAGAAACCTGCCTCATGGTACAACAGAGGCAGAAAATTAAATCTGAGGAGGTAGGAGAAAATGAAAGCTGTGATTTACATACTGGGTATTGTTTTTGAGCAAAATTATTGGTGTTGTTCTTTCTTTTTCTCTCCTTCTGCTAGTCTCTGAAATAGAGGTTGAAACTAAATCAGCATGATCTGAATTGTTCCTCCAGAGTAATTAACCTTAGCCCAATGATATAGTTAGCTGTTTACAGCACTGAAATTCATCACTGTAGAAGTGTCTGCAACTGGAGACAGTCCTGATCCAAAACTGGGATTCAAGCATCTGTGTGTTTTGGACAAGCAAAGTATATGGCCCAGCCTCCAGAACTGAAACCTGCATTTCTTGTGAGCTCAGGTAGGCCTCAGATCCAAATCCAAGGAGAATCTTGAGCGTTGTCTGTCGTGGTTTAACCCTGACAACAAAGTACTGTGCAGCTCCCTGCTCACTGTCCCCAGCGGGGCGGGGCGGGGTGGGGAGCCAGCACTACTCAGCAACAATCAAAGCAGTGTTATCAGCATCATTCTCAGCTAAATCCAAAACACAGCACTGCACCGGCTACGAGGAAGAAAGTTAACTCTCTCCCATCCAAAACCAGAGCATTGTGCCCTCAAAGGGTTATATTTCAAATGCTGAGCTTTGGCAGGTGAGGATGAATTGGATGAGGAAACCAAGCTGATAACAAAGCACTTTGCTTTAATACAGAAACAGCTTGGAAGTCAGTCTGACTGAAACTTTAAGGTGGCTGCACTGACATTTCTACAGAAGACTCCTTTGCTAGGCAATCATGCACTGCCACTTCTTAGGGAAGCAGAATGCTTGGTTGCATTGCAAACCTTAATATTCACAAGGATAATGCAAAAACTATTGAATATACTATGAGAGTGAAATAGCTATAAGGACATGAATGAGATTGTAAGAGAGATTTCTGTGGAATCTTCACGTTCTGTCAGGACTAATTACTCCCTGTCTGGAGGAATGGTTCTCATCTTTGTTACGGTAGCAATGTTTTGGGCTGTACTGGCATGTTACTCTGAAGATGGATTGGATGTTAGTCTGGAACCCCAACATGTCAATTCTAGAAATGGTCTAAACCCTCAAGAGCTGCAGGGGTGCTCAGGTCTGTGAGACCATAATTCATTAATCCTCTTTTCAGATTTGTTCCTTTAGTCCAGTGGTTCGTGATCCCCCAAGAAGTGTGCAGAGCCAGTGGCTCTATTTACCGTAAAAGGCCTATAAAAAGAGAGAAGCCTGGACCTGAACTGCAAGGTTCTATAATCTGGGGAGGAAAAGGTAGGGTAGGCTGATCCTGTTGCTGTTTTGCTCAACACAAAGGTTCAGTTTCCTTGACAAATGATGGACAGTGCCTCCAAAATTGGAACTTTGATCCCAAAGGGGCCCTATGTTATTATAACATAAAGAATGGTTATTAAACTGTCAGAAGGTTAATAGTTTCATCTTAATAATCTTGATAGATGGTGCACATTTCACCAGTGCTCCAAAAGCCCACAATGAGCTTTAAAATATTTTACTATTGGTTTGCCCTTCATTTCCCAAGGAAGTCTAAGGAGAACTCTTCTTGCTAATAAATTCTTTATCATAACATAGCTGGTTGTCCCCTTGTAGAAGGGAAATATATCCTTTGCTGTGCAGTCTGATTAATTGGTCTAATTTTATCAGGAAAATTAAATTATCTTCGTTATCTAGGAAGTTATTTAAAGAGGTCTGAGCAAAACCCCAGCCCATGAGCCTGATGACTTTATTAACTATTACTTTTTAAGTGAGTTTTGTCTGAAGGATTCCCTTCAACTTTGAGGGCTATTTGTCTTCTGTTCTCAGGATTTCAGGATGACAAATGCGATGTCAGATATGACTTACTGTACGACCTTATGGGATTCATAGAGGGTAGCTTTTACCCTTACCTCTAAATGCTCTGCATGAGGCAGCCTGTAAAGCTGGCCAGTTTTGATGACCAAACCTGATATCTCAGTGGCTTTACAACAGGCAAAGCAGCTGCACTCTTAACTGAAGCAGTTCTTAAAACATTATTGATCTTTGAGTGAGAAATAGTAAAATATGTGTGTATAAATATGCATGGGAGTTGATCCCAGTCCTGTGTGTGTAGTACATAAAACAAAGGAGATTCTTGGCAGTTTTAAAACATTATAAATTAATGCTTTACTTCTCTTTGCTTAGACCTGTATCAGAAAAGGAGAATTGCCCCAGATGTGCAAAGCTGATGAAGATCTTAATCTTTGTATTTCCCAGAACTATTCCTTGCTGAATATAACAACCAGACTGAGGGACTCTGCTAATTCGCTTTATGCTGGCCTCATCCCTGATGGAAAGGACAACAGCAGGCAGCGAGGTGGGACCATGAGGGGTATAAACCCTCATGCTTTAGATCATAGGCCAATTAACAATAGCCTGTGTTTAGGAAGAGATTTTCCCACAGGTTTATAGGATTGTGAAAGTATATTTGCAGCCCAGGACCATGTCCAGATGTCTTCCGAATGTCCCCAAGGCCCAAGAATGCCTCTACAGCCTCTCTGATCAACCTGTGCCAGTGCTTGGTCACCCTCACAGGGAAAAAAGTGTTTCCTGATGTTCAGGCAGCACCTCCTGTGTTTCAGCTTGTGCCCTTCTCCTCTTGTTCTGTCACTGGGCACTGCTGAGAAGAGCCTGGCTCACTCTTCTCTGCACCCTCACCTTCCACCTAGGGTGGTGGAAACAACGAGTAGTAGGATGAGAAGAAATGGCCTCAAGGTGCCCCAGATGAGTTTAGATTGCATATTAGGAAAAGTTTCTTCACTGAAAGGTTTATCAAGAACAGGCTGCCCAGGGAAGTGGTTGAGCTGACATCTCTGGAAGGGTTTAAAGGACATGGTTTAGTGGAGTACTCAGCAGTGTTAGGTTAAGGCTTGGACTCTAAGATCGTAAAGGTATTTTCTAACCCAAATAATTCTATGATTCAGGTATTTATCTACACTTATCAGCTCTCCCCTGAGCCCTCTGGAGCCCAGGACCTTGTCAGCCTTCCTTGCTGCAAGGACATGTTCTGGCTCCTGTTCTCTGTGTTGTCCACCAGAAATCTCAGGTCATTGCCTGCCAAGCTGCTCTGCAGGAGTTTGGCTCCCAGCATAAGCTGCTTGTTCCTTCCCACTTGCAGGGAATTCCTCCCCAGGCACAGGAGAGCTGCTCCTTGGTGGTTGATCAGTTCTTTCAACGCTTCACAGAAGGCACTGAAGGATAATTTGCATCTACTAAACCAGAGTAAGTTATGACAGTAATGCAGACAATAGCCCGCTGTAATACATTACAGTCTATAAAGTTTGGAGGGAGACATTAAAACATAAGTGAAAGCCTTTTATTGACTGTCCAGAAAGGGGATCTAGAGATTAAAATATAGCTACAGGAAAGGAAAACAGAAAGCACAAATTCTGCAGAGTTCTGCTCTTGGGCACTCTTCATTTATAGTTCACTGCTTTAAGTTTTAATGCTTCATGATAAATCATATTAAACACTCAATATTTGTATGTAACAACCTGAAATGTATATCTTTATAAGATTAAAAGCATATTAGAACATGGAGAAGGCTATCCATTATTTTTATTAATAAGTTTAATATAGTTGCAGTGGTCAGGCATATATGATTTATATATGTACTTATATATGGTTTATATATGGTATAAACCAGAGGGGAATATGGTGTGGGAATGGCTGTGGTGCCATCTTCCCTATCCACAAGAAAGGTGGACTGAAATATCCTAAACCTCAGAAAGCACAAAGTCTGGACAAATATTTTATGGTAAAAGATGAAACAAACCCACATATATTGTGCCCTTCACTGTCAACATGATAACTTGTGAGTGTTCTTTTTCCTGCATCTTCCTTCTATTATTATCATCCTGTCTGAGCTAAATGACCTGTGACAGATGAGAAATACAGGATAGTTCATGGACAAATATCACACTCAGAACTGGATATATTGTGAGAGTATTGCAACCTGCTATGTTGAAGCTTAATAGAAATACAAAATAATTTTTTTTATTCAGTCTGGAACAAGTTTCCAGGTAGTTGATTAAATGAAGTGCTGGGTGAGACTTGATTGTGTTAGACTTTTCTGATTGAAAGATTGGCTTCTGTGACTTTGTATGGAAGGTAAGAGCAGGGGGAACTTCCTGGTTAAATATGTGATGGCAAATCAGACTCAATGCTGCAATAAACATAATATAATATTCCTGGCATTCATGCTTCATTCCCTGAGGGTTTTGGAGATATTTCTGGTTTTGGAGGTATTTCCAGTTTTGATTCTTGGTGTGGAAGTTGGATGCTTGCCTCTCTTAAGCCCAGATTGCAACAACATCTTTCTTTGGACTGAATTTAAACAAATATAATGGTTCTGGTGTTGGGACTGGGGCAGGATGAAGTCACTGCTTTTAAGGTCCCTTCTAGCTATGTAAATTCTATAAACATGTTCCATCTACTTTCAGAGCTGGGCACTGATATTAAGTTAGCTTCCAGGTTTTTTATCTCCATGTAAGATACACATTTTGCTCCTTCACAGAATAGAGAACAAGTCCTCCCTTGTGAAGCCACCTTTTATTCCTTTGCAGGACATTCATCTGGTGGCAACCTGCCATTTTTCAGGAGCACTCGAATGAAACCGAAGTAGTACTCACGAGTTACAGTCCCTGAGTTTTGTAGCCCTTTCTGTATAGCTGAAGTGTAATTTATAGTGAATCCTAGGCAAGGCATATTCCTTGGTTAGTGAGTTCTTATTTTTATGTGCTCCTTCCAAACTTGCTGTGGGTTAGGCAGATTTTTTTTCCTTTTTTACTGATGCAGTTCTCTCCATGTAAATCCAGCATTAATTTTATGGCTGATACCCCATCTAGCTCTGGGAGGGGTCTCTCTGATGCTGTGATAGAGCTTCTTTCAGTAAAGGTGGCTGGAACAACAATGCCTTCAGTTCAGTTCTGCCCCCTTCTTATCAATTCATTTAAATAATGTTCAAATTTGGGGACAGGTGAGTGATTTGTTTGAAGTTAGTGACAGCCAAATGAAAGGATGAGATAGTTCACAGGTAAAGGTGAGGCAATTTCACTCATCTAAGAGCTTGTGACTCAAAGGTGTTTTGTTCTTCAGCTGCTCCTTGAAACATGACCTGGTTCATGAAATTCTTATTAATTGGTTTGGCTGTTGGTTTTTAATTCTGTATCTGATAACTCAGTGACTGTTGCTTATTTTTACTTTTTTATTTGATCTGCAGAATTAATTGTTATTATCTTGAAGTAGTTGAAGTACATTTCTTGAAAATAACATAAGACGTGCACTTTCTGCCAAATTTAGCAGCTTGTTAATGCTAATCCCAAAGACCATCTTGTCTCTGACAACAACATCAAGTTACAAATTGCTTTTACAAGAAATTCAACAGATCAAGTCAATATTTTGCAAAACAGCTTGGGCTGTCACTGAGCAGAAATGGTTTTCCTTGCCTCAACAGCTAAGCTCAGCTGTGGTTTGCGTGGATTTTCATCAGGAAGATATAGATCTTAATGTTCTCCGAATCCCAGTTTCTTTTGACCAAGCCTGTATCTGGTGGCCAGTGCTGTATGGTTCAGGACTCTGTTGGTCAGTAGTTTGTGTAAATTTTAATTTCTGTATGTGAGAAAAGGAGTTTGTGTGCTAAGGGAGATGAATTCTCTGCTGTGTTGGTGTGGTCTTTATCCTCCAGTGGTCATCCAACTCAAGGTCCTTTCAGGTGGAAAAATCTTCAGGCGTTGGGGTCCATGTACTGACTCTAGAGATAGAGACATTTACTGAGGGTGACATGCAGCCAGCAGTGAGATTTTGTCAGAATTTCTGAAATGCCAGAACTTAATTATTTTCTATCTCATACATGTTGCACTCAGGACCTGATGGATTAATTTTTCTACTTCAGGATGGCAAGTTAAGAAATTATAATCTTTAGCCTGTTAGATGGCAAATACATAGGAATTCTAATTATGGTGTTGAATAATGTCTCTGAGAGGTGAACAGCCAGGCTGGCTGATTTAAGGTGCCTTTTGTCAAGGATGAAAACAGTGACATTAACCCGTATTTTTCTGGTATCTGTTGATTCTGGGTTACTGAGGAAATCACAGAATTCCTATTTCAAATTGACTTTGGTGATATGGACAGTGAAATCCAGGTTAGCGTGATGTCTCTCTCAGGCCCAGTGTTGGGCTAATGACAGAGTTGATTTATACAGAATTGACAGCTTTACATAAAAGTAAATGCAAGTAGAGGGGAGTTTTTGGAGAATGTCAGTCAGATTTATGGCTTTTTGATTAAGGACTGCACTGATATCCACAAAGATGTAATAGACTTTTGCAGTGATATAGGATTTGATGTAATATCATGGTTGCTTGAAGATGGAACAGTCCTTGGATTTGTCAATGTGCCTTTAATTTATTGGGAACTTGCCAAATGTGGAAGTAGTTGTCAGTGGAAAGCCACTACCTCAAACCAGAGTGGCTTTTTGGTGCATTTCAGTATGGTCCATGGCATTCAACACCTGGGAGTTAAAGTACTCTTTAAGGTTCATAAAACTTGTGGCACAAAGGGCATTAAAATGTTAAATGCTGAGGGCAAATGACAATCTTGCAGATCAAGGTCACTAAGAGGAGCTGGGCTCCACTGCCATAAAAGCCCCATTCAAACAATATGGATTTCAAATCACCACTGATTTAGAAACACTGAGCAGCAGTGGTAGCTTTGGATTAGGGAATTGTATCCTCCCAAATCAAAAAAGGGTGGATGATGTTTTGGCATCAGACAATCTCAAGCCTTCAAGGCAAGGTTGTGTCCGAGGCCTACTGAGATGTGGGCTGTTGGTAAGGAATGAAGGAGTAGGAGGTGATTAAAAAAGGATTTTTATCTGTCTAGTGCATTGGCAAAGACTCCGGTTTTTTTCCTCTGTTCTTGAAAAACTCTTTTGTGAGCCAGTGTAGAAAACAGGCTCCAAAATAATCCGGAGACTGGAGAGGACTTTTAGCAATGAGAAATGCAAAACCAGTTTAGTCTGTGTAGGTCTCAAAAAGATGGCAATGAGATGATTTGATTGCAAAATGTAGGTGCCTTTGACAAGAGAAATCAATGGGTAGTAATGGGCTCTTCAAATGAGCACGGAAAGACACAACAGGTCGGTCACTGGAACCTGATGCCAGACAAACTCAAATGATACACAGTTTTAACTGTGCAGAGTACAAGCTCCCAAGAGAAATGTTTGGCCTCTGAGTTGCTGGGTTCTTTTTGAAATCGAGACTGAGTCCCTCTATGGATGGCATCCTTTAGCCATACAGAAGTTACTGGGCTTTTTTCATTGGCAACGGGGTAAAATTTAGCGGCATGTGGCACACAGGAGGTCATTCAAGATGACTGTAGTGGTCTTGTCTGCCTTTAAGCTCTATGAATAAATGTTTAAGTAAAGCCCAGCTCCTTCATTTTGTGTAGCTCAACAGGCTGTTTGTATTTCATTTTATTCTCTGGTGCAAGCCTTACTTTCAGCCTCCAATAATTATGTGCATGGATTGAGGAGAGGTGGCTCTGCACTTGGGCATCCCTGAACCAGGGTTTGATTTTGTGGTTTGTGTTTGAGGCCTGTGTTTGTGTTTGTGGTCCGGCCAGCCTGGCCTGTGAGCACTCAGGGACTGCCTTTTGCCCATCAGATTTTGTAACACACAGTCCCATGCAGCCCAACCCCCTGTGTTTGGAGCATCAGCTTTTCCAGATTTTAATCACTCTCCTTAGCCTTGACAAGGCGAAGGAGCAGAAAATGCCTCTCAGCCACGCCGCGAGGCCGTGAAATTGTGTTAAGCGCCGCTCGTGAAAATGACTGGATCTGCTATTTTAGTCCGAGTGCCTAAATGTTTTTTTAAATTATAATTTTCCTGTGCTGCTGCGTGTAAAGGTGACCCCTGTGCGCTGGGCCCCGGGCAGTTTGCTGCAGACAGCTCATCAGCGTGATTCATTTGGCAGGGTGCTCAGTCAGCACCTCCTCGGCAGCAGCCGAGCAGGATGGAGCTCCTCTCTGATCTGCCGGGATATAAAAGGCACCTACTAGAGATGCAGAACTCTCTGGAGATGCATTAGGGTTTGATTTTTGTGGCAGCAACACATTTGCCAGGGGTACAGAGATTATAACCCCTCATTCGGCCTGGTAGCAGCCGTGCAGGGAGAGGCAGGGCAGCGTCACCTGAGCTCCTGCTGGAGAGGGAGGGCTGAATGATGCATTCCTGCAGTCACTGCTCTTCCTGTCTCACTTTCACCTCGTTTAAAATTGCCTGAAATTGCAGAACAGAACCAAGAGTGGTTTGTTGCTGCCTGTGGCCACATGATGGCACAAATCAGTCAAAAGAGCATCGATGTATGATCGGAGCATGGAGAGGAGTTGAGGCTCTGGCGGTCAGGGATGATCCCTCCTCGCTGCTGTTCTGATCCACAAGTGACCATGATCACAGGGAGGGACAGTGGTGGTGTTTCAGACACAAGCTTAAAAAATAAACACTGGAAAAAAAAAATTAGAAGTACAAAACCGGTCTGAAGCAGGAGCAAAAAGCATCTTTGGCAAAAAAATAAAGTTGGCCTTTAAAAAGGGCTGCTAGGAAGAAAACTTTTGTTTCTCTGATTTGTTTTGGGTTTCTCTTCAAAAGATCGGTAAACTTGTAGGAATCAGGAAAGCCTTGTTATTTCTCTTCCTGAAAACATAATGTGTTTTATTTTCATTGTGAGATGTGTAGTGGGGAGACCTTTTTTATGTATAGATAAATGGTCTGCTAGTAAATAATGTTCTTTGCCTCCTCAGTGATAAAGATGATGCCTGGTGAAACCACCTAAGTGTGCTATAGGATCAAAGTGATCCGATGTGTTACCAGTAAGTCAAATTGTGATTAACAAAAATCAGCCTCAGAAGTTATTATGACATTTATAGTTAGTTTATTACAACGTCAGTAGTGTTAAATCCTGCATCCTGCATTTATTTCCACTATCTATAATTATTAATAAAACAGCAAAACCTTGTCAGTATCATAGCTTTCACTAGTTAATATCCTTTTCTTAAAAGAATCATTTGCATAAAGGAGAATTCCCAGTTGAATAGAAAATGTGGAAGTATATTCCATATTAATTCTGATGGTAGCAGCTAAAGAGCAGTAGCCTACACAGCAATGCTGCATAAACACATGCAGCATTTGAATTAAAGACCAAAGATCCATGGGGATGTAGGAAATAAATGCAGAAGCTCTAGAAATCTCAGTGGCCTTTTACAGTTTACTCTGATGCAAACACTAAGGAGGATAAAAGGAAAACAGTTGTCAGGATATTTGCAGTAGTGACTCCAAAGCAGCAGCTTTTCCCGAAAAGTGACTCCTTTTTCCATTCAGAGTTTCTGTGTAGTAAGTGGTACCTGGATGGAAAAAAAAAAGGTAAGAAAGGACACATGAATCTGAAGAAAGATTTGGATGGAGATTTTCAAAGTTAGGTTAACTGCTGAGAGTTGATTATCTTAATACTGCTGTTCTCCACCTCCCCTCATCACCCAATAGCTTTAAAAACCTCTCCTAAATTTGTGCCTCAGCAGAAAGATTGGACTGCTTCACTTTCAGTTCACTCCTTGCAATGGAGAGGAAGGATGATATCCCCAGCACCACAGCCTGTCTTGGGCGGGCTTGGATTCCCTGTTGCCATCAGAAACATGCAGAGGTTGCGTGTAGCTCTCAGGAGAAGTCCCTCCTTTGAAAGATTACTGTGCCTTTATTAACAATAATTTCGTGGGTTCTAGACTGCTGGTACTAGTCATAAAGTCAGCAAAATTAAAGGCAAAAAAAAAAAAAGGAAAAAGAAAAAAGGAAAACCTGCACCCCTAAGCCGTCAGGGAGGTCCTCAACTCTAAAACAAATTGCAGTCACATCCCAGAATGGAATATGAAAATTCCCAAGCATCAAGCAAGCAACTGACATCTTTGTTAGTAAACAGACACATCACAGTCGCATTTCTCGTGACACAGCAACAGCACGGCGTGTTCTGCCTCCCTCTCTGCCCCTCTCCTTGCCCTTTTCTCTGTTCTCCTGCTGCCCTCATTGCTGGCAAACATTCCAGAGGCCAGTGACAACAGCCGTGTCTCTTTCAAGCTGAGTGCATCAGTCAGGCATTGAGAGGGTTGTTTTCCTGCCCTTGGGTACCCCAGCACGCAATGGGGAAGATGCAGGAGTTCAGGGACTGCTGAGTGCTCAGCTGCTGCTCTTTCCTAAGTGAAGGTAACTGGTGAGCAAGCACAGCATTTAGAAATAAAAGAAAATATTTTTCTGCGGGGAATGTTTTTTTGACCCCACAGCTGTTTGGTAAAATGAAAAAAAAAAAAAAAAGGAGATGAAAGTGTTCCTGTAGAGAGAGGAAAATTCTTATTTATTTTTTTAAAGAGGCAAAACTGCTTTACTACATCAAATTCATTGCACCATACAGAGAAAACACTTCATGTTGGAATCATGCTTTTAGATGTACCTATCCTAATCTTATTTTTTATAGTACACTATCACAATTAATGCTTAGTGATATCTTAAGCTGTATTTGTTATGCTTTTCCCTGTGAAGAATTTCATAATCAACCCACCAGCCTTTCACAGATTTTTTTTTGACCTGGAATACAGAATTTTCCAAATGCGAAGTACAGTGCAAATCAAATACAATCATAGAATAGTTTAGGTTGGAAAAAGCTTTTAAGATCAAGTCCAAACTTCTGAGTCTACCAGTAAATCATGCCCTTGAGCCCCTCATCTACACATCCTTTAAATACCTCCAGGGATGGTGACTCACACAGGCAGCCTCTTGGAGTGCCTAACAGCCCTTTCCATAGGGAAATTTTCCCTAATACCCAATCTAAACCTCCTCTGGTGCAACATGATATTCAGAATTTAATCCCATTTGACATTTAGAGAAAACACAGGCTGAATGCTCAAACTTGCAAGAATCCCTTGGATTTTCCACTGAACATGGAGAGTCAGGACCTTGTTTTTGTATCTCATCCAGTTAAATTACCTTTGGTCCCTGACTGCCATACTAAGAGACTCCACTAATTTGTATCTAAAAAAAAAGATAATTCCCAAATTGCTTATCTCTGGTACCCGTTTTGAAGAATCCTGTCAAGGAGAGGAATTAAGTTTCACTGTGGCACTTGTTATTGGGTAATAAATTCTGAGCTTTGCTTTGCGTTGCTTGCATGCCATGATAAGTAAGAATAAGTAATAAGCCTTGAGTGAAATTGGAGACAGATAAAGCTGTGTTCTTGCTTTCAGATTATCTGTAAACTTTAATTCAATTTCAGGCCTGGTGGTTGTGTTGGAGCCTAATGCAGTTTGATTTTGATGGCAGGGATGCTGTTTCAGATGGAATATGGTGACTGGGTAAAGCAGAAGGACTTCCTGAAAGATTATTTGGAAATTATATCAAGCAGAAGAAAAGTTTAGGTTTACAGGTCCTTGCAGGGGAGAAAATGGAGTGCTGAGGGCAGAAAGGCACAGAAACTTTAATGTGAGTGTAGAAAGAAGCATCCATACACCAAACAAATTCTGTGGTCTCTAGGAAATGCTTTATGAAACCTTTCAGTCTCAATCTGGTGGATGGCTGAGGATTCAGGGAGTCCACTGGAGAGCTCAATATTTTGTTTCCCAGACAAATATGCTTGAATTAGATGTTGTTTCCTGATGTCCTTTCTGGCAAGGCAGTGCTTCTCTTGCTGTGTTGCCCTGCTGGCTGTCACTGAGTTCAAGTCAAGGAAGGTCTCAGCACCATCCTGGGAAGAACCCAAAAATCTGACACCTGACATCTCCAAGTGCCAGCTGCCTAGGAAATCTCACTGACCACTGCAGCAGCAGGCACTGTGTCCCTTTGGGAACAATTTTCACCTCGTTTAGCTGAAACCAGCCCATGGCATCACGACTTTGGCATGTGGCAGAAGGCCCAGGGGAGCACAGGGTACTCTTTCCCCAGTGTTTCACTCATACACCAGCTTGAGGAGTGCCCTGCAGAAAGGTCTTTGGAGCTGCAGTCCAACCCAGAGATGCAGCCAGAAAGGGACAGTAATTTGGATTAAGCTGTACAGCTCCAGTTTGACTGCAGCTTTTAGGTGAGCTTCCTTCATTCTGAATAGTTCCCAAGACCCCTTTTCCCTTCACATCCTTAAAAAGTGATCACATTATTCTTGGGCTGCTTCATATGGGCTGGAATGGAATTTAAACTGCCTGCCTGACAATGATGAATGAATCAACTCCAAATCCCTTGATGTGGATCAGCTATATAGCATAACAATAATATTGTTGTTTAACATTTATATTGAAGTAATACCGTGAGGAATCTCATCCATTCAGGGACCAATATTGCTGGGAACTGAATAAAACACACAGCAAAATAACAAGCCGTGTTCCAGAGACCAGGCTGTCTAAAAGGCAAGCTGTACCAGTGGAAGAAGACAAACAAAAAAAGCAAGGAGTAGAATGATATAAATGACAGTTACATCTTTACAGAGCTTCACAAAACCCAAAACCTGGGTGCTGCTTAGTTTTTTTTTGCATGGTTGATCTCCTGTGTTTTTTCTAGATTTGCTCATCCCTTTCCACTTTCATCTTCTTTACCTGTGCTGTCAAATAAACTCTTAAATCTCAGGTTTTTGCTGGCAAAGCTTGGAAAATATTGGGAAAAGGAAGCTGCCCAGGAGATTCCCCATGACACTTTGTTACTACCTTTGGGCCAAACGATTTTAGTTGGCTTTCTGTACCTTGGCATCCATGTTCAAGCTTACTTGGGTGAGTTCCTCTCTGCAAGATGTTTGTGAAGCTGTCTTTGCATATTGTCAGATTCTTTACTTGGATCCAACTGTGTTAAATGTGTTACATTCCCTGCCATTTCTCACTTTCTAATGTTTTCAAGGTTGTAGTTGGACTTGACTGGAAATACATATTTTTATATATTTATTTCTTTTTAAACAGATCCATTCTTGCCACTGTTCGTGGTTCCCTGTGTCCTTCAGGGGAGAGATTTTAAACCACTCACCTACTTGGTCTAACTATTTTGTCTGGAGCCCAGTGCCACAAATTTTTAGTAAAAGCCAACTTAGACCTATTTTTTTAAAAGGAGCAGAGTATTCTCTTGACTGTTTTTGAAAGTCACACCCTGATTGTACAGTGTCACAGATATGTTACCAAAAAACAAAAAAAAAAAAAGAGAAAAAAAGGAACACATCTTAATAAAATATTTTAAAATATTTTTATGCCACAGGTAAGCTCTGTGCATATATGCCCGTGTATATGAAGGTGATAACATACATGTTAAAAGAAAATTTGTGCTCCTAGGCCACATTCCCAGAATCCCACACACCAAGGTCCTGTTATAGGTCTTAGCAGTACTAGCTAGACACGTTTTAGTCAAAGGATATAAATACATAATTACTTTTCAGAAAGCATTCCTCTAGCCTGGATGACTTGTGCCATATTATCTGACACAATTGCTGTTACTTTGTGAGCTTTTACTAAGCTGGAAGCATTGGCTGATTATTGTCTAATAAAAAAAGTCCATGTGCTAAATTTAAATGCCAAGGAAAAGGGAGGCATATGTACTATAAATTACAAGTTGTGATAAAACCGTGGATAATTCCAAATGATAAATGGTTTAATTTTATTTTCACATGAAGAGGCAGAAACACAGCTGTACCTTGCTCTGAAATGACACAGTAATTGGAGTGAGTACAGGATTACTGCGTTTGTCCTGGCTTTACATTTCATCAGGATCAGATAGAATTAATTTAAATTTGGGTGGCATTTGTCAGAGGCCTCACACTTGGACTGCAATGCCCTCTGCTCAGCTGCAGAATAGGTACAGCCTTGGCCACCTTAACACCTACCTGCAGTGAGGATGTTGCAATCCACATTTCACCCTGCTTTGGATCTTGATCATTTTACAGGGTCAGACATCTTTCTGGATTAACTAGGGAAAAGTGCTGTGTCTCTGCCAAGTGGCTGTAGGATTGCTGCACAGCCAACTGGATTTCTGGGCAGACCACACAAATTTGTATATGAATAGAAGGCTGTTATAGGGCTGGATTGCATTAAGGGGAAAAGCAAAACACCATGAGCTGAGGAACACAAAGGAACACTGAGAAAAAGAAATATATATGCCAGTAAATTGATAAAACTGTTGGCTGTGATTACTTGAGCAATATGTCAAAATACATTTTGAAAAATGATGATATGCCATTCTTGTGAAGAGTGCAGTGTTGAAGAAAAATGAAATAATGGGAGAGGGGGATAAACTTCAAGAACAATTTTGCCTTTTAAAGCACATACCATATCCCCCATGTCCAAGTTTGACAGTGTAGTCTTCTCAGAGACGCCTTTTGGCCACCATAAGCCTCAGTCAGGAAAACATGCAGTGCTGTTTGACAGAATGTGCAGGAAGGGGAAATTGTGTTTATTGAATGATTGATGATGATTTAAATCCACTTCAGAAGAGCTGTTATGTTCTTGAGTCATTTCTTGGCTAATGTGCTAATAAAAATGCACTGTATAATGCTACTGCTGGATTTCANACATGCAGTGCTGTTTGACAGAATGTGCAGGAAGGGGAAATTCTGTTCGAGTTTATTGAATGATTGATGATAATTTAAATCCACTTCAGAAGAGCTGTTATGTTCTTGAGTCATTTCTTGGCTAATGTGCTAATAAAAATGCACTGTATAATGCTACTGCTGGATTTCAAACAATTTAACAGGAAAAAGTTGCTTACTGAGGAATATTAGAGGTTCCTCCAGAAGACAGATATATGATGGTAATTATCATGGCAATGAACTGGGCCTTGTTTACATTTGTGAAACAGAGGGAAACCTTGCAAAAATCTTTACTGATTCCAGGGCTGAGTTAAGCATTTAGGAGGAACTTACCTCTGCTCAGCTTCACTTCAGGCCCTGGGTAGGTCATGGAGCAAATCCTCCATTTCCAGACATGTGAAGAAGGTCAGTGGAAAGAGCCAGTGCAGTTTTATCCAGGGCAAAAAATGCATTCCCTGAGTGCCTTCTAGGATGAGATGAGTGCTTGTGTTGTTTGCCTTGACATTAGCAGGCCCTTTGGCACAATCTCTGGTGGCGGCGTGGTTGCAGCTCAGCTGGTGAGATACGGATTGCACCAAGTGATAGAGTGGATGGAAGCTGTCAGGACTGCTGGGCTCTTTTAAGAGGGGCACAGTGACAGGACAAGAGACTATGGACAGAGGTCAGAATATGGATAATTCAAGCTTCATATTAAGGATTTAATTTGTTTTTCCACCGTGAAGAGGGACAAACACTGGAAAAAACTGCCCGGAGAAGTTGTCTTCACATCACAATTCTACTCTCCAAGGTTTGTCCTAATGTACCTCTTGTGCTCATGGGATACTTCAGCTTTATCTTTCTGAAGTTTCTACAAGAAGCAGAGCTTTTTGTTGTCGTTAGCAGCACTGTGAGAACAATAGGGCTCTGAACAGAAGCTGCAGTACAATGGACAGGCAGGGAATGAGGCTGAACACTTTAATGAAACAATTTTCAAATAAATTGCCTGAAATACTTTGCGACTCCAGCAGGACAAGCCCCCAAAGATACAAGCTCCTTGGGAAGCAGAATCCATCTGGAAAATAGTTTTCAAATGTTTCAGTTGGACAGAAATCCCCCTGCTCTCCCTGCCCACAGTGGTTATTCTATTTGGAATTAGCAATCTGATTGTAAAATCCTGGCTTTGCCAAAGCTGCTTTTGGTGTCAGTGCAGTGAGAACTTCACTCTGGCTTTTGGGAGCCTTTGAAATACTTGTAGAGATAAATAGATGTTCAAAAGGACAACCCCACAAGATTGGAGTCTTTGGTGAACGCTCTGGTTAAGGTGTAATCCTAAATAGGAAGAAGTACAAGGGAATAACCTGTACACTCATTTAATGCCATTTACTTGGGTTTGATGGATGTGTTTTTCAGGACACTGCTATGCATAAGACAATTTGTTTTGCCTTTTTTTTCCCCTCTGACTATGCATTTGGGGAACATGAATCTCTCACCTCTGTCTTTCATCTGCCTAATTTTACATATGTGCTGGAATACCCAAAATAAATAAAAGCAATCACAGAACCACAGGAACAGCAAGATAAAGTGGATGCTTATGTGTTTGTTTTGCCATCTGCTTTATTTTGGACCGAATACCTGTGTATTCTGTCCAAAATCACAGTGTGCATTTCTTTTATTATCTGTGCACGCTGCTTGCCTCATATTTAATCATATTTTTGTTATTTTATTACAACTCTACAGATATGAATTAGATAATTAAAACTGCTCCAGAAAAATTTTAACACCTGTTCTGTGCCTTAAATATTGTTTACAGAATTCAGAAAGCTGTGAAACTTTATCTTGTTGAACAGATCCTTATTACTTTCAAGTGCTACACTATCCTTGTACTCCTATTTTGTGAGGAAGCAGTTGAAATCAAAGAGAAAGCTGGCTGCTACTGGATCTAATTATTACAAATTATGTGGCACTTGTTGCAGCAAGGGACAGGAAGAAAAAATTAATTTTTTTTTATTTTATATTTAGGGAAAATCAAGTTTCCGTGTTGCAAGGAAGAGTTGCTAGTGGCTAGTTTTAAAAACTGTTAATTTCAATTGGCTTTGCTCCATCAGCCACAAGGAAAACACCTGGCAAGCTGCTGCATCCCAGCCAAGTCTTGTTAACCTTTTGGCCTTCACTGTAACTATCAGCAGGCACCGAGTCAGTGCTACTAATAAACTGGCATTAAAACTTCCACCTGCTAATAACATCTTATTGCTTTTCAGGATTAAATAAAAGGAAATGAGCTGTTTAATTACAGTCAGAGAAATTTTGCAATGCTGTGCTGCCTTGGATGGTGACAGTAATGCTGAAATGTGTTTAAGGACATGGCTACATGAACTGATGGCTTCGGAGGTATAACAGCTATTCTATGTTAATTTTTTGCTTGTAGGAAGTGTAAAACATTTTTATATGAAGATAAGATAAACTGGAGACAGTATTTTCAAAAATATGTGTAGGCAGTTGTAAGCACGGCTGTATCCATGGATTTTTATTTTTCTCCTCATTAATGTTCTCCTTAATTATTCCACTTTATGGGGAGCTCTTTGCTGATTTTTAATTTGTTTGCTTGCCTCACTGGCAGCAAAAAACCCTATTCTGGTGTTCTTTGTGCAGCAATGAAGCAGGGGAGGGATATTAAAAAGTAACCAATGTTTTTATTCTATTAGGAGGGAGTTCTTCCATTCTGATTTTTCCGGAACATATGGAGCAAAAAAAAAAACCAAACTCTAAGAGAGCAAAAATCTTGCCTGGAAGTCCCATGTGTGGGATGTAGGCTGGGTTAACATGTCTGTCTTTCTTTGCTTCATTTTCCACTTCTTACCCCGATACCTTGAATATTTAAGGCAAAGTCAGCTGGATTTTGAAGCACCAGAAATGCACTGTAGCCCCCATGGAGGTCTGGTTGGGATTTTGGCATGTTTTGAAACAAGGAATGCAAATACCACTTCCTAAATGGAAAAAGCAATGCCCTGCTGGCAGCTGGTCCAGTTCCAGTGGGACCAACAGCACAATGTGTTTTCAGCAGAAAGTGATTTTTATAGCAATGTTACAAGCTGTCTGAATTCCAGCAATTTTAATAGCTTGAAATATAAAAATCTATCAAAATTAAGATTATCCTTTTAGAAAGAGGCTTACTGCAGCAGGACTTTGCTTTTAAATAACATTTCCCACAACGTGTTCCAACCTCTCACTGCTTCCTGGTGGAGAAAAAAGGACTTGGAGGGAGGGACTGTAAAGTCAAGGGAAACTTGATTCATGTCAACTCTGTTTCAGGAACTCTCATTTATTTCTCCTGCGAGCCTTGGCTGGGTTGTCAGCATTGTGCAGCCTTGCTGGGGTGAACTGTTGAGAGGCAGCATCTTCAAAGACAATAAATCTTTAAAAGGACACGGGGAAGCATTAATGTTATACATGCTGTTGGAGTGTTTATAGCTTTGCTCTTTTTTTATTCTTGTTTTCAGAGTAACTTTTGTTGGAAATGTTTACACAAATGCTATCATGCTTTAAAAAAAAAGGCATTTCTTAGTTCCTTTTTTGATCAAAACATAGGTAGAGTGTGTTTGTGATCACTTTAAAGGTGACTTGTGAATTGTGAGGACAGAGGAATAAAAGGCCACAATAAACCATGATATAATTTACATTAAATTGTTGTAACAGTTTCTAGTGAGGCAGATTCAAAGCAGCATCATTGCATGGTGCACATTTGCCTTTCTAAAGGTCAGCAAGTTATGACAGATGAGAGAATCAAACAGAGTTTTGATGGTCTCAGATTTGCAGGAGTGGCTGTGTGCCTGTACAGTAATGAAGATTTTAATTGTTTTAGTCAATATTGAAAGGACTAAAATAGGACAAGCCACTGTGAAAAGTGTTCTGTGAGGTCTCTTTAGAATGATAATTTTAGTACAAACTGTTATAGAGCCTCAAGTCTGCACATTCTGGCTGAGCTTTTGAGGACTTTGCACATTGGAGCAAATCAATTATGCAACTCTTAATTGGCGTAGCCACGCCCCCTCTCACGTTAATATTTCTTTTGTGGGGAAATTTCTCGTTTTCCTTCATGGTCAGGATTTCTCGTTCTGGAAGGAGCTTTATAGCACACAGATACAGTCTCACAAGGAGTGACTTCAGGTTCTCTATCTGTCGAGCTTGACTCCCTCCTTCCCTTCCTCTTTGAGTCTTGTGTACCTTCATCGCAGCTGGGACACGACTCCTTTTCAAGAGATTCAAGGAGAGACAGCTTGTTTATTCTCTTTGTGTGTTTTTGCCCTGCTATCAGTAAAAGTAGGGCAAGACTTTGGAGGAAATAGTGAGGTACAAATCCAAGTGGAGATTAAAGGAAGCGAACTGCCTGCCTGTCACAAAAATCCTGGAGGTGTAACTTTGGAGCACGCAGAAAACAAAGGAATGATATTTCATGTGTTGTTTCATCTCCCATGTATTGTAGGCTTCAATTTTAGTGTTCTTTATGGCACAACCCAAGATACTCCTGCTCTGAGGGTTTTCTGCTTTTCTTCTTCTGTAGGAAAGACAGTAATAGCTGGGGGGTGTGTGGGATCTAGGGTCTGAGCATGTTTTTTGGTGGAAATTAAAACTTGGGTACCCCAAAGCTTCCAAGGAGGCAACTTCTTTCTCAAAAGCTGAGTGGAAATCTGTTCCTTAAAAACTGCTTTTTTCTGACATGTATTTTTTTTCCCCTCTCAGTAATTAGAAACAAAAGCTGCTGGTGCAAGAAACCAGCTCTCTCCAGGATCCACACATTTAACAGCGGCTGTGTTGCTGAAGAGCTGTGTTGATGGTATCCTCAGGGTTTTGTTCCTCTCTTTGTGTGATGGGAGATGCCGGTGGCCTGTTGTGATATGGATCTTGATCTCCTTAAAGAGTGCTCTTGTTTCAAAACCTGGTGGGGAGGTCAGCCTTATTTTCAGAGGCCAGTGGGATACACTGAAAAGGAAACATGAATGAGGGAATATTTCTGGGTTTTGTCAGGTAACCTAGCAATAATTGCTATGCTACAGCGTGCTCTAGCAACCGTTTGCCCTGCACATTAAAATACAAACGTTTTTAATGAGCAGCAGCTATCTAAAAAGCTCACTGTCAGGGCAGTCCTCTGTTCTGGTTGGTGTCACAAGTGGTCATCTTGCTTTCTGGTGGATTTTTCAGTACTAGCAGCATTTTACCAATCTCTCATCTTCTGGTGATTTATACCTTGCATTCAAGTCTGCAGTTTCTCAGTGCACATCTAAACTGGATTCTCAGTGCATATGTAGCACAGTGGGCTGTGCAGAGCAGGCCTTGTGGTACCAGGGACCAAATTTAAAAGTTTGTAGTGCCTGGGACAGTCTTCACTGGTGGTGTCTGAAAAGCAAATGCAGCTCCACTTTCTGTGTATTATTTTATTTCCAGCTGTGGCAAAGGGATAGACATCAAGGCAGGAAGGCTCCCAAGATCCTGAAGTGAGCATGCCCAGGCATGCTGGTGCATTAATATGAATTATAGGCACATGGTTTCCCTTGCAAATGGAAACATCTCCTCTGCAAGGAGTGATAAGCCCCGGGTTCCTTTTCTGCCACACTGCCTGTAATTGCTAGGGAAAAAATGGGCTTAAATTTAAAGTTCCTAGAGCACTGCTCAGTATCCACAGAGTGGATTTTCAGCACTATTTTTAGCCTATTGCTTGCTGGGTTAGAATGCAAATAGTTGTGTGCACTCTGGAGCTACAGAAGTCCGTACAGACAGAACACAGGAGGGAAATTGTGCCATCCCTCTGGTGCCTGTCCTCACTCAAGAGTTTTACAATTTTTTTCTTTTCATTGCTGCTTAATAGTCAACCTATTTGCTGCTACAGATATTTCAGAACATGGGCTTTTGGCTACTGGTGAAATGGAGTTAGACGTTCTCCTTGTAAAGACTGGTCCATCCAAAGTAAAAGGAATGGGACCAGTGCTACTCTTTGCCAGCAGACAGATTATCCCTCAAGCAGAGGTCAATCTTGGGCAGTGGGGTAAAAAAGACACACTTGTTCATAATGGAATGATCAATTAATGGCTGGAAAGCAGCTCTGAAGTGAAATGCTCTCCTAAATTGTTTTTCCAAACCTGCTTATTTTTCTTTTAATAATCTTGAGATGTGACATAACGAATTGGCAAAATGAAAATATTCCTGTTGCTCACCACTCTATCTAAACAGTAAGGGTAGAGCAACTATCTGTATTACACTTGCCTGAAGAGATATATAGGAAATACATATATAAAAGATATCAGTGGTATCCTTTTATTCCCATTGATCTTGCTCAGAACCTAGGTAGTACAAATAGCCTCGTTTCTCACACATTTACTCTCAAATTAGGTTTTATTTTGGCTTGATTACAGCCTCCTTATTGCAAATGAGCTCTTCAAATTCTTAGACTAAAATAATGCTGGGAAGAACAACTGTGAGTCGATGAAATTTAGAGGTGGTAGCAGGGGGCTACATAAAAGCTCTGAGATCCTTAAAAACAAGGGGAACCCTTCACATACCAAAAAAAAAAAGTTGCAATCATCCATGTGGCACACATCCTGTGTGCTGGATTGCATCTACACATGCAAGTCCTTGATTTAAATTTCCTGCCATTGAGCAGCTGCTTCAGTTCAGTATTTTGGGTGTATTTCCTGCTGCAGACAAAATGGGAGAGACTCTCTCAGGAGAACCTGGTTTACCTCAGGGCAGGCAGAGGGCACTGTGTGGGTAACAGTTGCAAATCATTCAGGGTATTTCAGTTTATTGGGGATTGTGACTAAAGCCCATCAGCATGCTTGCCCTAATTTTTAAAATACATTAAATTTTCTTTGCAAACTGGATTTTAAGCATCATCTAACAGGAAGCAATACTTTGTTTAATGTTTCTGTTGTAAGACAAGAGTCAGTTTATATAGAAACTTCCAACTCCTGTGAATTTAGCTGCAGAGTGGGTGATAATTCAGTCTGGGAGAGAAAAACTATTGGTGCTCTAAAATGTACAGTACTGGCTAATTCTAGGACTCAGCATCACAGAGTTCATTAGTTCTATTCACTGTTTCACAGCCTTTGCTATGTGCAGCTTGTTTCCATATTTGCCAGGAATCTAACACAAAATAATTTTGCTCTCTTTGTGCTTTAGGATTCTGTGAGCTCATTCTTTAGATAACTCTGCTTCACCACCTTGACTCTGTGTTTTGGCCCCTGCACATATCTAGGTAATAAAACTTCTTTTGCATAAGTTTCAAAGTCTCGTAATAGCTCTGAGAAGTAAGCCACCTTTTGGAACCTCTGGGCTATGTGAAACAGGAAAGAAGAAATCTTGTGACAAGTTATAGCAGCCAAGGTTAATTTTGAAGCAGTGTGTGTGTTTACTGCCTCTTAGGGGAGTATCTCGCTGCTTTGCATGCTGCTTACTTGTTTCTGGAGCTGAAGAAACACTGCTTAAAAGGATTAATTTGGCAGGCACTCCTGAGACTTTAGAAGGTAAACAACTGTTTCTTTTTTGTCAATATGGCAATTAAGGTCTGGGAGATTAAAGAAAAGAAAGTAAATGCAGTTTTGGCTCCTTCTGTAGACTGATGGTTTAGTGATCCTTTGAATATTTAATGAGGTGCTTTGATGGTTCTGGAGTAGCAAAATCCAGATCAGATGTGAAAAATGGAAGAACTGCAAAGTGTGAGTTATGGGATGCCCAGAGTTAGGTGTGTGGGGTTTCTTATGCTCGAGATTGATGTCCAGACTGTTTTGGTAAATGACAAAATGACACCTCCTTCAAAAGCAAGGGATGTGCTGAAGGAGTTCAGATGCCTGGAGATTTCTACATTTGGCCTCTTTCAATACCATCTTTACCAGAACTTCTGTCTAGTTCTGAGTCTCGGGCTAAAGCAAGGAGTCTTCCCTGTGAAGCCGGCAAAATTGTTAAAAATATTGCCATGAATAGTACTGTGAATTTCAGAGTCACTGAAGGAGTCAGAAGTGATGTTAAAGGTGATCTTTCAGTAGCCTTTAAAGCTGATAGGACAATTTCATTCTTAGATGCTTTGTCTACCTCAGATGACACAAAGTAGCCACAAACCAGGCTTTAACATCCTTTGTGGGTATTTTTCCCATGTCTCCCATTTTGGGCAGAGCACTTATTACCTCTCCTTAAGGAGGTGGCTCTCATGTCTCTTCAAATATATCTTCAGGGAATTAATTAAATTGTCTTTCTTGAAGTGGGTGGGCATTTAGAAGAGGTTTAATTTGAAATCAGAAATTGAAAAGGTCTGAAGTTAATTCAGAATGCTTTTTCTGTGACATTATAGCTGGAGAAGCTGTCAGTGTTACCTGTGTGTAGTGGGAAGACAGCTCTAATTTTAATAATTTTCTTCCCCATTTTCCCCCCTGCCCCAGTGCTGTTCTTTCTGTTTTCAATCCCAGATCTGTTCTTTCTTTGAAGTGGGAAAGAGATGAACCTTTGAAGAAGCAGAGCAGCAGAAATCCAGGTTTTGAACAAGACCCTAATATATCCCTCAGGGAGCTCTTCGTGCCTTTATTTTGGCACACTGATGCTTTTAAAGTGGCAGTTCTGGCTTCAGGCCCTCTGGATCTTCTTCGTGACAAATTCAGGGAGAAATAAATGTGATTGCTTTTCTGGCTAAGTGAAGAACTTTATCCATTCCAAATTGCCTCCCCTGACCTGTCCTGCTTTATCAAATTGAAGAGCAATGTAAGGACAGCCACACGTCACTTCCCAAACACTTCCCAAAGAGCTCGGTTGTTTCCCAGAAGGAACTGAGAGGGTCTCCAAATGTAGCTAATTTGGTGAGGTATGGGCTGGGAGAGCAGACAGTGAAGTGGATGAAGTGTGGCTGAATCATCCAAAAGGTGGAGATCAGTCACCTGAGGCTGAAATTGTTGCTGGGTACGAGTTGTCTCCCTAAAAGATCAACACTGATGCCAATACTGTAAATGTCTTTATTTGCAAGCTGGGTGATGAGATACAGTTCACTCAGCAAATACCTGTACAACAGTAGGTTGTTCTGTATCCTTTTACTCTCTAAAACACATTGGGGCACTATTTAAACTGGTCTTTTTTATTTTATTGCATTTGTTGTTGTTTTGGGGTTTTTTCTTACATAATGAAAGTGCTTTTGAAACAGCAAATCTCAAAGTAGGAATGAAATGGCCACCCACCATCTTCCTCGTGCTCATCCATAGGTTTGGGGTTTTTAAAAAAATTTATTTTATTTTAAAGTGAAAGATTTGAAGCCAAGCATACAGCCATAATCTCACTGCTGGCTACATAAAAATGTCATTGTCCTGGATGAATGCTCTTGAGATTTTAGTGGCTGAAAGGTGACTTCATAAATCCCTGCTTTATTAAGATGTCTCTTGAATGTCCAAGCAGTTATGTGAAAAGTAAAAGACAAGCGCTTACTAAAGGGGTTACACCACTTATGAAGCTTCTTTCTCTGACCAAAAGGCACTTGTGAAAATTGTTTGTAGTGCTTTGAAAAGAAATATGAAAGAATTCATAGTTATTGTAAAGCTTATGTGTGTGAAATTGTTTATTTTTTCCCTCAGCTGAAGTTTCCTGGTTGAGTTATTCCCAGTTCTTTCAATTTCCTTGCTCGTCCCAGCACATCAAGTCACGGTTTGCAATTAGCACTCGTGACCCACACAGAAACACAAAGCTCCCCAGCTCCCCAAGTGATCCCTGCGCTTCAGCTGGGTAAGAGCAGCCGTGGCAGCGCTCTGAAATAAAAATGCAGAGGAGAAGAAGACAATGACAGTGCAGCAAGGGGAAAAAAGACAAATCCACCTCTGCCAAAGCACTCAGAGTGTTTCCTCCTGCCCTCCCAGGGTTCATGTGCTTTGCCTTAACTACGTTTTGCACTGATGTTTTCTGCATTACCTATTGGGGAACTGCAGCGGAGAGAGCCTTTCCCAGGGCATGTGAAGCTTCAGAAACTCATTAGAGCAGCAGCCCTGTAAGGCAGAATTGGGAATCAAACTGTGAAATTGCAGTTCCTCAGGGGCCCTGGGCACAGCCATGAGCTACTGGAGCTTTCCAGGGATGGAGACACCCAGTCAGCACAACAAATGATGCTGAATCCCAGCAGCTGCCCTGTATTTATTCTGTAATTTATGCTCCAGGGGGTGGAATTACAGAAGGAAATTCCTTAAGGAAATTTTTTGACCAAGTGCAGAGAGTGACAACCTTTATTTCTATGAGCAGAGGTGTAGAATGGATTGTTTTCCTGTCTGGTTGTTTGGTTTTTTCCCCATGGTTCCCTTGTCCCTGCTTTCCTTCCCCTAAATCTTGAGGAGTTTTTCAGACCAATGAGGAAAGTAGTTAAGCACATTGAAGTGGAGGAAATTGTTACTCGACAATACAGGAATAGGTTCTGCAAATAAATATACAGAGTTGAGGGGCTTCCACTCCTACAGATCATGTGGGAAGCCAGGCAGGGTCATATAAAATATTGCAGGTATGTGAAGCTGAATCATGAGCAGAACGTGTAGTACACACATTTCAAATGAATTTATAAACTAATGTTCAAAAATGTGGGGAAAATGTGCCTATAGTTCAGAAAATGCTGACTTCCAGTTCATCCCACTGGAACTTTATCTTAATTATGGGTGGACCTGGTGGTTTCAGTGTTGCTGTTGAGGAAATCACAAAGTTACTGGAGAGTTTTTGTATTTTTGGGTCCATCTCCTAGCAATAAAATGGCCCAAATTACAAAAATATTCCATCAGGAGGCTTGAAGCAGCATCCCAGGAAAAATGCTGAAGAATGGACATAGAATTTAACAATATTTATGGAACTTTTGAGTGGCTGGTTTTGAGTAGCCATGTATTTTTTTCATTGATTTGGGTATGTGACTCCAATTGTGTATTTCACATAGCCATGTGTCAAAAAAGTCTTCCTTTTGTGATTAATTTCACTACTCTAGGAAATCTCAAATTCTATGGAGTTATTTTCTAGCACATCTAATGCTGCATTTGGAACTGTGGGCCTGAAGCAAGGAAAACCAGGCAGATTTTGATTGAATAATTCCTTCCAGGTTGCAACAGGAATTGCAAACCATTTGTCCAAACACATTTTTTAAATATAGGTAGGAGGGAGTCATGGTTAGGGAATCAATCTAATTTCTCTGTGTGTGTAATTGTGAGTTTATTAGACAAAGTATTAATTGAATAATTGTTATTCACTATAGATAAAACAATGGAAAGGGAACTAAACCTTCCTGAGAAACTGCACCTTCAAATACGAAGATACTTCAAAGAATTCTCATTGTAAACATTGCCATAAAACTGTTTTCAGGGGAGAAAGAGGAAGCAAAGCTGCTGAGGGTATAAAAAGAAGGTGCCTGTCTCTGGAGGCCTGTTGGATGACAAAGGCATTATAGGATTCAAGCAAAGCAATTAAGACAGTTATAAAAATCAAAATAAAGAACTGACTTTTAATTGTAAATGTAATTAACTACTGGAGCTAACCAATTCTAAAGATGAGGCAGAGCTGCTGTCATTTATGTCTTTACCTTTATTCATCTTATGCAGAGAATAAGATTAAACATTCTAATGACCTCTTCTGCTCTTGCAATCCATAAGTCCTGGCTTAATAACTTTGGGACACGCTGTGAAGGTGACAGGAGACGCCTGGCAGGCTGTGGTCAAAGCAGGATTTGAAATGGTGAACCTTTAATAGAGGAAAAGCCTTTAAATGGAAGGCACATTAGAGTGTTTGTGGCGAAAAGTAAAACTGCGAAGCGTTTTAATTTAGTTTAAATGTTGCTGCCTCCGTGTATTTGAATTTATCTCGCAGATAGTTTTCACATGGAAATTGCAGTTATTACTTTCAGTACCACAGGATGCAATTGAATGTACTCTGTGTCTCACTGGTAATTGGTAAGCAGTATTTAGGATGTGTTGCTAGTGAATTATTTATGGGCTTTTGTGCCAAATCGGAGTTTGTAGGAATAGCATGGTGCTGGCTGGTTGGGGAAGAGGCTGTTTTGTGAATAAACCTTTAAGATGAAGGTATATTTCTGCTGTTGTTTTTTTCCAGCTGGAAAAGAAGCAGCTTGAAGGATTAATCAGGATTGAAGAAGATAAGGGGTTCTCTGCAGGAAGCACATAACAGGCTGCCTTTTGGACACCAGATGCTTTTGAAGTTCTTGATCAGAACCAGATTTAAGCCCGTAATTGCTCAGCTTTTGAGGAGTTTCCAGGCTTGAGATTTGCTGCATTTGGATTGTTGTGGTACAGAGATACTTTCCCTCAGTTACTAGCACAGTCAGGCTCTGTGTTTTGCACTGATTGACAGAGGTCTTCACCTTTTTGAACACGAGTACTGAAAAGTTGGGTTGCCTATGGTGCATCATATAATTTTGCTCTTTATACCACTGGTGACAGCTAAGAGAGCAGAAATAGTGAGGTGTAATTAAAGCTTTGCTTTGTTATTGCAGTTTGATTAGTGTGAAACGTCTCTTTCACCCCAAGAAAGGCATCTCTCACCACGCTTGAGAAATCCCCCAGAGTTCTGATGTGTTTGTGCGAACGCTTGGGTGAAAGGCTCACCTCAGCAGTGTTTTTTCAGTCTTTGACATCAATTTTCCCTGCCATAAAACCAAGTTTAAATGGTATGGTCCCAGATACCTCTTTTTCTGACTGTGATGAAGACTGGCTGCATGGCAGGCAGGGGCCAGTTCCCAAAGAAAGGAACGGAATAACTGTTGAAGTGTGAAGATGACCATTGCTCTCAGAAATGCAACCACTTCATTCTGTGTTGTTGGGTATTTTTTCCTTTTAAGGGTTTGGTTTTTCTAGCTATTCAACACAGGGAGGGTATAATGTTTAATAGCAAATTTAATTATTTGAAGATAGTTGATATTAAATGGGATTTCTGATCTAACACCACACGAATGGAATTTACCCTTAAAAAGACATCATTTGCAATGCAGAGTCCAGACAGGTACTTTCCAGGCTGCTTTTTGGAGCTGCCAAAAAGGTTTTCAGCCCCATTACCCCACTGCTGTCCCCTGGGAGAAAAGCAGGGCTTTTTCACTCTGCTTTTGGGAATATGCAGGCACTGTAGTGCAGAAAGTGATTTAACCTTGTAAATCCATGTGCCTCGAGGTTGGGTCTTGCCTGTTTAATGTCCAGCACACAGGACAAGGTTCTGATTTGGAAAGGAGAACGTGCAAAGTCACCTGAGCTGTGGGTTCCATCCATAACAAGGACAGGGCATTGGAGAGCTTCCTCTGGCAGTGCAGAACTCCTGAAGGTGAACATCCCAAATAAAATGAAGGGGCCTTCATGCCTAAAGGGACTGAGGAAAGCACATGAGTTGCCTGACAGTCCTAAATGTGATGAAAACCATCCACTGCAGGGGATATTACTGTAAATCCTTGTCTGCCTGACAGATTTACATCTACTTGCTCCCATAAAATCCACTGTTAATGGCACAACACCTATTAAGCTGAGGTATTTCTAGGTATACTATATCACTGTATTTTACTGGAGAGTTTGCATTATTCCCAGCGTTTCAGTGCTTATATTAGGAGGTGATTCAGACTGAAAATATAGTAACTTTTTCCTGCTTCTCAAGGGCAAGCTTTTATTTCTGAGCCACCATTCAGGAATGACAGGCAAAATATTGGAAATAATAAGGCTGAAAAATACTGTGGTCCAGAACGGATGAGATTTATTGAGATGTGTGTTTGGTTACTTGAAGGAGGTATTAATAAGGTGCCAGCCAAATTCTTATGTTTGGTTACTTGCTTTTCTGCCTTCTTTTCTGCTGTTTTGGGTGGGTTTTTGCATGTCCCAGTAGCAGTTGGAGAACTGAGAAGGGTTATATACAGAGAACATGATGGATATTTACATCAAACTAATTCTAGCAGTGAAGATCTTGGAGGAACAAGAATCTCTGCCTCGGCATAAAAACTGGAGATGAAATAATTGTAAGTAACCTGGTAGAAGTTCCCTTCCTTTCCCTCGATTTTGGGGTGTTTTAGGGCATCCACACTGTGAAGAGAAGCTGTGGCATCAGTTACCTATGGAATTTATGATTAAACTGACCCAGCTTTTGCCTGAAATTAGTGGAGGAAGAAGCAGAATTGAAGGGATAACATTGCAAGGAATAAAGTCAGTGTCCTAGAGGCTGCTTCCCTGGCACTTCCAGGAGGAAATATCAGTGCTCCTGAAAGAGTGATGTGCCATTCTCTCCCTTCAGAAGTTTCTAAACACCATGGGATATAGAAGGGATGTGAAGAAGCTTTTTTGTTTCTTTAGTACCAGACTTACAATGCAGCATTTCTTTCTGAGACTGCCAATATGCTCCCAGATTTTCTTGTGGTCCTAATCCCGCATCCTGTGCCATACAGCTAGAAAGCAGCATTACACAGAAATGGCTAAAAGACTCTCTAGTCTTTGAAGGGATAAAATATGCTATGACATCTGCCCATCAGCCTCCAGCCAACAAAAAACAACAAAACACGAGTTTTGCTGGTTTTTTTTCATTTTTGCAAGCACAGTTATTATCCTTCCAGCAGAATCTGGAAAGAAACCCCATAAGAAAACGAGTGGGTGTTGGAGAGCAGCAACAGCAACTTGAAGCAAAAGGAATTTCATATTTAAAGAGCATGACAGCCTTTTCCCAATTCGTTTCTCCAATATAAAAATCAAATGTTATGTTTTCTTTTCACAAAAACTGAAGCACAGAGACAACCTCTACAATAAAGTTTCACTTCTTGATTGGAAAGGAAAGCTCAGTGAGCACAGAAAGTGTGTGTTCTGCACCAAGAGAGGCTTAAAGGTCAGCACCAAGATGATTGCAGTGACAACTGAGGTATTCTCACCTCAGGATGACCTGGCTGCTGCACAGCTTAAGGTAAAAATCACATCCCATGGTGTTGTACAGTAGCGGGGGGGGTCTCCTGCTGGGAGCTGCTGGCAAAGACAATGCAGAAGAATTGACACTAAAATGTCACACCAGGGGAGAGATTTGCCAAATCTGGGTCTGAATTGCTCTCCTGCCAAAATTGCATAAATCTACAGTTCTGGGAGCATATGGAGAGAGGGAGCACGTTCCGCAGTGCCAGAGAATGGAAATTTGTGGTGTGAAATGAGCTAACAGGGATGTCCCAGACACTGGAGAGGTTTCTGTTCTTCCCCTGGGGAATTTAATCATTCTTCAAAATTGCAAGTTTAATTTGTAGCCACGACCTTGGGAAAGATTATTTGCTGCGCTCCTCTAAGAAAGCAAATCTAGATATTAGGGGGGTGTGTTTTAGGGTTTCTTAATTTAAAAACCTGGCATTTATGGATTCCTCAATTCTGTGAGCTATTTCAAAGCCATTCACAAAAGGGGTATAGCAAATCAGGCAGGTTATTTTTTTTTTAAGAGAAATGTTAAATTCCCTACTCTGATTCCATACCTCCGCTGGCAAACTTTTGGAAGTTTGAAAAATCAAAAAGTCATGCTCACTGCTGGCATTACCTCTGTTTCAGCTGGTTTTAGAAGGGCTGTAGCGCACAGTAAATGTCAAGAAATTCACCCATCCTTGTCCATGTGAAATTGCAGCATCTGTGGGCCCTACTTATGTGAGGGATCTGGGATCCAAAGAGCTGGTAGGGGAGGTTTGTACAATTGCACTAATCATGCAGCATTGAAGGGGGAGTCACTGATTTCCTTATTTTCCAACAGACTTCTCTATTTTCTGTGCCATTAGAGCGAAATGTGAGATGCCCAGAGATACTCCTACAGAAGAGATAATGCTTAGCTTCTTTGCTGGCAGAAATCCGTGTGCTCCACAGCCACGCCATCATTATTTTGTTGTGATTCCGCTGATAATTATTGTGCTGAATTTTACAAGGAGGGAGATCGAAGGATGGGAGGGAAACATTGTCCACAGAATAGCTAAAGGGACAGTGGCAAAGTGGCATTTAGTCTCTATCTCAGTTATCCACTAATTCACGCCTCTCCTTCGCTCTCCATGCTCCCTTTGCCATTTTTGTACAAGCTGCCTATTCTTTATGGTAGTTAAAAAGCAAATTATTTGCATAGCAATGCATGTTTCTCCTGGTATCTGCTCCCCTTCTGCTTGCACAAGGAGAGCAAAAGACTGATTCTGTTCTGACCTTTCAGTAAATTAACTCAGCTCACCTCTGTATGTTTGCCTTCCCTGCCACGCATACCTGGTTACCTTTTCAATTACCTTCTTTGCTATTCACATTTTTTCCTTAAAATGTGTGGTTCCCCAGAATCCTCTGCTGAGCCCATGCTACTTTGTGAAGAGAGATCCTTCTGAAGACAGGTTAGCTCTGAGAAAAACACGTCCCAGCAGCTGTAGAGCTGGGCTTACCTATTTGAACGTGAAATATTTGAAATATTTCCAGTCTGAGCTGCACCATCCTTGGGGAAATGGTAAAAATGCCTTTACTAGCAATTAACTGGGAAACAGGTGTCTGTAACTTCACTGCCAGGGCTTATCTTCCTTCATGAAAGGAAGAAGAGAAACAAGGAGAGGGAACATGAAATATGTGTAAAGAAAAGAAGGAAAGAGAGGAAATCCTTTTTTTCCCCAGTATGTGAGGTATGCTGTGTTTTATCTCTTTGTGCTGCACTGCTGCCATCAAGAAGTTCGTATTTTGAAAGAAGAAAACACTGCCTCTGTGAAGTAGAAAAGATTTTTCAGTTTTGTTTGTACTGATAGTCCTGTGTGGAATACTTCAGGTCAGATTCTATTTCCTAGTGTGCTTTTGATTTGTGAGATTTGCCTAATTTCATTTTAGTACGAAGGAAAAGTTTGTGGCAATGAAAAGGGAAATAACTACTTGTCCTTTCAGGAGGAATTGCCAGTAGCAGCAGCAGGTAGTTCTGGTGGATTGTGCTGTCAAAGGACTCAGCAAATCTGGGATTTAGTGCTTATTCTGCAACAGATTTCTCTGTGACCTTGAGCAGGGCATTCCTTTTCTCTGTGCTTCAGATCCCCACTTGTCACACAGGGATAATGGTGTTTGCAAGGTTGCTGTGAGGATAAATGCAATTAAATAATGCAGAATACCTGGGTGCTGCTGAAGTGATGCCACCAGAGGAAGCGAAGGGAATTAGAATTAATTCTTCTCACAGTTACATATCTTTGAATTGATAGTTGCCTTGCTGAGTTTGTTAAGATTAATAGTGCATGGCAGAAAATCAACACTTCCCAAACTGGCATGCCCCAAAACTCAGGTGGAGGCAAACAGCCTTGTCTGTCCCTCCTCTGTTTAACCACAGATGAGATGCTGCTCTTGTTCCCTCAGGAGCTGGGGTGGATTTGCACTGTGCAGAGGAGGAAAACGGACAGAATAAGCTGCAGGGTTCTTAAGCTGTCTCTTTATTTACTATTTCTCCTCCTGCCCTAAGGCCATGGCTCCCAGGAAGCCACAATTTGCCACAGTTTTGTGGCACTGGGCCCTTTGCTGCCTGACAGGATCTTGATATTGATAGACCAGTTTACTGCTTTTGAGGAAAAGCATTCTGTAGTGGGACAAAGCATTTATTCCCACTGTGGAATACTAATTTGCATAGCATGGAAAATTACAAGACTTATTTGCAGAGTTGGAATCCCTCAGATATACTCTAAATATAATTACAAGAACATATAAATATATTTATACCATGCTATCAGGATTTTGGCACCACAAATCTTATTTCCTTGACTGTGAAAATAAATGCATAAGAAGAGAAATAAATCATTAATTTCTGCTCTTGACTCAAGAGTTAAACACATAGGATATTGGCCTAAAAAACAATTGATCCACTGCCCTTTGACACACCAATGCAGTGGGACATCTCAAATGACATTTCATGGAAATATCTGATTTTGCAGAAATCAGCCTTTGCAGAAGGGTGGAGATAATACTTTTATGAGAGTTTGGGGTTACAGTTAAAAAGATACTGCTGAAGCAATATTTTATGTTTCCAGTTGATTCCTTTGGTTAATAGGTGGGACATGGGTTTTCCACACTGAGGCTCAAAAACTGGACAACTCTGTTACAAGGTGTGGGGGTTTTGGGGTTTTTTTTGTTTTGGTTTCTTTGTTTGTTTTTTTGTTTGTTTTGGTTTTTTGGGGGGTTTTTTTTGTGTGGGTTTTTTNGGATTTTTTTTTGTTTTGTATTTTAAATTGTCCAGACAGTAAAGTGGAGGTGTGTAGAAGGTTCTGTTGTCCTTGCATAGCATTGATTCCTCCAACCACCACCTAAGGTTGTCTAATTAGTTCTGATAAAATAAAAATGAATATGACACCAGTGTTAACACTGAATTGATTCATATTTGGGGACAGACTTTGGTGTCTTTGATAGAGCTGGGACTCACCTTGGTCAAAGTGGTCTCTTCTCTTTGTGCATATTTTCCTGCAACATGAAACCTGATTTATCTGTGGAGGTTTTGTTTGAAACAGGGGAATTTCTTTCCACAGTTGCTGTGAATTCCCAGGTGTGGCTCTGGTCTTTCTTGGGGTCTGTCACCACCCAGAATGCACACACAGTGGATTGGTAGGTTTATAAATTTTAAGTTTCCCCAAGCCAACTAGTCTGACTTTTTGTTTATTTGTCAAGTCATAGAACTCTCACAGACAGCTTTGAGCCCAGGAGCTGTGGCTAAATTAGGTGATCTTTAAAGAGAAACGGACAAACAAAAAACACCACCAAAAAAACTCCACAACAAAAGAGAACAGAACTTAGAACCTAAAAAACCTCCCTGATATTGATTCAAGGATTTGCAAAGAAGGAGAAGCTGCTTTAAACAGTAATTTGTTGGGATTGATTGGGCTTGCAGCTTGAGATTTGAGTCTTATTTCTCAGCTACATTTATCTGGTTTGAACTCAAAGCCTTGGACATTGCTCATCCTTTTGTCTTTTAGACTGAAGAGGACCCTGCTGTGAGATTAGGTAGCACTAACACAAAAGTTACCATGATCATCTCTGCTTCCAACTTCCTCTTTGAAAAGCAAAATGCATTAATTAACCTATCCTTATCTTCTTAATAAATGTTCCTTTTTGTGGCTCTCTGAACCTCTTTCAATTGTTCCTCATCCTCCTGGAAGGCTTGATGCCAGCTGACCAATATCTACCATTGTACAGGAAACAGAGCATCAAGTATGGAATGAAAATATCAGTAATAGTTTAGTGCAGGTAACTCTAAGTGGTCAATTTAGTTGTAGGTAGGCTGAGCAGTGTATCTGGGCGAAGTGAGAACTGCTGTGTCTGTTCCCAGTAAGTTTTGTGGCACTTGGGAAGTGTTTGATGGCAATAATTCAGCTGTTAAATGTGTTTTAAATGGTTATTACAACCTAGCAACAGGATGGATACAAGAGCAGATGCTTGTTCAATTTTCAGCAGTATGATTGCTCATTGCCCAGCTCGAGTTTTACATCTACTTAGATGCAACAACAGAAAATTCATTGCTGAATATCACTGTTTCTTACTGGTGTAAGGCCCCTATATTATTACTATTAGTATTAGTAATAGTAGTAGTATCCTGTTCAGCCAAAGTTTGCAATCCATTTCTTGTTTTCAAAGGATCTTTTGATTAAAGCAGCTGCTTAAATCTCACTGATTTCAGAAATTCTAGTGGAATCCCAACCTTTGGTCAATGTTCTTCTCAACGGGAATGCTTCCAGAAATCAGTTTTTAGTGCACATTTGTATTTTTTGTGCATAGCACAGCCCCAATTACCTGCTGCTGTAAATGAGGGAAAATTGTTAGGTTAAGCCCACTTACACCAGCAGGAAATCTGGTCTGGGATTTGCTGTGATGAGTGAAAATATGTGTATATGCTGGAGTTAATTTTACAAAGCTGGCCCAGCATCGCTGCCCAGGGGTAGGAAAGCATAAATACCACAACAGGGGTAGGGAAGCAATGTTATTTGACCACGCTTGTTCTTCCAAAAAAATCCTCCAGAGGAAAGAGCATAAATTGAACAAATCTGTCAGGTTTTATGGTGTACTTATTTTAGCAGGCAGAGTAATCACACTGCTAATTTTGAGGCTTGCATGTCAGGTAGCAAACACCACTGCTCAACAGCTTTAGTCAACAGATAAAACTGTTTGCTTCTAATTTTCTTCACGTATTTCCAAGACGTTGTGCAAATAAGGAGGATGTTCTGTGATTATTTCACAGCACAAAAGCACACCCAAATTTACCAGAATAAGTATCTGGGAAATACTGTTTGGCTAGCTCTGAAAATCAATGTTATTACTTGAACAAAAATGTAGTTTTTAGAAAATCTATACTGTGTCATAAAGGGGGCATTTAGATTTTGTATTTTTTGGTTTTTTCACAATTAGAATTAGATATACTGTATAATTTTTCAGTTATGCAGCTTTGGCTGGAATATTCTTTCTTTTTTTGTTTGGTTTTATTTTGGGTTGATTCCTGCAAAATACATGCCAGCAAGCAGGGATTTTCTTTCTGGCTCATCCGCTGGTAAGCACATTGAACTCTTTCCAAAATAAAGCATCTGGATAAACAGTAGCTCCACGATAGCCAGGTGATTGTAATATCAGCTGCAAATACTCCAAAGCAAGGATTTTGCTGGATGCCTGTTTAGGAAATCCATGTGGCCACACCGTACCAGATTTTGGCCAGTTTCCTAGGAATCTGTGGTGTATCCATTTCAAACCTCAGCCGTGGCCTGGTGCACGTAGAGAAGAGGAATGCTCCTGCCTGCAGTAGCATTTAATGTTTTACTTGCACGCTGTAAATCTTTATGGAGCAGAGCTGTAATACAGCTGCCCCATCGGGGCTGCAGCCACAGTCCAGCTGAGAGCCCTGCCTGGGATGGTTCCGTGGGTAATGGGCTGTGGCACTTCAGCTCCACTCCGGGGACTTCATTGTTCTCCCCACCTCGCTGGCAGCTGCTTGGTGGTGTGCAGAGCTTTGGGGAAGCCAGGGTAGGAAACAAACCCTCCGGTCTTCCCCTCATCGCGTGGATCAGTGTTCTGGTGGGCAGGGGAGGTCTTCACCCGCCCTCCTTCACCCTCCCTGCTCGGTGAGGTTTCAATTCTCAGATTTAGAGCAGGTTCTGTCTCCCAGAGCAGAGGTGCGAGAAAGCCCATCTTCTTCCTTTGATTAATGCTAATAGGGTTTGTGACCATAAAGCACCACACAGGGAGCTGAGAGTCTGTGCCAACATGGTTTTTTTATTCTTTCTTCTGTTGCTTTATGTATTACCTTTCATAAGCAGACAACAGAAATCATTCTGGACGGTTGAAAGCATCAACACCAGCAGGGGGCAAGAAGGTGTCTCCATCAAATTAAAGGCATTTACTGACACATGTAACCATCTCTCTGCACCATGAAATGCGTTAATGATGCAGAGTCTGTCAGCTCTGGGCCATCAGCTGAAATCAGGCCCAAGCTGGCAAAGACCAACACTCTTTGCTCTCTGTTGGTTGTACAGGACGTGGTGTGGAAATAAATTATCAAATCTGTCCCAGTGCCTGTTGGACTGTGAGCCTTTGTGGTAAGGGTGTCAGGCTGGTTTTGCCTCCTGCACTTGCTCTCTTGATTGAGCTGAGAAGTTTACAGCCTGACCCCAAACCCAAGGAGGTCTCTTGAAGGATGATTTCTTTCAGTGGACTTTGCGTGCATCTCTTGCCACTGCTTTAATCTGAGTGACCCTGTGGGTTGTATCTAGAGGGTGGCTCAGTCTTGATATCAGAGAGTGCTGATGTTGGGATAACCATTTATATTTTTTTTTTAAAAAAACACAGAGGCCATTGATGTGGAGATTATACCATCCTCAAATCCCTCTCTAGATAATAAGTATAAAACTTTTATCCAGTGTTCTGGGGGTTTTTTTGGTCGTTGTTTTGCTTTTTGTTTGTTTGTTTGTTTTTTGGTTTTGGTTTTTTTTTCTTTTTGGTAACAACACATCTTTGAAACAAAATATAATTCAAGAATATTCAAAAAGTTGAATCTGCTGTAAGCATACATTCAATTAAAAGTCATTTATCATTTCTGGCCAGGAAACTAGGAATTTCCAACCAATTCTTAGACATTTCATAAGTTCCTGTCTACCTTGAACGATCCTTAACTTCTCTTTACATGCAGCAAAGTAAATTGAAGCTAAAAAATATCCCAGAGCCTTGTCATTTCAAAGCCTGGTCTTCCATGTCAGTTGTGATGTGCTGCCATTATTCAAGAGGCAGATTAGGCAATCATCTTAATAAAATGTGAATAAGATGAATGCAGAAATATCAGGTGCTGCTGGGGCATACTTCACTAAGCAAAGTATTTGCAGCTACTATTAAGTAGGATGTAAGTCAATAGAGTACCTGAGCAGAAGGTGCTGTATATTGTTGTTCCTAGAAAATTTGAAGTAATTGCCTTTATTATTAAAATGGATGGCTTCTTCTATATCTGAGTACTCCCTTCTCCTCTGCCTTTCTCCCTCCCTGTAGTAAATGCCATCTAATTTATAGTGGTATACAGAATCACTTGGCCATCCAGGATATATTTACTGTGAGGAGGTGTAATTGATAGCAAAGGAGGAGGAAATTTGCCCTGTGGGTTTTTTGTTGGGCTTTGCTTTTTAAAAATTTTTTAGCATGTGCTTCTTTCCAGATGTAGCCCATAACTGAGTGGGAGGGGCTGAGTGAATCTGTAAGATTTCCATGTTACTCCTCTTTGGGCAGTAAGTACATTAAATAACTCTTCCAGGGCAAATTTGTTGTTCCCTTACAGCTGTTGGTGACTATTTTGGTGATGTGATAAATCCAGCAGCTGCCACTCTCAGAGGGACTGTGATTCCTGGCTTCTGGCCTAAAACTTGGCAGTCTTCAACCTCAAGGAGGTAAATGTCTACAGGCTCATGGTTCCTTGTGTTCTGGTGGGATTTTGAAGCATAATATGGTGTCTCACAGGTGCACAGTACCCTCAGGTGAGGTGTTCTGCCCCCCTGGCTTTGCTAATGGGCACGGAAAGTAAGGCAGCCCTTAAAACACCTCCAAGAGCAATGTGTGCTTTGTGGGTGTCTGGCAGGGAGTGAAGCCCCAGTTCTCTGCACCTACCAGCCAGAGAAGGTGTCATCTGCAGCAAATCCATCCCCACAATGACAGCAGGCAGGCAGACAGCTGCCTGCTTCGTTTCTGCTTTGTTCAGAGATGCCGTCCTGTGAAGGCAAAGGAATTTTTTTCTCTCTTTCTCTCTTTTTAGTTGAAAGTGGATGTTAAAAGGTGTGGTTGACTCTACTTTTCTGTCCATTTTCCTTAGGCAAGTTGCTTTTAACTTCAATACAATTCCTAGAAATGCAGCCTGTCAGTGTGACTCGGTACTTGGATTTTAAAGGACGGAGACAAACCTAACCCTGGCTCACACTGGCTTGAATTAACTCCTTTGTTAATCTCAGGTGTGCAAGGCTTACAAAGAAAAGGTTTTGCTTTCATTCCTTCTATCTAGAAATCTCTAGCACCTTGACTTGCTCTTTTTTTTTTTAATAGCAATAAAAAAATATCATCCAAGACTTACCAAAATACTGCATATTTTTCTTGTTCTAGGTGACATTATTTGTGCTTTTTTTTTTTTCTCTGTTTCTTTGTTTGTTAGTTTGGGGGGTTTTTTTTATGTCAGGTGAAGCATTACAAAGATACTAATTATCTTCTCTGCATGATTTCAGGTTTATGAAATACAAAATAAAGTTCAGATTTGCTTAATGAGAGCTAAGAAACAACATCCTTATACTTATTTCCACTCTGTTTCACCTTTCCCAGCACTCTTCACAGCAAAGTTTGAGCTTTGTGGTTAAACAAAACACTTGTATTGAACCAACTACCTAATTATTTAAGGATTTAGAATGAGTTTCAGTTGTAGTTATACCCAGTTGCACCTGAAGAGGCTTCTTGTAAAATGGCTTTTATTTCTTGCCAGAAATTCAGCATTGTCCAAGGTTTTAATGTGAGACTAAAGTTTGAGTGGCCTAAGTAAAAGTAGTATGGCTCCTGGGGCCTGAAAGAGGGAGCTCCCTTCCCTCTCTCCCCCTGTCCACGTTTAGGGCAGGTGGATCATCTTAGCTTCAGGATCCTTCTGACAAAATTGTTGGGGGGAAAAAAGGTTATTCCCTGCTTCCTGCTGTGTGTGGTTCTGAGACCAGAACAGCTTTTCAGATTTGTTTCTGGATTTGCTGAGAAGTTGCTGGTCTTTCTAACGTTAATGATTGAGAGCCTTATTTTAGATAATAGGAGAAATGTGGAGCGTTATATTCAGAGTGCACGGGGGTGGGTCAGTGAGTACAATAACCCTGCTCTGTGATCCTGTCAGGAATCAGCAGCAGATTTGTCCCTCAGCCACAGTGTCTGTCACTGATAGTGCTGCCCTCTCCCTTCCCTTGCATCCTCCCTCCCTCCTGCTCTCCGTTCCCCTCACGCGGAGCAGCTACAGGACTGACCATGAGAAATCCATTGCCATGTGTCACCTCTGAGATCTGGTCATCAAACATATTAAACCACTCACACAGGACGAGCAGGGGGTTGGAATTTTCCTTGTAATTTGATTTAATTCTTCTTTTTTTTTTTTTTTTTGGTCTGTTAAATCTTCCAATGTGTCTAAAGTGCTTCCAATCTGTCTAAACTCAAGTGTGTCTCTCCACTTGAAGTACTTCATTCACAGCTTTGTGCAGCAGTGTAACTCAGCATAGCTCAGCTCCTGGAATGGGTTCAGCAGGGAGACACCAAAAGGGCTGGAGAAATTCTCCTTCTGGGCTTGTTGAGCATCGGGGAGAGATGAATTCGGGGTACATCTAGGGACAGCCTTCTCCTACCTGTGTGGAGACTGTGGAGAAGATAGAACCAGACTTCACAGTGGTGCATGGTGCGGAGATGAGAGGCAGTGGGTTCAGCTTGAAGCAAGGGGCTCAGACAGGATATAAGGAGAAAATTGTTCCCCATGAGGACAAAGAGCAGGTGCCCAGAGCAGTTGTGCAGTCTCCAGCACTGCGATATTCCAAGATAAAAATTTTTAAAGCTCTGAGCAACCCGATCTGACCCTATGGCTGCCCATGGCCTCAGTGGGAGATTGAGCTAGAGATATCCTATCTGAATGATCCTATAAATCACTCTTTGCTAACAGAAAATAGATTTATGCAGTCAGCCTTGATTAAAAGAAGGAGATCAGGAATTAACTGATGGATGCCAAATAGGAGATAAAGCTTTATTGTTTAAATTGCTTTTTCTGACAATGTTTGGACAGTTCACGACTGCAACAAGCAACTATGATAATGTTGAAACAGATCAAACTTTTGTAGGAAGCATCTGCTTGAAAGGCTGAGTAAAATCTTCCTTGGTCTGTGCTCTCTGCAAGAGTTCTGTGTTGCTTCTGACCTTTCCCACAGTGCTTCTGCCTTCACCTCCTGCACTTCTCAGTGTGCCTTTGACACTTGAGGAATGGAACTTGCTGATTTGAACTTAATGCAGCCTCTCTGTGGAGCGCAAGTCACGGAGTGTTGCAGAAGGGCAGAGTACAACAGTAGATGGCACAACAGCTTGATAGACTTTCACCTCTAAGGACCTTCCTCCACAAAGATTCTTCTTTTTTATTTGCAAACAAGACTCAGTTAAAATGATATTAATCAAGAGCAGAGGAGAAATATGTGCAGGTGGGAAATGTGCATTTGCATGTCTTGGTTGTATGAAAACATTAATAATGTTTCTAAGAGTGTTAAGAATTAACACTGGTGTTGAAAAGGGGGATTTTTACGTTTCATGTGCAATGTGTTCACTGTACTTCAGATTGTGACCTTATTCTGAGTTTTACAGATCCCACTGACCCCACTGGCATCCCATTTTCAGTTTTTCAGTGGGCTGTTGAGTTCTTGGGTTTTATTTTTACTTTCTCCTCAGAGCATGGTGGACACGCTTTGTTCAGTGCCCTCTTTTCTTTCATTACCGACATTGTAATTTTTTTTATATTTTACGCACACAGAGTAGCTGCTGATTTCAACACTTCACCTCACGTTTGTCATCTTGTAGCAGTAATTTGTTGTGTAGGGGTGGAAACCGAGCTGGAGAAAGACATTGATTGTTTGTTTGTTGCTGCCACCGTTTGGTTTGATCCCTTCAGAGCTGTGTGATGGAAGGACACACAGCCTGCTCAGACTGGAGCACAGCATCCCTTCCCTACATCTCTTAGCAGAGGGAGTAGTCAGTCAGATAACAGCCCTGGTTCAAACACTTGATTTTTTTTTGTTTGTTTGAGATGGGATTTGTTTTGCATAATCACTCACGTTATTTGGAGTCTACCAATGAAATCAAATTTTATCAGCTGTTAGCTTCAAGGCCAGTACTTTTGCATTGCATGTATGAACTCGAAAACAGCTTGGCTGGAGTTTTGACTTCTGGCCCCTTGCTTTGCCCTATGTTTACAGACAGAGGTTAAGATCTTTGGTCTGTAAAGCCTTCCCAAGTGAAATGAGCTAACTGCATCCCTGCAAAACCTTAAAAATTCACTTGGCAGAGCATTTTCAGTCAGGGTCATTCAGAGGAGAGGCTGTTTAGGATGTATTACCACCCAGGCTGGGATTTCTTTGGGATGCTAAACACGCCTTACAGAGGTTGCCTTTGAACCACAGGTGTTTGGTATGTGGCCTGTGTTGTGGCAGGTCAGAGCCAGAGGGATTTCTGAGTCTTCTGCTGCTGAGAATTAATGGCATCACCCCTGCTTTTTAAGCAGGGGGAATTTACAGTCTTGTCAAGGTAGGGGACGTGGAAGATGAGTCTGGAAGAGCACGGGGTGCCAAGGGTGGGATAAAAGGGAGCTTTTGAGCGTGGCTGAGTGCTTCTCTTGCCAGTGATACCTGTGAGTCCTTCACGTCTGAACAGCACCAGGCCCTCACTCAAACAGAAAGGGCCATCTAGAGATTGAGTCTCAATACATAATTCTCTGCTTCTCAGTTAATTCAATGTTGTTAATAACTCAATAAGCCACTTGGATGCTAATGTGATTTAAGTCACATGAGCTGAACAGTTTTTTTCCTTGCAGCACTTACTTTCATTTTGATCTCTGCATTTTTACGGAGTGATGGGACTCAGAGTTGCTCAGTGCTTTTTGGTGGCTCTGTTTAGTTTTATACAGAGACCATCCCCAAAACAGTCAGAGGATGCTAAATTTTGAAATATAAACTAAATTATTGAGCTTTTAATTATAGGAAGACTTGCACAGAATGGGAACAGTAGGTGTCTGCGAACAAACCCACTTTTTTCCCCATTTAGCTCACGTGGGAGGGGATCTTTCTCTCAATTCAATTCCCTAAAGTCATAGAATGTCCTGAGTTGGAAGCGACCCACAAGGATCATCAAAGTCCAGCTCCTGGCCTTGCACTGACCTGTTTTCTTAACTTTAAAGTGCATTTTAGAATGAAAGAAATTATTCATAAAAATATCTCCAATCCCCAGCTGGGGAATTTTGAAAAGTTGAGTTTGCTGTGAGGTTTTTATCGTGCTATTTTTGACTTTTTTACTCTAAATTTTGTGTGCCATTGTTTCTATTGGTTATGGCTTTCCAAAGAGCTAGGCTTTTGCTGCAGTCTTGCACTGCTGATGTAAACTGAAGTTATGGCCCCATTCAGTTAATGACTGTAATTTTGTTTTAGGCTTGACTTTATATCACAAAGTCTTTGCAGGGCTGCAGGAGGAGTGGTTTTCTTTCATGAGCTGTTTTCATATGGATACTTGTACTCAGATTGGTTCTTCAGTAAGTCAGAATTAGCCTAAAATTTGAAGTAATGTTTAGGCATTCCCAGGAGTTATAAAATTAACACAATAAATATATTGCCTAGTGAAGTGCAAATTCCTATTGATCAAAATAACTTCTCTGATTTTTTCATCTGAGCTGAGGGACTGCCGTAAATGTTAGCCACTGAGAGCAATACATAGTTCTACTTCTATGCTTTCCTGTCTTCAGTAGATGAAATCAAAGATTTGCTGAATTTTTCATGGTCTTTTTCTTAGAGATTTAAGAATCACAATGCCAGTGGTGAGCCTCAGATTTGTTGCTGCCATGTCCTCTGATTTTCAAGCCTTGAGGGCTGAAAGCATTTGCGTGCTGAAACTGACACTCCTACATACCTACGTGGTCTGTACATGAGGAGAAGGAAAAATACTGAATTTTGTGAGGCTCTCAGTGAACACCTGAGTTGGAAGTGCTCTATTTTGTGTAGATCATCTGTGCCAGCCTGTTTAGCCCGAGGGTCGAACACGCAGTTTCAAAAAGGACACAGGGCTTGCAATCAATACCTCGTGGCCAGCTGGCTGCCCTGCTCTGCTCCCTGGGCTTGATCTCTCTCTTCCATTCATGTCACACAGAAAATTCCCAGTGACTTGGACTTTTGAGATCAACCCCCCTGCGTGGAGCTCTTTCTCATTCTTGTGCACAATTTAGCTGGATGAGATGGGGGCACTGAGCCACTTAAAAATTTGAACACTGTTTTTGTGAGAGTTTGTTTGGATGGGGTTTTGTTGGTTGGTTTTTTTATTCCAACAACCATGGTTAAGCAGCAATTTTTAGATTCAAATCAAAAGGGGATTGATTTCCCTTCTGAGATTGGATTAGAAGAGATCTGCTCTGAATGCACAAAGCATCATCCCTGGTGGTAGGAGGGACAGAAGGGAAGCATGGGCCACTGCCCTGAAATTAGGAGGTTTCAGGCAAGCTCTTGTGAAATGTCCCTGGGCAAACTGTCCATGCTGGTGTGATGGTACTTAAATCTGTGTGTTGGGTATGCAGTGATGGCAGGAATGATACATTGAAGGAATTATTTTCTATATTAATCAGCCATAATTCAGTCTAAGTGATGGTAAGAGAAAAGTTTTGCCAGTGTAAAATTGTTTGTGCAGAAACAGTTTAACTATGTGAGAAGACGTTTCCTGGAAGTATTTACATTTCTTTCTATATCTTGAAGCGTTCCTTTAAAATCTTTCTTAAAGTTCTTGGGGGTTTTTTTGGGTTATTTTGGTTTAGGTGGTTTTGGGGTATTTTTATTTTATTTTGTTTTGGGGTTTTTTTTTGTATTTTTGTTTGTGTGGATTTTTTTTTTGTTGTTTGCTTGTTTCTGTTTTTGTTTGCTTTGGGTTTGGTTTGGGGTTTGTTTTTTTTTTTTTTTTTTAGAAAATAGAATAAAAGATCTTGATGCTTGTGTTAATTAAATCACTGGCCAGTGGTTCTGCACAGCAGTGAACCCCAAACCTTACATCATGACTTTCCAACGCCAATGCCTGCTGCTGTGGCTTGTAGAGACAAACAATTTCTTGATACACAAAAATCCTTCTGGAATGCAGTGAACTTTGCTATGGTAAATTGAAAAGGGTTTCGATTTGCATGGAAAGATATTTATAAGATGTCCTGTTCCAAAAGTGTTTGAAGATTAGAACTGCAAAAGGAGACTGTGTTAAGGTAACTTAAACTGGACCAAATTCCTTGATTGCTTTATCTAGTGATAAGAAAGAATGTGCTCTTCCAGCTACACATAATATACAGAAACATCTCATTTATGGGAAGAGAAAGACTGTGTTCAATTGACCTTCTATACTGGCATGTGGGTTGGCATCAAAGCACACAATGTTGCATTTTTTTTTCATCTGTAAATTAATTAAGGAGCTGAAAACATTGCAAAAGAAGCTTTTTGCAATAGGTGATTGATAACGGATAACTAGATGGAAAAAATGTAAATATAAGATGCCCAAGACTTCTCTTTTGATTGCACAGCATGCACTTGGCTTGTCTGTGCTCTCTGCCAGGGATGCACATTCCCTCTGGCGTCCCTGGCTGTGTCAGGGTGGCACCTACACTTAAAAAGGGTCTTGCATTGTCTAATGCAGGAGGAGGAGCCCTGCCCAAGCCTGCAGGGCCTGTTTTAATTCCTGAGCCAAACTGGTGCTTCCTTTTGGCAGTGGGGCTTCTTAAGTAAGGGGTGTTCCAGTCGTGGTTAACAGGGCGTGCATTTTCCACAGTTCCCTATTTCCCCACATCCTCATCCCTTTGCTCGGCTACTCCTCCCTCCTCCGTGCATTCTGCTTGGAAGTGTTTCTGTGGTCTGTCCCAGCCCTTCACTTTCCCCACACGTTATTGCAGGCTGCCAGCAAGCAGCACGCTGCCAAATGAGCTAGCTGCAAAGGAAAGCATACGGAAAGCCCTGTGGAAACAGGGGGAATAATCTGAAGACTGCAGCTTTAACAACAGCACCGACAGCATGCACTGCTAGGAAGGAGCTGTTTTCACTGGGGACTGAGCAGCTTTGGCTCCAGTGCTAGGAACAAATGAAATTCTCTGAGCAGTGACCAGGGTCTGAGCAAGCGGGTGTCCTGTTTTGCTGCTTTGTTTGGCTGACCTCAGCAAAATGCCTGCCTGAGGGTCACAAATCTGCAAGCTCAGTGTACTACACGCTGAAGGAATTAGAAGAATTTCTAGATTCTCCTAAAATCGCAGCCCTATCTACTTAATGGTGTTTTTCAGAAAAATGTCCTTGGAGTAGCCAACTTCAGATAGAACCCAGGTGATCGTGGTAAATGCAGGAGTCAGAAAACTTAAAAGACTTGTCCAAAGTACTTATACCCGTATTTACTTTGTTTTAGGTGGGAAATAAATACCTAGCTTGTGGCAATCCCAGTTTTAGAAAGTCATGCATTCTGCAGGGTGTTTAAATCAAATCAATCTCTTTGTTCTCAAACTTAGTGAGTTTCAGATTTATTTCCCCTTTCTCTTCTTCTCCAGCTGACATGGTCCTTTAGAGACACACAGAAAGCGATGAAAATGGGATTCATTACAGCTGAGTGTTAGCTGGGTTTTATTGATTTCTTTTTTCATCTTTGTCAGTCTGTTTTCCTTTGTTTCACTTTTTAATGGGAACAAAGATGCCCCGGATGAGACTTTTGCATGATGGCTTCAAACATGTCTTTTCCATGACTACATCAATATAAAGCATTGCATACAGTTTTCTGTGCCTCTGTTTTTTAATTAGAAGTTGATAAACCAGAAATAGGATTTCCAAGGTTATCTCCAGCTTTTAGTCTTGCTTAAAAGTTAGGTAAATTTAGCTCTGGGTAACACTATTACAGGTATTCTGTCTGCAAGGTCGGGTTACTGGAAACTCTCCAAGCCTGAATGGTCTAGAAAGGATCTATTAATATATAATTTTTTTCCTCCCTAACAGATGTTAGAAAAAGCCTAAATTTACAATGCTTTTTCTTTTTTTTTTTCTTTTTTTTTTTTTTAATAACGGAGAGTGAGCTAGGAGTGTTGTAGTCTCTAACTCATCAACTGGCGGGTAATCAATGACCATCTTGTAGCCAAGTTTAGTTGGGTTTTCTCCACAAACTCCTAATTTTTTCATAAAAGGAACATTTTAGTGCCTAAGATTTTTTTTGCAGATCCATCTTGAGCTAAACCTGTTGGGACCTCTCACCATCCTCTCTGTAGTTTGTGTAATGCCTCTATTTTACTTTGGAGTTTCAGTATTGAAGGACTTGTCTCGGAATTGACCAATTTAAAGATTATTTAGGAGTAATGTTTTAGCAGAGGATGCATTAGGAATGAAACCCAAATAAATTTACAGCTTAGTGCTCCTTTAGCCATGATTTTCAAAGGAAGGTAATGCACAACATAGAAGTGGAAATCATGAGGCTGCTCTTGAACTTCATACCTGCAGGAACTCAGTTGATTGAGGGTGTGGGGAGGGGAAAAAGGTGTCAAAAGGGAACAGAAGAAAATCTTTGATGTGCCAGTGATGATGGGAACATGTACTTAGCAGCTCAAAAAAGAGACAGCTTTGGTTGTCAGGTTGCTTTTCAGCGCCAAGCTCGGACTTTGGAGATAGTTTATAAAAATGGGTAAACTCCAGTTTCACAAGAGAAAATGGAGAAATTAGATTTGGCTGGCAGTGAGAGTTCCATGGGGCTCAGAGCTGTGACCTTTTCTGTTTCCAGCCAACATCAATGACCTAGATGTGGGAAGTAAACTAATTGAATTTGCTGATGCCACAAAATCAAAAATTGAGGTCACTTCTGAACAGCAGGTAAAATTCAGAACTGATTTAGATCTGCTGTTTAAGCGGCCTCAAAGAAAGCAAATTAAGAAATTGCATATCTACAAGTGGAATGCAATACACATTTGGCTTCAAAATAAATTCATGACTATGGATTAATGGGATTGAACTCGAGTGGGAGAAAATTGAAAATAACTTTGAGGTAATAGCTCATGCAAGGTGCTGTCAGGCCATGTGACAGGGTGCTGGTGCACCTTAGAATGTCAAAGAGAAGATTCCTTAGAATTCTTTAGCGTTTAAATAAGAGTCTCAAGAGAATGAGCAAAGCTTCAGCAGTGCAGTGGTGAGTGCAATGCCAGGGATAACCTTATCTTCTTTGCTGGAAAGACTCTGTGTTGCTGTTAGTGGGGTGTCTAAAAACCTAAAGAATAAACATCCCAGATATTACTGGGGGGAGAAAAAACCTCCTCAGGAGGGTCCTGAGGTTGACTGGTTTGGGGGATTTCAATTTTTTTTTTTTTTTTGTAGTAATGTGCTATATCTTATAAAATTCACAGAACTTGGTGGGTTGCTCATCACTGTGCTTTGCTCTCTGGGTGCCCCATCAACACAATCACCTTTGCCATTGAACTGATTTTCATGTTAGAAATACTTTGCCTCTACTGCTTCAATTATATCAGAAGTTAAAACAGAATATCTTTGTTCTGGGAAGCTGAAGTTGTATTCCAGTGATGGTGTAATCCTGATGGTTTGTTCTAGGTTTAGAAATGCCTCAGAATTATCTATTAATTAAACATTTATTTCCTGTTTTTCTGTTTGCTTGTCCAGTGATATTTACTTTAGTGCCCATATGATCACAGCAGATACAAACTGCCCCTTTGACCTTCCTGTTCTCGGGGTAAATGAGAGATTAAATCTCCTTTCCATTCTGTTTCTTTGCACATTTCTGGTTTCTTTTGTGACCGTGGGCAGCTGGAACTTCAGGTGCTGCTGCAGGTGAGATTCACCAGTGTATTGTGAATTGTGGCAAATTTCCTATCTCTGAGATAACCATGAGATAGACAAATGAAATTTTGTCAACTGTCATAACAGTGAACACTACTGGAAGAGCTGTCAAAAGCTATTTTGTGGCTCCGCAATCTGAGTTTGTTCCATTTGATGAGCTCCTGCTGTTTTGCTGAAGCTTGTGGTGACATTGTGACCTTTCGTGTGAAAATAATTCTGTTCCAGTCCTCGTGATCATCCTGCCTGCTCTGTGCAGTGCTCTCCCCACCCTCTGCTGGTCACACCTGCAACTTCATCTCACAAAACGCTTCTTGTTTTGGTGCCCAGGTCACATGGTAGTGGAAATATTAACAGATGCTCTCTCTCCATCTCTCTTTCTGATCATCACCTCTTCTCACTAATCTGGTATTCCTGTTCAGCCTGCAGGGTTTCTGAGCTTCCTGTTGTTCTGGGGCAGATTTAGGGTCAGGCTTACCCAGGGTCACTGTTCCAAGGGCTCTGCAAGGGCTGGCACACAGTTGCTGATTGTCCTCTGCCATTGTGTTGGAGGGAAGGAGGATGCAGGTAAAATTCAGATGTCACTGAGCTCTAAGAAAGGAGGGAATTGACATCTATCATATCCTCTAATATCTGCCTGCAATGCACTTTGTAAGCTGTCAGGTGCTTTATCAAAGATTATATGGTGGTGTGAAAGTTACTTGTAAATTTTCAGCATTGTTTTTTTCTTTCCTGCGTGGTGCTTCAGAAGCAAATATTTCAATTGGAGCTTTTAGCAGCAGGAACATCACAGGCTGTACATCATGTTCCTCACACGCCCAGATCCCTTTCATCTGAGCAGTTCGGGTTCAGATTGTGTATGCAGCGTTCAGCTCTCATCACGGTGAATAGAATCAAGTGTTTGTGCTGCTGATGAACAACCCAGGCATGTCTGTTTTGAAGTAAATCCTGCAAGATCAAAGACATCTAGAATAAGTAATAGGCTCTTAAACTATGGTAATTAATTAACCCTTTGGGATATGGCAGGGCTGCCAGTAATTACCTGTGGCAAGCACAAGTAATTGGAGCTGTTGCTCTGAAGTCTCGGAGTTGAACCTTGGTTCCAGTCGGTGGCTCAGGGTCTCCTCTTTAATATGCATCAGAACAATACATTAGATTCCAGAAGCCTTTGCAGAATATCCCTTCCAGTTCTTAATTGCTTGGGTTATTTTAACCTCAGCTATGGAAAGGGCTTCATCCCTATTTCCTGAAACTATCCTATGCTTCATCATTGTTTATATGATAGTTTTAGCCTTTAATTGAATTTTAAATGCCAGTGGCTCCATGTGACCTGATCTCCAATAGTGTGTTGCAATCTTTAAAGTACAATCCAGTCTTGCAGAAGTGAGAGAAATTTCTAATTTAAAAAACAGACAAGTGTCTTTTTTTCAGCTGGGACCATGAAACTCAGTTATGTAGAGGAGGTAATTATGTCAGAGAAAAGCTCAGAGTTTGATTTTTGCCTGGTCTTTGCCAAAAGTATTTCTCTATATTATGAATATTTGCTGTTTCCCCTCCATCACAAGGTATTTGTATTTAGATAGGCAAATCCAGAGGCTGAGTGGCTTTCCATCTCCATAGTGAACACTGGATAATCCAATCCAAGTTTGTGTGTGCTACTTGATAAGAGCAGTTCACCAGCTCTCTCTGATACATGATTTGTAAGCTTTTAACTGTCCAGTAATATTTTGTTAATTTTCCCTTTGGACATAAGTCGTGTTTGTCTATAATAAGGGAATGATAAGAGGGAAGGCCTGTCTTTGCAATCCTCTCCCTGCTTCTCTCTGTTCATTTGCAGTATGGGGCTGGGGAAACCCTCCCTTGGAGAAATAAGGAAGAATGGAGCAGGGAATGTGAAGTGCCACATATCAAACCAGAAACACCTCGCCCCTTTAAAAGTAAAAAATCCACCTAGGACATGCAAACAGGATGGAAAATTTAATGTGATGGCTGCCACTGAGGGACTGAAGGCTGGATAAATTCTCCTGTTGAATCAGTACATGGCACAGCCATATGATGATATAACAATCAAGCCAAAGCTGCTTTGATCTGAAATTACTCTGAATGCAATTATTTTACACATTCCTCTCACCTGCTGCATCCTCCATGATTTCAGGGAGTGCATTTTGTTGGCACAGCTGGCTGGACCAAGAGTGAGAAGGGTACTGCAGCCGGCTTATCCCCGCACAGCCCCTACCCTGCCTCAGGGCACGGGGAATAAGTGGATTTTCTGTTTATTTTCTTTGAGATGGGTTGTGAGTTTGAAATGGGCTGCTGGGACAGCAAGGTGTGAGCATGCAATAACACTTCCACAGAGAAGAGTATTAACTTTTCCAGGCATCTAACAGCTGGTCTTTTTTTTTTTTTTTCCTTTCCATTACAAGTACTTGGTTTGCCCAGTTTGCTTTCTTTGATTGCTGACACTGCTGTGTTTACTCTGTCCATTAAGCACAACAGAAGCTCAGCTGGTGTTTGTTAATTTTATAAAATATCCCCATCCATCACTCCTCTTTTGAGACTGACCCACCAAGCAGGAGTCAATGATTGTTTCTATCTTGCAGGTAATTTTGCTCTAAAGTACAGTCGTATCTAAGTTTCTGTAGCTCTTTGTCTGTAGATTGTTACTCTTTTCTGTTACACTAAAACGTGCCATGCCCAGAGGTGTGACATTTGCATTTTGAAAACAAATTAATGCTTCAGCTGCATGTTGAGATTAATGTACTTCTTGCATTATGAACTGTTTTTCAATTCCCCTTGGAACAGCTGCAAATGCGGTTTTGCACAAGTGCATTTGGTTTTGCTCTGGAGCCAGTAGGAGTAATTTCATTACAAATGTTCTTGGGCTACTGTTAAGGAATGCTGCTTGCAAAGAATACTTTGAAGTACTCATAAAAAAAAGATGAGAGCAATGTTAGTTTAAAGGAGTGGATTGTGAGTGTGTGTATAAGCATTGATTCAGATTCAGTGCTGGCTATAAATGTATTTCTTGCTAACCTTACGAGAGCTGCATAAATTCCCTTTAAAATACACCAGCATTGCAAGATGAGAGATGCATGCTGCTCAATATTTCCTTCTGGGAAATAGGAATATCTGGCTTTCCATTAAAGTGGGAATTCTCAGGGCCAATATCCTATGCTTGCACGTAAGCAGGGACCCTCGGAAGTGGAAAAAATTCTGTATCCGAAGTTCAAAATACATCCTAGAACTTGGGTTTTTCTTTTGGCTTGGAAAGCTCTGAATTCTGAGGTTCTAGACTAATAAAAGGTGCCTTTTGTCCACAAGAAAGATCCAAACAGAAGCTAAGGATTGATCCACACGGAGTTGCTCACACTGTGTTAATGACCTGAAGAGAGGCTCTGCAGAGGCAGAAACTGCTGTCAAAGCTGCGTGTCTAAAAAAGCTGGGAAGGCACACATTTAAACCTGGGCTGGTGACCCAGTATCACCTGCTGTGCTTTGTTCTTCCCTGGGATTACGGGAAGCTGCTCTTTAATTAGGATGCCGGCCACAGAGTGCCTCATAAATTAAGCTAATACATTGCAGCAATGGGTTAAATATCGTGGGGTTTGAGATTCTGCAAACCTTGCAGATTGGTTTTCAGATCTGAGGATTCATTATAGTAGACTTTAAGCCTCTGTTGTTTTTTTTTCTGTTGGTTGGTTTGTTTGTTTCTTGATGATTTTGTTGTTTTGATGTTTTCTGTGGTGTTTTGTTTGTTTTGGGGTTTTTTTGTTGTGGTTTGGTTTGGGGTTGTTTTGTTTGGTTTGTTGGGATTTTTTCGTTTCTTTGTTTGTTTCTTTCTTTTGTGGTTTGTGTTTGTTTGTTTGTTTTTTTAGTTCTTCCTTGGAATTACAGAACCAGTGTGAGGATAGATGTATGTGCAGAAGGTGAGGATGACTTGCATGAGTGACCTTCTCTCCATAAGGGAGATACCATGCTGCTCCAAACGAACCTTGGAAAAATTGTTGGGAACTCTACTTCCAGGCTGAAATTCAGTGTGCTGGTGCCACGTCTCCTCCCAGCATATTGTGCCTGCCCTGTCCTGATGTAATCTGTGAGAACACTTTGGGAAAATCTCAACTTCTGCCTTACCTGTGAATCTTAAGATTCAATTTCTTGGTTTGCTACATGACAAGGAACAAAACTTTTATTTATGAATGGCTTTTTTAAAAAATTTTCCTATTGTAGTCATGCAAAAATGTAAAATCATAAAAGTCACGAGACAGGCGTGGAGGTTTTGGAGTTAGGTCTAAATTCACTTTTTCATGTATTCTGCTCTTGTGCAGAAGTATGTTTAAATATGAAACCCTGTCCTTCTGTCAGTGTTCTTTGAAAGTGTGTATTAATCTGCATTTTATGTTGGATAACTTGGAAACTAAGGTTTGGGGCATGTCATAGTATCAGAATAGCAGGAATGTAATTCAGTGCTGTCAGAAAGGCAGCTCAAAATAACAGATATAAAAATAAATCATCCCAACAAAGATGTTGAGGTGTTAAAGTACAAACGCTGCTGTGGAAAACTGACTGATGGAGCAAATGTTTCAGAGGACATGTTCAGAATGCTGTGTCATGTTGTCCGTGATGGAAGGTGGCCAAAGGCAAACAAAGATGGACATCAGGTGCTTCAGCAGTGACCTTGTGACCAAATTTCTGAATGTTCTCATGCATGTTCTGTGTTACTGGGGGATTTCATTTGAATCCAGCTGCCTATTTGCTTTTCTAAATAATTTTTTCTTTTCTGTTTGATGGTATCTGACGAAAATGTAGGAGCCTGAGAAAACATCTTCTATTTCATCATTAGGAGTCAAAGAAATGTTTTAAGAAAATTATTTCTGTCTAAGAGTTAATGGAAAAAGAACAAATAAACATTGGGAAACTCTTCAACACTGAGGAACTTGAGAAAATATTTTTCTCTCTTAAGTTAATAACTTCAGAAAATACTCATAAATATCAGAAATGTTGATTCACAGCAGGTATATTTTTCTACATTTCATTTCCTTCTGGAGTCCACACAGAATAATGGCCTGTTATTATAAACCAAATCAAAACTAATTAAACTTGAGTGCAAGTTATCTGATTGGTAAGTAATTATTATTGTATCTAATCAGGTAAAAGATGTCCCAGCTCAAGAAAAGTCCAGACCATTCCTGAGGCCATTGTCAGCTTAGTAAGAAACCTCTGGACTTTAATCAGCAGTAAAATAATATTCACTATAACGACTTCTAAATTTTCTTGTTTAGAGAAGACAAAGGGAAACTACAAGCATGGAAAAATTCTCTGTAGATATCTTGTTGGACATAGAGAATCATAAAATTGTGTTTCCCAATTCTGAGTTTTTCTAAAATAAATTAAAATAAATTTTAAATAAATTGTGTTAGTAATACACTGCATACATGACATATATTTTTTTAGCCTGTTGCTTTCGAGGACATGATAAATAAATAATTGGACTAATACTGAGCCACAGCTGTACAGCTCATCTTTCAGTGCACCCACCTCCAGGTAAATGTAATCATTTCACTCCCTCTGAATAGCTGCAGAATGTTTAATGGGAATTGGTCTTTGAGGATGCATTTGCCATCAGCTTTCAATTTGAAGGGTTCTTAAATCTGAAAAAGCAAGCAGTTTGCAAATTGATTTGGATGAGCCAGCCCTAAGTCAGTAGTTAGGAAATATTTATATGATAGTTTTGGCAGCTTAGCTTCACCTGCAATTTCATTTCCTGCTCCATCCTGGGGTGTTCCAACAGTCTGCTTCACTGGTCCAACTGGTACTGGGGCATTCAGAAGCCTGGTTTTACCTGGAGATCGATTTTGGTATCCCTTGCTGTATTAATTTCAGACTGTATTCTATGAGTCTAAATACTTCAAATTTGTATTTTACTTTTTTTTTTTTTTACCATAGTGTAAAATTGGTTCCCTCCCTCCCTGCTGCCTTCTGTGACATTATCACAGAAACATTTAAGATGATGATTTAAAACATAACTATCTCCTTCAGACAGTTTGACTGTAGGCTGAAAGCAGTTTACTGGACCCTTTTTATTTCATTAGAGTGTGCTGCTTCTCAGCTAATGAAGTGAGCTAGAAAGAAATATTTTATATTTAAGGTAAGGTTGCTAAGATCAACACAGACATTGACATTGGCTCAAATTAGTTGCAAACCAGGAAGTCATCATCTCTGGAAAGCTTCTGCCTGCAGCATTCACTCCTGCAGGAGGTCACGCAGAGACAAGTGTCTCATTTTTTAGAGGGCTGATAATATTATGATCACTGATAATGATTCTTGTTAGCTGAGATAACATCAGGTCTTTGGCTTTGGGATAAGATGGGTTTGAAATTCAATCCTGATAAGCAGAGAGCTTTCCTGTGAGGCCATGTGGGACTAACTGTGGGATGCTCAGAGGCTCAATATTTTTCCCTGATGTTGTTGCTTGTGTTTGATACTATTTATAATACCACTTGTAGCTCTGACTTCAATCTGTGATATGAATTAATCATTAGTGACCTAGATATTTTACTCTAGCATTCACTATTGTGGATATACCAGTGAAAATTTTCAGGTGGGTTATTCCAGCACAGTTTTCCTCTCTTTTGTGGTTTTTTTTTCATTTGTTTTTTCTCTAATTACCTTAGATTTCTGTGGATACCAACAACCATGTCTCAAAATGTTCTTCATTGCCAACAAACCTCCAAGTTTATTGAGGAATGAGGTGTTGAAAGCAAGTGATTTTCATCACAGAGTGAGACAGGGGTCCTGATCCTGTAAAACGAATGGTAACTGATTTTAATCAGGCCAACAAAAAAACTTGAGATTTCTCTACTGTTGGGACTTCATTTTAGTCAATCAGGATGAAATTCAGACTTCAAAGTACCTGTGGGAATTTGAGGAGGAAGAGGAGACAGAGGTTTGGGCTAGCTCAGGAACCGATCCTGAACTAATTTTCATTATTTGGTTTCCCCACAGTTCGTGGCTACTTCTGATAACGTTTTGATTAAGAATTCTACATTGAAACCATTCAGAAAGTTCCCAAAACATGGTCTGCTTATTTTAAAAGTTCTCGTTTCAAAGAACCAGGACTTTGAACTTATTTTCTTGATGAATTTTGCCAACAAATTTCAAAATTGTATTCCTCTCAGGTTCAGTGCCTTGTACAATTAAACAATCACACTTTCTCCCTCCACCACCCACTTATGCTGCGACAGAAGTACATCAATAAATTGCATCAAATCATGACAAGTCTATATCTGAATACAGATATAGACAAAGTTATTTTGGGTGTGTAGTTTAGTTATGCATTTGGGCCTCTCAGAGTGATTATTGACAACGTTTTATGATTGATAGTTTCTGCTTGGGGGTTTGTTGATTAGCTGTGATGGGTTGAACAAGTCATGTGGGAAGTTTTGCTTGTTCCTTCATCAGATGACTGCTCAGGAACTTCTGACATGAATCCTGACTTCGAAATTTGCCTCCACAGCAGACACAGATTTATCATGGGAGCACAAGGAGCTGATTTCTTACATTATTGCCTCAGAGAGGCAGGAATTCTCATGGCTTTGTGGTTCTGCTTCTTCTCTTGGTCAGAAAAGCAGCGTTGCTCAAACGCTGTCGTGAAGGAAACAGAAATTGGCGTTGGGATATGATGGCATGGTGAAAACAGTGAAATTTTAATTAACAGCAGTGGTTGTACCAGCTTGAGTGATAAGTATGAATGTGAAGCACATTTCTGGTGGTTGCAGCATATGGGCTTCCACTGGATTTTCAGGTGCAATTAAACAGGTTGACTTTGATATGGAATGCACCACAGACTCCAATTTCTTACTGCCTGACAGAAGCTGATCCTTTAGTGCCCTGTCTGTACAGATGTGCTCAGTGTGGGCAGTGTCCCAGGAATCCTGCAACCACAACAGGTGACAGGAGAGCCAGAGCTGCCCAGTTTTCCAACTATTTCTTGTCTCTTATTGTCTTAAAATATTTTTGGGAAGGTGCCTGTATTCTTTGAAAGCATGGGCAAAATAAGGCTTAGTGTAGTGGACCAGTTTTTGGTTTTTTTTTTAAATATAGAATCTGATCTCCACTAATTCAAGCAGTTAACCACTGGGCCTTGCTGGTCCTTTTCTCATGCTGAGAAACTGATTCACCTGAAGAAACTGAAAAACACCAGGTTCAGAATGGAAAATAATCACTAAAGGTGTTTCTTTTATCTGTGGAACTCTTTGCCCCAAGATGGTTTTGGTGCTAAGATTTCACGTGAATTTAAGGAGAGGTTGGGCAAATTCATAACAGAGAAATCCTTTAGTATCAGTGAAAAGTGCCTGACCACAAATTGGTGGAGTATTTTAATGAAATATCAATACACACCTTGCCTTTTTCTTATGTTTTTTAGAAGCTTTGGCAACAGTCAAAGCAAGCTATTGGGAGTAAGTGGTCTTTGTTTGACACACTGGTGCTGCTCTGTAATCCATCAAGCCTTCAGCCTGCTTGTTTTGTAGGTTTTATTAAAAATAGTGTGGTCTTGTAATCAAAGTCAGAAATTTTACTTTGGGGAAAAGAAACCCTACTCTCTAAGCATGTCTATATTGATTTTGTTTGTGTGCTTTTTCGTTTCAGCTTGTTCCCTGGTAATCACATTTTAATTTACTCCTTGGAGCTGGCATGTTGGTCATTTCCCAAAATGACCATTTTCAGTTGTCTCCAAATGCCTATAGATCAAACATATCTTTTGCTACTGTCCTTAAGATTCCCCCAACATAATAAATACAAGATATTCTTCGTAATCTTGTTTGCTTTCAGTGGTAAAACGCAAAAAGTCTGAAAGAGATTTGGGATTTTTTATTTTTAATGGGGTGAGCTGCTTTGTGGGGGTCTGTCCACAAAAAATTGAAAAAATAGGTGCTTAAATTTCCTCTCAGCTCACATCTCTTCAGCCCCTATTCAATGCTGGCCTGTGCAGGAAAATCAGAATGAATTATATATAGATGTTAAAAATGCATATGAGGTTGTCATGACCTATGCATGTGTTTGGCCAAGCCCTTTGCTTTTTTTAAGGCTTTCTGGTGGGCATTACCCAGAAATCTAAACATGAAATCAAATTAAAAAGGTTGTTCACTTCCCCCAGAACCCCGATTTGCTGAACAGAAGCGTTCCCGCTATCCCGGAAGTCAGCCTGTAATATTTAAGTGGCAGCTTAATGATGATAAAAATGGACTTTTAAAGCAGGGCATTTTCAGCTAAACCACAGCATTTCCACTCAGTTTTGTTGCTTTTAGCCCTTTTTAGGATCCCCTTCCCCTGCCCTCTTTCTATCTTTGTGACTGGAAGCTCTGCAGGGAGCTTTGTTCCCTCTCTCCCCCAAGTCTGGCCCTAAGCATCCATCTCCTGTGGGTGGGGTGTCTGCATCTGGCTCTAGTAAAATTAAAAATAGGCCCCTTGGCTGAAGAATTCAGGAGTTTTGCTCAGTTAAGGAATCTCTGAAAGTTTCCAGCCAGATTGACAGGTAAGAAAACATGCTGTGGTTTGGCTCTCTTGTGCCAAAATGCTGTATTTTCTTTGAGTTTGCTGCAGTGATAGAAAGCTTTATCACATAAATAATACATCAGTTTATCTCAATTATTTACTTTTTTATTGCCTATGTGTTTAAGGGGTTATAATTTTTATATATATATATTTTAAATAAAGTCTTTGAAAACACCCATTAAGCTTTAGCATGGACAGTTGCGGTGGGTTTATATCAGAAGCTACAGTTTATATCTTATAAAGTCTGACTTAGTAACCTTACATGGTCTTTTTCTTTCCTAGGAAGTGCAGTGTATAACTTCCATGCAGAGAATAGAAAATCTGTTTTAATTTAAAATTGTGCTGATTTAATCAAAAAATGACATTAAATTTTTTCTGCTTTAGTTACAAGCAAGGCAACCTCCATTAGAAGGGAAAGTGTTGCACTGAACACTGGATATGGAATAATTTATTCCCCCCCAACTTGATCTTGCAAAACCGAGCTTTGAATAAGAGGCAACAGCATGACCCAGAACAAAATTAAACAATTTTAGATTTGAAGACAAGGAAGCCTTTACTTCATATATATTATATTATATATATAAGTTTTGAAAATTTTTTAATCTTCTTTGGGAAGCCTGGAACTTTGAATGGAACTTAGTTTGGACTTCCCTGTTGTAGTTACTCAAGCAAAGTAAAGGTGAATTAAAAATCAAGCCTGACATTCTAAATCTAAATTTTGGCATCAAAAGAAATAGTTTTATTTATTGCATTCATTAGAAAACTTAAATTAGTGTTTCTGAAAAATCTACTTATTTTTCTTCAAATGTCAAAAAGAAAAGTGAAAGAACATCACCAAACTTCAAAAATTTGTGTTTTCCTTTAGTAACGTCTCCTGCACAAAGAGAACAGCACAAACCAGAAAGGTAATAAAAAGTAATTTACCGTACTGCCCAAGTTGCCCTTCTCTGAGGAATTAAAATATTCTCCAACTTTCCCCATCTATTTATGTGATGCTATTTTAATTGCATGTCAGTGCCTTGGAGAAGGGTGGGTGACGAATTGCACCCACAGGAATGTTTGGTACATAATTTTTTTGTGGACTTTCAATTTGATGCAGCTCACTTGAGGCAATAAACATGACATCTCTAGAAAAGGAGTGTATTACTTGATGTCATGATTATTAATCCCCAATCAATCCTGGGACTTTCTGTGACAAACTAAATTAAAGAATAAATAAAATCTAAAAAAAAAAAA
>VZRS01005636.1:1085861-1102613 GCA_013398055.1 Ifrita kowaldi
AAAAAAAAAAAAAAAAAAAAAAGAGCCAAACATTTGGTCTCCCCACTCTTTTCCCACACGGGGCAAATATTAAAAGAGTACAGTGAACTTTCAGGTGCTAAATTATGTGGCCAAAGTTATTACAGGTAAAATTATAGTTGTTGGATCTTCTGTGAGAATGAAATACAAAAGAGAATATTTATTTGAGAAATTTTCTTTAAGCAAGGGAGAGTGAAACGTTATGACTGTACAGGTAGGAATTGTTATCTTGAGAACAGAGCAGCTGAATAGTTACAGCAAAGGATAAGGAATCCAGGATTTGTTTTTTGGTTTGTCCTCATGATTCAGTATATTTTCAGGTATACAAAGTTTGGCCACTGTTGTCCTTTTCATGTATGTGGGGTGTTTCCTTTAATGAGTATCTGTAATTCTAGGCCTTTTTTTCTGTTCGGAAAAAGAATTGATTTTTTCATGGACAAAGATGTAGGAAAAAAACCCCATTCTGGTCATCTAGCACTTCTGATTTAATCTGTTGAATAATTTAAAAAAACCCTGATTATGGATGAGTTTAAAAAAAAACCATATAATTTTTTTTCAGCTGTTCTATACATTCCAAAATTTTAAACAGTGCTCAGGAAGATAAAATATCACCAACACTGCTGATCCAAGGCTCTGCTATTGTATACTATTTTATATAACCATCCAAATGTTTGGTTGCTGATCTGTATCTGATTCCTTTTGATGGCTGATCTTCATTTATGCACCTCTCCTTAGAGGGAAGACCAAGAGAGGGAACTTTCACTTCTGGAATGAGTGAAGCTCATATCAGTCAATAATCTCATGGTTTTTTTAGGCAGAAACCTTGGATCCTGCATTTCTTAGGCCACACTCAAACTCTGGACCTGTTGATAATATTTTCAGCCTGTTCATCTCACAAGCACCAGTGCACAGCTACCCCAGCATTTACTGTTTTCCCTGACAAGGCAAAACAACTGGGATTTATAATAATTTACCTACAAGTGACCCACAGCAGTCAGCTCTGATGAAAATAAAAAAAAAATAGTAAACCATTTAAAAAAAAATAAAATCAAACCTCTTGCTGAGGGTGGGCCAAAGGACTCTTGTTTTTTCTCCATGAAGAGTGATCTCAGGAGAGGTTTGACCTTTCTGATTCCATTGTTAGTTATCTGGTCAACCCTCAGTCTGATAAACAAGCTCTAGACAGATTTTTTTTTTTTAAATTATAAAGAAATGTGCTGAAATGAAAATCTTTTAGTTACAATACAAGGCTGCTGTACTGATCCATGACTTCATTCTTGCTGGCCCAAAAAATCCTACCAAAATGTGAGATGTAAAGGCTGATGTGGGGGTTTCAAACTATTCCAGATGCATTCACCTGCTGAGGGAGCCCTGGGTTTGCACACTGATTGGGTCGCACTGGATTTTTCTTTTCCATAATCATACAACTTTGTGCTTTGGGTAAAGAAAAGCAGCCAGGCTGGGACTGACAAATAGTATGAAATACTTCCCATTTCTATGTTTTGTCTGTAACAGGAATCCTCTTTGGGAGAGATCTGCTGTTTCTTCAGGGTTATGTTGCTTGTTTAATATTGTTGACTTGCAGCCATGTTATTGACAATAAACGAATTACATTCCAAAGTAAGGATTTACTAGAAGATATTTTATAGGTCTTAAAAGCAGCACTGTCAGGAAGAATGATCTGGAAAAGAAAATTGTCTTTCTCCAGCTTCAGTGGTGGGAATTTCTGAGGACTGAGCTGTTTAGTGCAAGAAGACAAAGCAGGTTGCAGAAATTGAGCTGTCATTTCCCACTACTGCAATGGGAGAGATGACCTGAGTCCCTGTACAAAGATAATTTCGTTTCACTTTTACCCTTGGCAAGGTTGATGACTGAAAGTCGAGCTTGATTTTCAGGTGAGGAGTCAATACAATGCCCCTTAGGGCATGTGCTCTGGAATTGAGTACACCAGACAAATGAGGCTGAAGGGGAGGGAAGGAAGGAGAAGCCAGAAACTCTGTCACCCACTTTTGTCTCCCACTTTTATTGCTGGTTTCTTCTCTCGTGTTGTAAATACAGAAACAACAACAACAGCGAGAAAATAAACTCCATCCAAGACCGGAACCAACTCCAAACACTCACAAAACAAAGAAAAAATCACCCCTTCCCTCCTGACAATGTGGCAAAGTTTTGGTGCTGCGGCTCTGCCAGGTTCTCAGGTGAAGGAAAATGAATCCAGTGATACTTAACAGTGTGGATTGTGATTTGATTATTGCTTTTGGAAATTAAAAATTTGTTCTGACTTTTCTCCAGCTGCTGCTAGATATTAAGCTGTCAGCCTTCCAGTGTTCTTTCAGCACAGGTTTCCAGTGAAGCACAGAATGTCACAGCTGAGTGATGATTGATCCATAATACCACACATGCCTGGACCAGGGAACACCTTTCACAGCACATGAGGAGGGTCTCAATCTGACCTTCCTTACATTGATTTTGTAGGTCTATTGCCTTCTATGGGGGCACTTCCTGTTCATATGGTGAGCTCAGAATCAGATCAGACACTTCTGTTTAGAGGATAATGATAGCATTTTGGCAACTCTTTTGTTCCTTTTTTTTTTTTTTTTTGGTGTCTGTTTTTTAATAAAACCAGGAAATTAACACTTCTCTGTTCCTTAATCCCCTTCAGGTTTAATTCAGTCTCCATAGGTAAATCTACTTTATTAGAGGCGATTACAATACAATTCCTGCAGGTCAGTGTTTGTCCTTTTTTGCTTATGTCTTGTAGAACCTTTAGGGCAAAGATTCACACAGGATCTTGCTCTGATATGCCATAAATCTTTACTGATTAAGTTCATGTACTTGCTCAGATTTTCCTCATGAGTCCGGCAGTTAAATATGTGCCAGAATAGTCTTCTGATTATACCAAAAACTAGTCCCAGGCACCCTGCCAGGAAAGCAACTTTTAGAAGTGGTTCCTGTTCTAAAGAATTCGTGTCCTGATGCTGACTTGTGCACGGGTATTGATCCCTATAAATCTAGGGAAAAAGTGATCCAATTCTGTGGGCACAGAGCCTGGGAAGAGTCTGATTTAGGAGAATATTTGGTCATTTGAATTTGGAAGCAAAAGGTGGGGGGAAAACACAGTGGCTCTTCATGAGGGAGGAAGCTGTGGGAGTCAAACCTTGCCTGTTCACATGTATTTCAGTGGAAAAACACTTCAGAGATAAACAGGGTCAATTTTTATAACTGACTGTATGGAATTTTATCTTGATCTTGCCAGCCCTCTGCATGCCCTGTATTGGGAGTTCCACACAATCCTCAGCTTTCTTTCCCCATGCCAATGCTGCCAGAGAACAGCAGATGTATTACCCTTGCCCTGTGCAGGTCTTAAAACAATTTTCCCCTCCCTGTGTTAATCCTCTCTTGTATTGTTTTATTCCATAAAGGCTTTTACTTAAGAGCAGAAAAGGGCTGTGTAATCTCCCCTCTCTCTCACACAGATATATTGGGGTTTTTTCTGATAATTCTTATAACAAATCCATTCTTTGTATACCAGCTTGCAAACTGATATCAGCAATGTCTTTGAAAACAAAATCAAGGAGACATTAATTTCTGCTAAATATTCTACCTAATCCTGCAGACAGGGTGGTTTTTTTTGTGTGTGTGTCATTAGAAAGCATCTCTCTGATCTTCAGAATGATCAAAACAATTGTCATCTAAGTACTTTCCTACTTTAATCATCCTCCTTGCGGGGGGTGGGATTTTTTTGTTTTGGTTTTTTTTCTGATTTTATTCTATGCAACAATTTCTTTCAATGCTATGAGCAATAAATTGAGTTATGAGAACTGTAGCCTTCAGCTAGTAGGTGAATGATGTGATCAGATTGGACTGAGCTGCTTATTTCATTGTCTAGATAAATGTTTGGCTGGCATTGAGACCTCAAAAGAAGGTTAGTACAGAAAATGCTGTCTTGTTAGTCCCTGTGAAGGCATTTGTTTCTGCTAAGACAAACTGGCTACACAATTGCTGCAACTCTATTTAGAGTTAACTTTTAATAGAAGACAACCACTACTTTTGTAATCAAGACCATAAAAAGCAGATATGTCTAAAACCCAGGGGATTTTGAGATTGGTGACTGGAATATCTGTGATTAGCAACGGGTGATAATTTATTGATGGTGAAGTGGCTTGATGAATTTGACAGAAATATAAAAAAATAACCTTTGGATTACTTTTAGTGGTGTGGAATTTTTTTTGTTTGGTTTGGGTTTCTTTTTGTGTTGTTTAGGTTGGTTTTGGTGGCTTTTTTGAGAATGATTGTTATTTTTCATAGCAGTAACACAACCCCTGTGGAGTCGGAGGGAAAAAAGGCTGCTTTGATAGCATGTGTTTAACTCCACAGTAACTTTAAGGGAGGACTGCACAACTTAGCATTTATTCAGCATTGTTAGAAGTCTTCCAGGGACTGTGAAGGAGCCAGGATTTCACACACAGAGTTTAACAAAAGTTATAAAACACTCAAATTTTGCCCTAAGGCAAAGAGATCTCTCTTCAGTGACGTAAAAACTTCATTAGCACAGAGTGAAGGTAGAAACTTCCTCCTTCCAGTCCTTCCAGAACTTCAGCTTGCGCAAAATTCAATGTCCTGACGATTCTGCAGCCTTAGTTTCCAGCTGAATACAGTTTTTGATTAAATGGATTGTGTGAGGTACATCTGCACTGCATGAATGAGGGATTATGTGGGTCAAAGGGTTTATTGTGTAAAGGTTGCTGTTTGAGCTGACCAGACTGGTGGGTGATGGAGACTGCTTGGAGAGTGGTCAAAAGTTTTGCGACTTCCCTGAGAGCACATTTTACTGCAGCGTTCTGTTGTGTGGTAATGTTCAGATGCAACCAGGCTAGTTTGGAGGATCAGGGATGTGTGTATTTGGAATGGGTAACAGAAGATGTTAGGGGATAACATTGCCTTAGTTGTGAAGTTAATAACCTTTTGTAAAGTCAGGGTAAGACAAAATAATTATTGATTGCTGTGGTTTCAGATAATCACATGTATGGGATCATAGATTCACTGGAACATTGCTCAGAGCCACGCTGCACTTTGAGCAGGGACAGCTGGAATCAGTTAACTCAGAAATCAGCTGTGAGTGTCAGTCTTACCCATGTGCAGAATAACCAAGACCTCTGGCTGAATTTAGTCATCTTTCCTTTATTTAGTTGCAATTTCTAGCAGGCTTGCAGTTGGACTATTACACATAAGTCAAGAACATTTCTGATTTCCCCCTTCTTATTGCTGTTGTGAAAGTTAAAAACAGAGATTATGGTCATTCACTGAATGGCAGTTGTAGGAGTAATAAATTCTCAGATACACCCTGCATTTCAGAGCGTGGCTGTTTGAAGACATGGTCATTCCTATAGCTGTAAGTGTGAGGGAAAAAGGCTTTGGCCCCCATCATCAGCCATACATCTCACACAAAATTTTCAGCTTCAGTCATTTTTCAGTAAGAGTGAACCCTTAACAGGTTGGAAATTTCTTCCTTGTGAAAAGGCTCCTTGCTCTCTGAAAAGTGCCTGTTTGCTGTAAAAGAACAAAGACTTGAAGCTGCTGTTTCCGAGTTTCCAGGCAAACCAAGCAAAGCTCCACAAGGAACTCATCTGTGCGTTGAGGCAGTAGAGGAACTAAGTTTCAGACACCCCTCTTCTAAAGGTTTCTGTTCCTTAGGTCTCTGTAAACAACAAGAAAAAGGGCTCTGCTCTCGCTGTGGCCCAAAACCAGATTGGTTAGGGGGCACTGGAGCAGAGAGAACCCCACAGACAGCGTCCCACTGGGCCCTGAGCATTAACTTTGGATTTGCCAGATGGTGCCTGCTGGTTGTTTTATGGTGGAGTGCTCTCCTGTGGGACTGTCTGCTGTGGTTAATAAAAAGAGAAGAAGAATGCCCGTTCTCTTCTTCATATCCTCTTCTGCAGCTTTTTGGTTATCCAAGCAGCTGGGAAACAGCTCGCAGGGCTGTGTGGATAGTGGGGAAGGATGAGCAGTTACCAGTGATCAGAGGAATGAAGAAATCTGGTTCTGGCCATGCTAACAAGGCAGAAATAGCAGATCCTGGCAGGTTAGGAGGGAAGGTCAGGATGAAGCAAAGTCTGCAGGCAGAAAGAAAAGTTGACCAGAAAAATTTGTGCCCTACATCCCCCCACCAAGTTCTTCCATAGCAATACCTGGAAAATTTCTTCAGTTCTGCTTGCAGCTCTTCCAAAAGGATCATCATTTTTTTTGGTTCAACCAGGTTCAGTTCAGTCAGCTCAGTGAGGTAAGGAGCCTTGTTCAGTTGTCAGGGGTTTACATCTAAAAAGCTGTTCTTGCTGGGAATTAGGAATACTGACAAAATGGGTATGGAAAAGACTGTGCCTTGCCCAGTAACAAACTTATCAGTGACTCAAGGCATTATTTTGTTTGAGGAATAACCACATAGAACTTTTTTATGGTCAATGTCTCTGACAGTGAGTATATATCCTCAGTTTGTGTATAACTTGTGAGTAACTGGATGAGTGAGAGGCAGTGTCATACTTCTAGAATGACTTAAAAACCTGGCTGAGAGGGAAGTTATGGATTAAGAGCGCAAGATTTGTGTGAGAATGTGGTTTGTGTGTCTTTGAAATTTAGTTTTAGGTATCTTGCAGTATTAAGCTAGACAGGGAAGGTGAGTTAAGTTCCAAATTCCTGATTTCTTCCTGTTTGCTTTCCTGGAACTTTCAGCTGAGTCTGTCATCAGGCTGAATACATGAGCCAGACTCTTGCATCAGATCAGATGTTGGTGTCATAATTTTCTTATATCTATATATGAAAGGCAGCTTGGAAATCTGACAGTTTCTTTTAATAGAGCTGTTCCTCTCAAAATCATTCTGATTAAAGATAGAAAATGATACTTGCTGAAAGCTTAAGAAAAGGTTATAGTAAGGAAGTCCTTTTATGTGTACAATCTCTAGATTTTCCCTTGTCTTAAGGGGGAATGAAAAGAAAAAAAAATCAACATTCCACAGCCAATATATCCTTGCTTGGAGTAGAGAAATTGAGAAAAATACTTCCTCAGCTTTGAAGTGAGCAGGATAATTTGTCTGTCTATAACGTTTCCTATTCATTTTCCTGACTCTGTCTAACCAAAAAGGTTGTCTGTGATTGTGTGACCCTTATGTGTAAGAAGACCAGATCATCAAAAGCTTCCAAATAGCAAAAATAAACAAACCCTAAGCCCTGGAATTAAGGCTTTCCTCTTTAAGTAGAATACTAACACTGGACGCTGCTCACAACACTTCACCTGGAGCACTGCGAGCACCACACCTGCAGGCTGTGCCTGGAGCCCCAGTGGAAGGATGGCAATGCCAGCTGCTCCTGCAGGACAGGAAATCACCCTCCAGTCTCTCCAACCCAGTGATGTTGGCCAATGACCCCCAAAAAACTGGTACAAGCAAATTTCTTTGTACCAGAAGTTTGCTGTTAGCAGACCCCTGTTTAGAAAATGTTCTCTCCGTTGGTTAACCCAGAATTCATCTCTGTAATTTTGAGCATCATTTACAAACTCCGGTATCCATACAGAACCCTCACTTCCCTTTAAAGCTGGCAAATCACATCAGCTCTCTGAAATGGTGTTTGAAGCCATCCCAAACTCTCCCGCGCATTATCAAATCCGTTTTAATTAAAGGTCAGTTTCGGTTGATAACCTCAAGCCTTAAGCTCCATAACTCAATTCTTCTCTCAACCATGTTGAACAGACTCGTGCTGAATTTTGAGCTTAATATAAATCTGCAGAGAGATTTTTCTGAAGCTATTTAGAGGGTGTTTCTTTGCAGTACTACTTATCTGGTACAATTTAAAAGTGGAAGGAATCTCATGCTCTTAGATGGCTGAAACAACTTTTCTAAAAAAAGTAATTTACTCTGATATCCATAATGTTTTTGTGGCCCTATCAGTATTGTACTTTTTCATAGAGGAAAACCACATGATCCTCTGTCAGTGAAGAGCTGAGGCTGAGTTACTATTTACTGCCAGTGAGTAGTGGAATAACCATTTCCAGAAACACAAAGGAAAAGGCATTTGGGACAATTTGAATTTACCCAGGGCGTGTCTTGCCTGACCAACTTCATTTCCTCTCTAATGAGACGAGTGGTGTGTTGACAAGGGGAGAACGATGTGTGTTGTTTCCCTTGCTTTAACAAAGTCTTTGGTGAGATATGGACTTGATAAGTGGATGAGAAAGTGCATGGAAACTGTCTGGACACTTCAGAGGTCCTGATCAGTGGCACAAACTGATGGCTGATCACTGGTGCCAGCTCCCAGAGGTGGATACTGATGCCAATGCTGCGTGAAGTCTCTGTTATCACCTGAATGATGGGCTAGAGATGCACTCACAGAAAATTCATGGTGTGGATTTGTGGTGGGGGATGCATTTGGAGTGCTGCAGAGGGCAAGCTGATATTCAGAGGGAGCTGGAGATCTGGAGAAAAGGGATGGCCTGCAGGACATCAGCACAGACGAGAGCCAGGGCCAGTCCCTGGGCTGGGGTCACCCTGCAGGGCACCATCCTCAGGGCAGAGAAACACCTTTGGAGAAAAGGACACCGGGGCTCTGGGCATAACAAGTTTGTTTTTATTTCAGAGTTCTGATTCCACTGTTAACCTTTCCAAACACAAGCATAATAATAATAATAATAATATATCCTCCAACTTCAGCCTTGCTCTAAATAAGCACACGGTCAGGATGGCAGCCAGTGAAATAACTGAGCATCAGTTCTTTAGCTTGTGGAATGGAACAAGTTATATGTTGGAAATAAATGTACCTGCACAGCCAGTTTCTGCTGAGATTACTCACACACCAGTTACTGTGCTGATTCATTCTGTGGAATTATTTTCAGAATGCCAGAACCGAGGAAAAAAAATTGGGGTTTCTTCTGCAAGTAGAAGAAATTATAAACTAATGGCAACTTTTTTTAACCTGTTTTATAGAAAACATTTAGGGACTAATTCTGCTAGGCAACTAAAGAGTTTCTTATCAATGCACTTCTGTCTTTTAGCTGTTTAAGAATGGTAAAATTCAATATGTGTTGGCTATTTCTCATTAAATTCCCTTAGTAGTTGTGAACTATTATGTCATTAGGTAAAAAAATACCTTAAACCTGTATTTGATGTAAGGTATTTGCCTCTGTCGTAAACATGCGCATTCTATCAATATTTTTAATATTTGTGTTAAGTTTATTATTGAACTACTTTGTCAATTAATAGTTATTTTACTTAGAATGTGTGGAAATAATGTTAAGAAAAGCAGGTGAAATTGTGCCAGATCACATTCACGTTTAGAAACTTTTTGCCAATCCTACTGATTACAGTGGTTTGAAAGAGGATCCTGGCCAGATTAATCCCTTGTAGTGCTTTCCTAACATCAGTGGAATTGCAGGAGGAAGGGGTAATTCTAAAAATTTTATATTGCTGTTAATCAAAGACCTGGCTGAGTCAGGCTTTCAGCATTAGTGATTCAAAATTCCCTGTAAACCCAGGGGAGGTCAACCCACAAATCTGCAGCCCTGTTGTCCAACCTGTAATGATAACTCATGTCACCTGTAGCTTCTCCTCTTGGCTCTGCCCAAAAAAAGCATCCTGGCTCCCTCCTTGCACTGAATTGTGCCAGGATGTGCTCATTTGGTTAAGCAGAATTCTCAGTTCTGATAACTGGGTGGAGACATGGCACAGGAGAGGGCTGGACGTATGAATGTTTCAGGGGTGTCTGCAAAAGTTTATTTAGTTTCCCTGTCTGAAGTTGAAAACGGCAAATTTCAGTGCTTTGAATTCTGTGGGACAGGTACAGGGAGCCAGGGCAGTGGAACTAATCCTTTCTGACAAGCCTCTCCTTTCTGCTGTGTGTGGAAAGTGTCACAAAAAAACTGGATATAGCCTGGAATCTCCATTTGATTACATTTGATAGATTACCCTTGGCAATATTCGTCAATAAATGTTGCCTTGCTAGAAAAGCATCACATGCTCTCAAACGAGCAGCACAAGCAAGTTTGAATCTTTAAACAATGATTTTGTGCTGTGTGGAAAAGACCAGTTGTTCTCTGGAAACCTGATCAATGGGACTTGAATTGTTTGGCAGAAGTGTTTTTACTTTTTCTTTCTTCCACAATTTATTTACTGTTTTTGTATTATTCATCTCAGTGAAAGTGTAGGTACCAAATGGAAAGGCTTTGGAGGAGTGGAAAGGAATTGTAGGTGTGTGGGCAGGAAGGAAACCACATGCACAGTCTGCTGCAGCATCCTCAGCTGCACTCAGTAATCGAGATAATTTTCTTTCTTTCTTTTTTTTTAATCCAGTTAAAATAATATCTCTCTCCCAGCAGCTGCTAAAATTCAGTTTACCTACATAACACCTGTGTTTCCCTCATGAGCTCTATCCAACACTTGGTGGAGGCTGAGGTGCATCTCTGGGTACAAGCTCCAGCAGTTTAAAGACTCTATTTTATACATAAATATACAAATTTTAAACCATACACTCCTATATTTTCTCCCAGTCCCCTCTATTCAAGTACTTACAAACATGATTTTTGACTTGCTTCTGACAGCGAGTAAGGACAATTTGCAAACTATTTCCCTTTATTTTTCTTGCACCAAGACACCTTGGTTTGAAAAGTTGCTGCAAGCAGACTTCTAAACGCAAGGACTAAAGGGGCCTTTTTGTCTCACAAAAACTCCTGTAAATATAAATTAGTTCCATAAACATAAATGTATTTTCTAGTCTGTTATGCCTGATGGTTGTTCTTCAGCAATGAAAATATAAATACCCCAAACAGTGGACAGCAGCAGGTGTCTTAGTTATTTGGGATTAAGGGCATCTTTCATTATCAGATTAAGGTGCCTCCCACACTTTCATATTTATTTTTCTGTTTCTCTTGTCAGGTGCTCTTAAAAAGTGAGCCAAGTTGCTCTAGATCACGAGATTTAAAACAAGTACAAAAACTTCAGATTTTTTCTTTTCTGCTTTGTTATCAAGGTAACTAATTTTAGACTTTTACAGCAGTCCTGAGGCTCTGTTAGGATGAAAATTACCATTAGAGTATAAATAAAACCCAATTTGCTACGTATTCTTATCAGATTATCCCAGTCTTCCTAAACATTTGCCATTTTGGTATTTGTGGAGAGTAATGAATTGATTCATGGAGGTGTGACCACGTTTTTTTGTATTATCTAAAATCTTCTATGGCTGTCTTTTCTCTAGCTCAATGATAGCACTTAATAATTTGTGTACATTTACAACCTTTCAAAATGTTTTTTCCCAAGCTTCTTTCAACATCCTTCATCCTTACTGAGACTTATTTGTCAGTAAAACCTGTGGAATATTGAATGTGCTGCATCAGGGAGGTCACTCTCGAGCACTGATCAGCCAAACCCAACTAGAACTATCTCCATTTCCTTTAAATTAATTGTTTTAAGGCCAAAAGTTTGAATAATTTTCCCGGAGTAATCTGAATTATAGAAGAAGCAAATAAGTCCATAGGTTTGCCAAGTATGATTTATTTTCATATTTGTGGCGCTTAATGGTTTTTGTAAATTTCAATTTGTGTTAGATAATTTATATCAGCTTCAATTTACATCAAATTTGCAAGTACATGGGTGTCTCTTTATGGTTAAGGGAATTAATAATCTGAAATTACCAGACACCCATATTAATCAAATGCCTTATTACAAGTAGAATGACTCTTATTATCATACATACAAGATAAAAGAAACGCTAATTGCCTTGGTTTGGAGCAATTATTCAGTAGTTATCTAGACAATGACAGGGTAGGCACTATTATAGCTCCTTTATCTTTCAAGTAATGATGTTCACAGAAGCTGCCCTGCTTGTCTAAGGTGGGGTAGCTCCAGTTAGTTGCGTGGTATAAATATTTTACTAATTTTAGAAACATCTGTCTCTAACTGTGTATATTTGCATGCACACAAATGATGTACACAATAGAAGGAATTACGAGTTTCTATAACCTACAACCCCCAAATTTTTCTCTAATATCTTGAACCATTAATGGAAAATGTTTATAGATAGATGGTAAATCAAAACGTAATTAATGTGTTTTTTCTGTCTTCACCTTTATTTTTGTGTTTCTAAGACAGGAGCACTTTTCTCTAACGTTTCTCCTTTTCCATTAGCAGTGGTATACTACTGAAAAATAACAAATTGTAGCTCAAATTAGCCTATTGTATGTTTACTCCTCTACACTAATGTTGTCTATCCCACACACACACTGACTGCTAGTTGCTTGATTTAGCTGCTTTCAAACAGCAAGGCCTGGTTCTTGTTGAAAAGAATGCAACTTGTATAGTTCTTCTAAAACCAGAATCACCCAATTTTCCATAAAGGATTCCGGGAATGCAATAAGGAAACCATTTTCTATGTTAAAATCAGCTATGAATGGAATCATTTGCAGTGGTTTGCTGCATTAGGTGGAGAAGTCATAATGGAAGTTCTTTCAGTGTGTGTAGTTACAGAATGTGTGTATGGCTATGATGTGTGCAGAGCACTGACACAACACACTGCTGAGAAATCCAAAAGGCAATGAAGTTGTTCTGTTCTTGGTTAACCCTTTTTTACGTAAATGGGAAAGTTTTCTTCTGTTTTCTCTCTCTCTTGTTTTTTCTTTAAAGATAGGAAAACAAATAAGCAACAAATAGGCAACTCAAATTATGCAATTTATTTCTTCCAACAAAAATTGAGCATTCATATTTCACAAACACAAGTAGCAGTTTTGATTAGTCCAGACAATAAGTGTGATTGTAAGGGGCTGTCTGAAGAACAACCATGTTTTGTGCTGCAATTTCACATCTTCAAAAAGGTATTTTAATAACTTTTCTGATATTTTCATCTAATTTTTCCTAACATATTTTCCAAAAAAAAAAATGATTAACATAGACTGATAAATCTGTGTATTAAATAGTTAACTCAAATACCTAGTAGTTTGAAAGCTTCTGATATTTGCATGTGGACTTTTGTCTTCACTAGTCCCAAGTCCATGGGAGAATGAACCAATTGGGAAATGCTGAAGCAGTAGCATCGCTCTCTTTTCTAACATTAACCAGAACTCTCAGGGCAAGACGGCAAAAGAAAATATTGATGTTTGTTCTATTCATTTGTTTTAGAAATATATTGGTTTAATAATTTTTTCAGCCCAAAATTCAAAGTTTCTAAAAGGCTGAATTACAGGTTTTGTTAGTGTAATCATGTAAGAAATCAGAATTTTTGGAGCATTTCTCCCTCCTCTTCCACCTCTGTTCAACGTTTTATTTAAAGCTCTTCTTGTGTTTTGGCACTCAGGCCGTGGTTTACTCTGTCCCTCGTTCTATGTCTACACTACATTGAAGCTCCTGTCTTGTTTCAGCCAAATCTTTTCTTGCTCAGATCACTTGCTACGAGTGATCTCGTAAAGTTTTCATGTCTTTTAAAACACATTTTTCGTTTTCAAACTGGAAGGGACAAATTATTTCTCCTGTGTGCCCATGAAATTGCTGTTGCTATTGCTGAGAGACCTGTGAGGATTTTTTTCTGCCAGAGGAGCTGTGTAAGGTGTGGAGCCCAATATGGCCCTGAATCCTTTGGGGCATCCCAGTTCAGGGCTGACCTGGACCAAATACAGTGAAACCCAAGGATAAAACATTTTTGCTTTCCTATAGTGAATGTAACTTGGTAAAGGCTTAAGATTTACACAAACTTGATCACAAACTGAGTTGGGGCAGTTTTCTATGGATGAACTCTTAGCCTGTAGGAAAAAAATTCCTCATTTAGGAGCAGGTTAGGAGAGGTTGTATATGCTCATGAACAACTGAAGTTGAAATGATGGATATCCACTTGCTGAATTTTGTAAGAGTGCTGATACTGATGGATTCAAATCACAGAACAGTCCCTAAACCCCTCAGCTGTCTCTAATGCCCTTCAATTTTCTGCATTTGAAAGGGATAGATTGCAAATAATTTCCATACTTTGAATTTCCTTGCACCCATATAAATCAACAATCCAGAGCTGCTTTTTGTTTCCTCACAGGTCAGAGAGAATATCTTCCCCAGACTCCGTGAACGATTTTTTTAAATCAAAAACAAGCCTTCAAAGCTTTGATTTTCTGTTTCTGGCCTACTAAAACAGCTGTTGATTTGATTTAGAAAAGAATTTTTATTAGAGGAACCAATATCAATAAAAGCCTTGATGGGAAGGGGGAGGGAGAAAGCTTAAATTGGTTGTTGGACAAGAGCTGTGCCCTATCAGCAGTGATGCACCAGCCAGTAATGCCGGGTGATAGACCCGGAGTGCCAGACAGTCACCCCTTCTTGAGGGGTGGCTGCACTGGCCCTGCCTCACCTGCCAAAAGGGATTTGGTGTTTAATTTAAAGCTCTGCTCCAGCAACAGAAAAGGGTGCTTAATACTGCATCAGTGAGAGAGCACTGAGCATCCAGTTCAATAATATAGATTTTTTCCCCCCCCAGCTTTGCAAATAAGATGAGAAAGTAGATAATGTGTCATTTGCAACTTTTGCCATGGGAATAGAAAACCTGACCCAGCAAATGTTGGCTCCGCATTTTCTTTGTTAAACGAGATGGAAGAGACTGAGACTTCTCATTATTTTAATGGTTCTTCCAAAAGTGTTGATGGTGAAAACGATTCCGAGTTACTCTGAAGTTCCCAAGCGCTTTTCCACTGACAAGCACTGCTGATAATGACAGATCATGAGGTATTTGCAGCCAGTCATTCTTCTGATGCAACAGGACAGAACAATTGCATAGCACAGGATAATGAGGAAGGAATGAAGGATTTCAGAGCTGGAGTCCTTCTGTTTGCTGTGAAAAGAAAGGTGTTGAAAACTGAGCTGTCGTTTAACTGTGTGGGATGTTTGCAGTCATATTTTGACTGTGGTATCACTGCAGGTAACACCTCCAACACTATTAAAGTTGGTAAAGATTATTTTCTGCTGACACCAGTTGATTGATGGAGTTCATCAGGCAAAGAAGTGCTCTGTCACATTCACACATATATAATATATACAGAAAGGTAACCTTATAAAATGTCTATCCCATCATGCAAGAACATGTGAAAGTCCCAGCCCTACCAAAGACTTAGCACAGATATTTAAAACTGGTTTTGGGCAATTTGATCACAGATTGTAACTTCAAATACTGTATAAATTACATACAGCCCTTATTTATAATTTTAGTAGGGGGTAAGCATTTAAGGTATGGTAATATGTGTGGGTTTAATCTCATGGGATGATTTATTTATAAGCAAAAGGGGTATCCCACTTTGGAAAGCATTCAAGTTTATGTGCTCCATGGTTATTAACTTGGATCAGAGACCTTTTCTGTGGAGAGTTTCTCCCTCCCCTGCCAGGTCTATAACCACAGAATATTAACATCAGGTTCTGTGAGGTCCTGTTGGAGAAGAAAAGTGAAAGACTTCTCACCTTCAGGGAAACACAAAATATTCAAGTTTTCACAGCTTTCATAAACTGCTTTGTGTCAGGAACTGCAAAAATATATTCTTCTGTTTGTTCAGAAAGCCTTTCTTTCTCCAGGCAATGTCTTGTATATTTGTGCAGGTTTTGTGATGTGATAACAGAAGTTGCAGCAGTGCAGAATAAAAAGTGTGAGTGAATATATGGCAGGTACTTTATACAGGCCTTGTTTTCTTATTTTTTAATTCTTTTGTCTACCAGCCTCATATTTAAGCAGGGTATATTTTTGAGAGCATGAACTGGATTTAGATTTCTAATCCCATGTGAGTCTGTCCTGATTCACGTTTTCACTGCCTTTTGTAATTTTCCCTTCTTTTGTGCGCGCACACACACATATATATCTTTTTTTGCTTCTCGTTGCTTGCTTGACATTAATATTTGTGTTGTAAGAAGCTTGGAAAAGCTCTTTTGCTTAAATGTTTCAACTTTTACATTCCAAATACAGAGGCAGTTAAAGATTTGTGATGCAGAAGTCAGAACCAGGTAGAGATGGGGAGCTGAACGTTTCCTGCAGGATGTAATCCTGTGGTCGTTGTGGCCTTAGCACAGGTCCCTCTGGTGACCACGATTTGGAAACCAGGAGTAGGCAGCTTTAATTGATCTTTATGTGTTCAATAACCATTGCTCTTTCATTTGGTAACTGCAGCCATTGGCTGGGGACACAATGCAATTGAGATTCAACAAAGGAAACAAAGAGGAGGTGTTAAAATAAAATGTTCTGAACATTAGAAAAGGCACTTTTGCATCTTTTAGGCTAATCACTTGCTTATTAGCTTTTTTCTTCCTGGAGTCCCCAGTTCCTGATAGCTGTGGGAAATTCAGTGAGCTTGTGGAACTCCTTACTACGATTTTCTCTCCCTCCTTAGAAATCGTGCTTTTATCCACTAAATGTTACACGTTTTCTCTCTTGCACTCCATTATCTGTGTTTACAAGCAGATGCTGTCGTTCGGAATAGCCCGAGGTGTAATTTCCTTGCAAAAACCCCACCTGTGTTGTCCTTTAAAGGTTGGTAAATGGTGCTGCACGAAGCTATTGCCAGTTTTCCTGCCTGCATTAACATCTTGGAATCGTAAAGCAAAGACATAAATATTACACCAATGGGGCACATAATATTCATAAAATTATTACTGTCATACTGAGATTCGTCACAGACTCATCCTCTGAATGCTCTCTTGCTTGTTATTTGGGGTGAAGTTGATGTATTGCTGGATCACTAAGTTGTGC
>VZRS01005637.1:0-54083 GCA_013398055.1 Ifrita kowaldi
TTTATTTATTTATTTATATTTATCTAAAGCACTCGTTGGTGAGCTTTGAGGTGTCAGAGAAGTACAGTTTTCCTTTCCTAGAAAGAAGGGACTGGTCATCAGTGGGGTGGTGGTTAGCTGCAGGTGACTTTGGTGGTGTTGGGAGGTTGCAGCTGAAATATATATCACTAATACTGTGACACCCCAGGGAAGACGAAATCCAGATCCTAAGACTGGAACAGCATTGCTTTAAGCCGGTAAGCCACAGTGCCTGGTACACCCTGAAACATGAAGGGAGAACATGTCTGGTCCAGCCACAGAAAATCTCTGGAAGCAATTTGGTTCCTTGTACTCTTAGCACAGTTTTTGCCATAAAATAGCAACCCTTAAATAGTTACCTAAAATTTTGAAAAGCTCACTGCCATTATTTTTGTTGGAACTACATGCCTGGCTTTGACTAAACAAAAGGAAGCTTCCATCGGCCTTTTTAGTTTTGTTTTTTTTTTTCACTCTGAGCCTGGAAACTTAAATTCTCAATACTTTCTGCTGTTGCCATATCTGATGAGTATCACCTGCCTTAGCATTCACCACACTGTCAGCAGTTGTTAACCCCCCTTGGCAGATTTTTGTTTGCTAACTTAGCTTGTCATCGCCAGCCTTGAGGTTATGCACACACAGATGGCTTATAGGCCTCGGTTTTCCTTTGTGTTTATTTGTAATTGGAGCTAAAGAAGAAACTTGTAACAAGCAATTTATTTTATGAATTTCATTTTTTTTCCCATTCTTTCTCACTGCCTAACCACTGATCTTGAATCTAGACATCATTTCAATTTAACTTAATAAACTCAGGAAAAAAAATTTGTCCAACAATTGGATTGTAAACAAGTCACTGACACCCCTTGTTTTGTCAGATTTGAGTTGTTAGATAAGCAGTCTGTTCAAATATTCCACTGTTATTTGTTTCTTAGGTTAATTTTAAGACTGAGTGCCTGGTATTGTGTGTAAATTCTGGGATTTATAGAATGGATGTGAAAATTTGCTTTTGTCATAATTTTTCTACATGTACTTAAGCTCTCTTAGCCTTTATTCTTTCCCTACAAAATTCTTCCTACTTCAAAACTTTTACTCATCAGGAGGGTTATGCTAGGAGCTCTACAGTGTACCTAGATGACTATAAGAAATAAAAAAAAAGAGGAACACATCATGCCTTTTTAAAAAAAGGCTAATATGCACAGCATATATTCACTTAACTGAATTTACTATTCTGAATTGGCTCCGTGGCTTTTAAAAGAGCATACAGTAAATGCAGTTTCTTGGCAAAACTATCACTTTTGCCTATGTCTGCCTTGCCTTTGCAGAATAATTCCTTTTCTGGTACCAAGAATATCTTAAATCTGACCTGAGTTTTAGGGTGGGCATGAGTAGAGGGAATTCATGCACAAAAAGTCACTTGCACTGTTGGCTGAGTCTACTCTTCCCTTTTTTATTATTAGCAAATTATTTTAGAAGACTGATCCCTTCAGCACAAAGAAATGAGAGATATTCATAAGCCAAACTTAAAAAAAACACATTAAAAAACACCAAAACCAACAAACAAAGAAACGAACACACACTACCACAGTCAGCCCACAGTAAAGCCCACAGACAGCTTTATTTGCTTCAGCAACACCAAAATGATTGTCAGAGGACTTCCAGAGTTAAAGAAACATAACTTTATTGAGAAGGAATCCATTTCAGAAATAGGAAAAAGTAACCAGCTTCTTTGTCCTTGAAGATCCCAACAGAGTGCCCTGTGGGAGGTGAGGGAGTCACTGCAAGTAGCTGTCACCCTCTTCACAGAAGGCTTACTTTCACTGGTAAAAAACCTCCATGTGCAGCTGGCAATAATGGCTCTTGTAATGTGTTAGAACAGCAGCTCTCCCTCAGAGCTACAAAGTGCTGTTAGTGATTTCTTCCCCCCTCTTAACATATCAATGCACAAGCAGCATAATTAGTAGACTTGACACAATAAAGCTCAGTAAACATTTTGTGATTTGCCACATATCTATAGCTATACATACATATATTTGTGTGCGCAAGTATGCTGGGGTTTATTTTAAAAAAGCTTTTCTCTTTTTTTCTCCCCCTCTATTCAAAATGTACTCTGGACTCCCCACGTGTGCACATGCACCTCAGAGTACTAAAGAAATACACAAAGGGTTTTGAAATAAAAGTAAGCTTTTCGTCCTTCCTGCTGAAGCCACTACCCCTACAGTTTGGAAGCCTTTCCTAGAAGTCTCTCTCTCTTTCACTTTTCCATTAAAGCATTTTTTTCATTGAAGCTCTCTAGTTTTTTTGCTTGTGTTCTCATGCTAGAGGTTGCTGATGGCGAGTAGCCAGGATCTCTAGGCTATCACAGGTCATCCTGAGAGCAGCGGACATGCTAATGACCCTTTGTTTAAGACAGACGTCAAAAGAAATTAAATTTTTTAGTGATTTTAACAATAGAAAACACCAGAAAATACAGTCAGACCTCTGGAACTACAGGGAAGGAAGCGAACGACAAGCTGAATGGATATTTTACTCCTACTGTGCTCTCCTCCAGTGCTCCAGTCCTTTCCATTTCATTAAATCACCTGCTAACTGACACCCACTCCCACAAATTTCTGTAAGACTTATATGACATTTCGTGTCTCTTCTCAAAATGACAGAGACAGAAAGAGACGTGCATTTCACCATGGGCAGAGTCCACAGGCTCTACCTTCTTTATAGTCTTGCTATATATACCAGTCTCTGACCCCAATGTACCAGAATCTGGCCCCAACTTTAACATAAACAGGATTTGCCACTGAATACAGGATTGCCTTTTCATCAAAGCTTGTGACATTACTTTGTATACATCTGATAAGCCCACAGAGGTATAGAACTGATTTTTATATCTGACCACAAATTCTACCTGTTTCTAACTAGAGTTTTTTCACAGTAATGAAGGTCCATATAATCTCAGAAAAAAAAAAGGAAAAGATATCTTAAAAATTTTTAGGCAATAGGATATCAATGGATGTTTAGAACCATATATCTCACATGTGTAAAAAGGCATCTCTTCACTGTAGCCCTGCTCTGATGGTCAAAACTAGCCATCAGCTCTGCATGAAGTAATTTGAGTTCTAAGTAATCATTACATTAATTATCTTATATTCACCCAGATGACATCAGCTATCAAAACAAACTTCTGCTTGCAGCTCTAACCGAAGTCTGAACATAGCAGCAGATGTCGATGCATATTAATACACAAACAGGTGATGCAGTCACTAATTCTGGAAGCCATTTCCAGACACGTGAAGGACAAGGAGGTGCTCAGGAGCAGTCACCACGGATTTATGAATGTGTCCAACCTGACAGCCTTCTACAGCCATGTTACTAGCTTGGCTGGCTAGAGAAAAGCAATGGAAGTTACTTATCTTGACTTCAGTAAGGCTTTTGATGCCATCTCCTGTAACACACTCGTAGACAAGTGGATGCCATAGATTAGGTAGGTAGACAGTGATGTGGATCAAAACTTAACAGCCAGGTTAAGCAGTTTGTGAACAGTGGCACAAAGCCTGGCCAGAGGTTAGTGACTAATGGTGTACCCCATGGGTCAGCTGTGGGTCAAGTAGTGTTTAACTTCTTCATTAATGACATCAGTGATGGGATCAAGTGTGCAGTCAGCCAGTCTGCAGACAACATGGTACTGGGAGGAGTGGATGATACATCAGACTTGGTTGGGCTGCTATTTGAAAAGACCTCCCTCAGCCTGAGAAATGGGCAAACAGGAACCTCATGGAGTTTAACAAAAGAAAATGCCAAATCCTAGAGGAATAAACCCAGGCACCAGTATATGATGGTGCACAACAGGCTGGAAAGCAGCTCTCCAGAGAAGGAATGGGCATCCTGGTGGTCAAGTTGAATGTGTCATCGATACCTGCTTGCAGCAAAGTCAGGCAATAGCATACTGAGCTGCATGAGGAAGAGCACTGCCAACAGGTCGAGGAAGGTGATCCTTTCTCGCCCTTCAGTTCTATGGAGGCCACACTTGAAATTCCAGGTCTGTTTCTGGGCTCCCCAGTACGAGAGAAACATGGACACACCCGAAAGAGTCCAACAAAGCACCAGAGGGAGTCTAAGGGACTGCATGGAGCACCTCTGATAAAAGGAGAGGCTGAGACAGCTGGGAGGACAAAGCCAGGCTCTTCTCAGTGGTGTCCAATTACAGATCAATAGACAATGGGAAAAAAAAATAAAACACAGAAGGTTCCATCTGAACATCAGAAAAACATTTCTACTGTGAACATGACCAAGCACTGTAACAGATTTCCCAGTGAGATTGTGGAGTCCCCATCTACGGAGACAGTCAAAACATGACCCATCCTGGGCTACCTGTTGTAGCTTACATTGCTTGAGCAGGAGGGCTGGACTACGTGACCTCCAGAGTTACCTGCCAACCTCACTTGTTGTCTGATTATGATTCAGTAACGCTGGTTGTCAAAGGAAGGAGGTATCGCAGTAGAGTTGTAGCTCTTTGTGCACCTTTTCTTAATGCTCCATACAGCTTTCTGAAACCTGTGAGTGCTTTTGAGAACATGGTTTTAAGGTATTAATAAAAGAGTCCCCAGCACTACATTTTTACTTCAGATTCATTCTTGACCTGATCAGTCCCTAAGCAGATGAGTGGCGCAAGGAATCCCTGTGAATGGCAGACAAGTCTTGCAGTGAAGTTTCCCCTCCTCCCTGCCAGTTCCTGAATTCAGACACTGAAGATGATCATATCAGCAAAAAAACCTCACTCTGGCCAGTGTTACCTTGGCTGCAGCAGAATCTCCATGATGGGTGCTAATACCTGCTCTGATGTCTCACCTATCCCCGTGACAACCAAGAGGGAAAACAGTCAAAACTTTTCCTTGGAGATGTGCATCTCCAAACTGTGGGAACCCAGAGGAAGAAAGTAAAATCATCTCCTCCCACTTAGGGGATGGGCTGAGCTGTAGGTAGAGCCACAGGCTGTTCTCCAAGTGCTAAATCTCTTTTGTGGGTCAAACCAGATACACCCTGTACTCTGCCTGGAAATTTTGGAAGGCTTATTGTCAGCAAACCCTTGCCAGACTATTTTAACAATAGGGCAGAATCCTTGTGCAAGTTCTTATTTATCTTTCACATTTTAATTAAATCATTTCACTTTCATATCAGCACTAATTCTGAAAGAGGACTCAACCAGTATTTGTTTATAAAAAGCTTGTTATAAGCACAGCACTCATTAAGCTTTGCCTGATAATCTCCACTGTTCATTATCGCAGGGCAATTGCTATTGCTGTATCATTAAGCTTTAAATACTTTGCTCTCTTTATCTTCGTTAGTGATACATGCTTTAAATTATCACAAATGTGCCACATTTTATCCCCCTCAGCTGACACAAATGCCATTTCAGAGACTTCTCCTATAATAGTAAATATCCTCCAAAAAGCCTCTCTAAAGATAATTTCTTTCTTTCAAAAGCCTTTTCTCCACATACTCATTAGCTGAGTGAACTCAAACACAAACCACATCTGTTCTCCCATGGGAAGCCACAAATCTCTGCTGTCAATGAGAATCATAAACTTTCTTAACAAACCACTTATATTTATTGATTTAAGGAATTCTCTTTATTTTGAAAACAGTCTCCATAATATACATCAGGAGTCATTTTGGAAAAGAAATGGAACAAACTGATTCTTTCCACCTCCACACAGTATATCCATATTTAGAAAATGACAGGCTTCATAATACCTTTTCCAAGTGGGAAGTCCCCAACAAAATGAAAAATAAATGTGCTTTAAAGACACTATTGAACTGTGATTTTTCTTGGAAAGCTTCTATGTTTCTCTTATTGTACTGGAACAGGAGTGAGTTTATCTGAATGACACAGATAGGTGTAAAAATTGTTTAGGAGGCTGCTCTGGCATCTAAGTTCAAATAAGCAATGACTGATTCAGAATGGCTGCCATACATGGCTGCCAGACCTGGGATCCTGACACAGCCAGTGCACAAAGAGTTAGGATACCTGAACATTATGCTTCCACCTGAATACAGTCCCTATTTCTCTTTTTGTGTTATACCCCTCTAGGCAGAGTAGATGCAAAGCGCAGTCTCCATGTCAACCCTGTGTGTGTGTAGCTTAGGAGAGAGCATTAGAGAAATTCCCATAAAAAACATGGGTGAAAAATGCGGGGAAGTAGAACAACTCAAAGTTTAACTTCCTCAACTGATCATATATTTTACATTCAACAAAATCTTTAGGTAAAACCAGGAATGCTCACTGCCATAGATGCCTAGAAATGCCTCATCACACCTTATCTCTCCTCACCTTATTTAACTTCGTCATATCTCAGTATGCCCCTTTTCTACCTCAACAGGCTGTCCAGTGCAACCTTCTCTTTGCTGCATTGCTTTTCTTTGGGCATCTTTTGCCATGATTAAGAACTTGAAGGCAAAAATACACACAGTTCGATGAGCTAACAATATCTATTGGTTAATAGAATCCAGCCAGGAGAGATCAGTCATATATTTGCCAATCCTGCCACGTTACCAAGTGAATCTCTTCAAGCCAGTTGGTAACATGGGAAAGCACAAGACCCTACTGCCCTGCAGAACAGGCAGCTCCTCAATTATGCTGATGTAATCTTCCACCTCACTACATTTCGTCTCAGATTTTTAGACCTTTTCAAGTCAGTATTCATCTGAGTCCTCAACTTACTGCTAGCACATCAATTTTACTTCTCTCCAATTTTATTTTTCTTATTTTGAGTGGCTTTAGCGTATGTATTTTTTTCACAGCTCAACAACATTTTTTTCACTGTAAATCTAAGCCAAGGTCACACAGCTGTGCTTCACAAACCCAAGCCCTGGAGCACAAACAGCTGAACCTCTGGGCTACTCCACAGGGTTACAAGCTTATATTTTTCTTGCTTGTTTACTGAACCAAATGCATAGCTGGAGCAAGCTGAAGATTATTTGTTCCATACAGACATCAACACAGCCTCCACACTAACCAAGAGCTGATTATCCAGGGAAGAAAACAAGCAAATAAAAAAACCAAAACAAGGAAAGAAGGGCACCGCTCAGCAAATTTAGCCTAATAGGCATCACAGAGTTATACTGGAAGGCTCATAAAAAATAAAGACAGATACACAATCAATGGTATGACTCAGTAATTGCTTTATGCATGTGAACAATGTTTTCAAAAGTTGAAAACAATGTCTGCAACAGAGATGTTAGCAAGACGCGATGCTAAATTCCTCATATTCATTAGTGAATGTCATAGTACTGGGTAATGAATTATTCTTGACACTGCTAAAGTCTTCTGTTGTCTGAAACCTTTTATCTTTGGCAGTCTAAAGTAAATGGCAGAATGGAAACGTGTGCTTCTCAAATGTATCCTGGCATCATCTTGCAGGATAGAAATTGGCATTTTGTTGACAATTTTCATAGAGCATTTCATACTGTGCTGTCAATACTCCATCTAGTGAAATGTCCTGCATCCAGAAGTGACCTAACCTGAAAGAAAGTTAATAAACAATCATAATGCATCTTGTTGACTTTGTTCCCAGATGACACGATCCCTACCCTAAAGAAATAACCCTTGATTTTGTAGTAAAGGATAAGGTAAACAAGTGCAGCAGCCAGGCATTTACCGTATCAGAGGTTTTCAAACTGCCATCTGTGTACAAATGGCCATGTGGCTTTGACCCTTCTGTCTTATTTTTTCAGCCACTCAAGCTCTTTAAGACACAACTGAAAATAAATCTTCTAGCATTTGACAAAAAAAGCAAGTTTTCCTAAAATTGCATTTTCACTTGCAAAATAATTACTTGCAAGCTGTAATACAAAGTGGGAAAGGAGTGGGCTCTGGATGTATGAGTGAAACGTGTCTCACAAGACAAACTTAGCATGATTTCATTTACCTCTGATTGCTGCTATGAGTTTGTTTCTTACCAGCTTCCTGTAAATAAAGCTGCAGATAATTCTATGCTTTAATATCTTTTCTCATGTGGGTATCTATACTGTGCCACAGTGCATGCTACTCCAGACAGTTTTACTACCCATCTGCACAGACTTCTAATGGCAAGATCACAAAAGCTGGATGCAACATTCATGATGATGAGGTGCCAGATGCACATTCTCTTGTTGTTTGATGCTGCTTCATGTGAAAAGCTCTTTTATATGAAATCCTAGTCTACCTCCCTTACTCCCAGTGAGTAGAGGAGTAGTTATTCCATTGATTCCATGGGACTAGTGCATACAAACATTTGTCTTCGAATATGTACAACTCAGTGTGACTTAGTGACAGGATCTGGCGTGAGGAAGAAGTCAGCTGTGACTGGGAAAGGCTAGAAAACATACTGCCAACAATACATAAAGAAGGGGAAAAAAACTTAGTGACAGAATCCTGAGGGAAGGATTCCATCTTCCTATATCCATTCACAAGCAAAGTAAGTAATTAATTTTGTGTGTCTAATGTGCTATGTGAAGTCTCCTGGAGTGGTTTTCACTTAAACAGTTTCAGCTGATACAGGTGAACATTTGTTTTACTGCTTCATTTTCAGTTACCACTTTTTTCCTTTTTTAAGTTACCAAAAACATGTTCATGCCATTGTATTAAGGAATTCTGTTTGAATATGTGTAGCATTCAGTGAAAAAGTGCTTTAAGTACATTCTTTCTGACTCCTCGTTCCTTAGCAAGATAACTATGTAAAAATACCTCACTATTCAAAAAATCGGCTCTGAGTTAACTCTCCTTCATAAACAAAATGCTTAATTCTTCTGCAGATACCTCTCTTAGACTTTCTTTTGATATTTATTGAATTCTTATGCTGTGTCTTTCTCTATTCTTTTGCAGGTGAAAGTTTTAAGGTAGCAAATACATCTAAATGCGTACATACCTATCTAAGCACACATTTGGGAACTGTTTGTATTTTGGCCTCATTTGTGTTTTAGAAAGTTTTTTATGGGAAATGCCATGCTAACTTTGTTTCTTGACATTTTTCAATCAGGATTGAAATCCTTATTGTGTATTTCCCAGCTCAGTTTGAAAAGGGATTTAATGCTGGCCAAAGGTGATGTAAGCACACCACTGTCCTACAGCCCAATCAATTATGTCAGTGGAAAAACTTATTTCTATTGATTTGCTGGGCTTTGAATCATGTGTCTACAAATAAAACCCCAACAAAACAGCAACTTATGTGACTTATGAACATGTCTGATACCACCAGTAGGGTGATCTTTGTAGTTCAAGACCTTATGCTGTGTATGATATATTCAGCTGCATGTGTCAGAAGTTATTCAGTTAGTTATATACCTCAAAACCTCTATGGTCATAGTTGCCTCCATTAAACTCAATATAAGATGTAGGTAGTGATCCCTTTCACAGAGGAGATATTTTTACAGAAATGCTTAGTTTGCATATAAAATAAAGGTGTACTTTGACCCATACATTGTTTCAACCAGTGCAGAATAAGATGAAGTTGAAAGTTGATGCTGTGAGCAGTGACATAAGCCATGATCATGTATTAAACTGTGGTGTCCTGGAGGCCAATGTGGCTGACAATTAGTTGCCTTTTGAATCTTACTTCATCATGTGCAAACACAATAGGTCCTACACTGCTGTCTTCTTCATGTTAAAGGCATCAAGCTCATGCTGCATGGACACGTTCATGGCAATCTTATTGCAGGGAAAAAGCCTTAGAAAACTTAATGAATAAAAATAATGCTTTCTTTTTCTCTGTAAAATATTTTCTAACTAATTTTGTAACAAAATAATGTTAAAGCTATATGAAACTGATACCAGAACACAAATAAACACATGCGAAGCCACTAGAAGGAAGCCCTCTGTGCCAGCAGAGTAAACAGAACAAAGAGTAAACAGGGACAGGTGACAAATATGTACAACTGTTTCTGTAGCACTTTTCGATTTTCAACGTTTTTATAGTTATTACTGAGCTATCCTTCTTGGCACTGTAAGGTGTTAATGGCTGCTAACAAGCCTGTCTTTGAACTGCAGACAATCACAGACATCATTAAAGCTGTTGAGAGTGCTAGGCATTTAGTCTAAGTGTAAGAAATCACTCATGTACTAAAAGTGCTGAAACAGTAGAAGTGACTGTCCAGAGCCAGACAGAAACCTGTGATTGAGCTAACTCAGGGAAAACGAGAAAGCTTCCTTTCTCCCATAATTTTAAATCCAAAAGCTGACCAGCTCCTTCTCTCAAGCTTTGAGCAGCACAACCATAAAAGGAATGTCAGGAGACACTGAGATAAACATTTCAAAGCATGGCCAATAATGGAGGCAGAAGATGAACGTCTGGGAGAACAGGACTCCCCAGGAAACATGGGCAAAAAAAACATCTCACATCACCTTGAAAAAAGTTGGAGGTTGAACTTGAAAAAAGGCATTAAGTTTTCCAATAAATCCCTTTTCTAGCACACCAGAACAGGAAGGTTGCTGGAGAGCCTGTGCCTACATCTATTTCAATCAATGAGAGTGAGAGCAGGGAACAAGGTCAAACACTGGACTACTGTAGTCGCTACTCCTTAATTCCTTGTTCATTGTTTGCTTATATTTGCCCCAAGCTCCTATCTCCGGGACTAGTTTTCCCTAGGGCCCCAAGCAAGTTGGATCTAAGGCAGTTGGTACAACTTGGCCTTGTTTCCTTTTCTTAACAAAAGGCAGAGTCCAGAATGTCAACAGAATCAAGGAGTGCACAATGAAGAAAAGTCCAGAGCAGAAAACAGTTAAGGAATTTTCTGTATCTGCATTGCAGCGTAAAGGAATCTGAGGAATTTTGCATTTCATACCACTTTTCATTCAGAAGTTCTGTCTTAGATCAAGCAATTTGCTGATTTTATTAACAAAGGAGGTTATGAATCAAATGGATCAATTGAATAGTCACATATCATCAGTTCTAAAGGAATTTAAGTTGAAATAGCTGAACAACTCACCACTGCATGTCAATTCGCACTTAAAACTGCCTTGTTATCAGAAGTCTTGGTAAGCAGCTATTGTGGCATCAGTCTTAAGAAGTTACAGGGAAAACCGGAAAACTACCGACCAACAAAAGATCTAGCATGTTCACTGAGTGCCTGTGAATACAGAGCAGTTAGGATGGTTTATGGGTACATATGACATGCTGAAAAACAGAAGAGTCTTTTTTATACAGAGACTTTTATGTCACTTGTCATGATGATAAAATCCACAGGAATCCACTGAGGGAGTCCTAAAGCAAGTAGACAATAGTCTACCGCAATTCCCAAAAGACATGTATCAGAGTCCTTTGCCAAAGGTTGTTTAGAAGCCCAGACTCTTCTAGCATAGCAGGGAAGGTCCTCACCTATATAAACAACTTGTAGAAAGGAAGAAAACAACATGGAAGTAAATAGTCAGCGTTCACAGTAAGAAGGAGCCATGAGTCGTTTCCCGCAGGAATTTGCACAGGCGCCTGGACTGTTTAAAATATCCATTAAAAATGTGGAAAAGGGGTGAAAGAAGTAAGATCACTCACAATATTAGGTATTCTAGATTGACTGTGGAGAATAACAGAAGTGCTGCATGGATATTTTAATACTAAATAAAACAGAGTGGGGTACTTTTTCCAGCCCTAACCCAAACGGTACAGGCTGGTACTATCGACATTATACAGTACTTTCAACTTGCTTTATTTGATCTTCATGTAGCTACCTTAAAAAGCATGAACTGGGTTTGTTTCTTTTTTACATTTATGTTCAAAGAGAATAGAAAAATGTGAGGGCAGCGTTACTTTATCAGAGTGGCATTTCCCTAGCAAGAAAGCAGATACTGACTGCACACTTGCATTTGACTTGAAGGTAGGTGTGGATGTTGCATAGTAAAAAGTCAGTATTATATGCTGCTAGAAAACTATGTGGGATGGAGTGGGCCAAAACTAGAGGGTTCTTACCCAGCACATACTGTTTCCAAACCTTGAATGGGCCTTAGTTTGGACAGTACTAGCTGTACCAGTTGGCAGGAACCATCTTCTGACATGCTAGAAGTTAAACAGTGGCTTAATTCAGTGCTCTCATGGCCTCAGACTCTGGCACATGCTTGCCTGTTTTGTCATTTGTCATCACAGTGCGGTGCTCCCTGACACTTTCAGATAAAGCCTGGTTACTGTTTGGGAGGGAAGAAAATTGAACGGGGATGCTTTCTAGTATAAACCAGAAAACATATGCTGTGAAGACAATAAGGAGAAGGACAGTAAGGAGAAGGCCGTCCTCTTTTTTTTTCTTTTTTCCTTTTTTCTTTTTTCCTTTTTTCTTCCTTTTATTTTTTTCAGTAGAAACAGAGCTTAGTTCTATTCTGGTAAGCAATGCTAACCACCTTCAGGGACAAGCAATCATATTGGATCTATTAAGTTTTCCAGCATAGATGCTAATCCCAAGGGCACAGTGTTTGAAAGCTTTTTGTTGCCCTGACTCATTTACTAGGATAAATCCAGAAAGACTACATGACAAGGCAAGGAAATAGTAAAATTCAATATAGGTGAATTTAAAGGGAGGATCATGGGAGGAGGAAAAGGTCCTAACTTTATGCACGAAAGAATAAGATCAGAGATGGATAATAATTACAGAGGTATGAGATCCTGGTCTTACAGACCTAGGACAAACTCACCTTGGTGTTCAATAATGGCTGGAGGTAAGGAAAAAAAATAAAGTGAAAATTAGGCATTATTAGAAAGGGTCATAGCAGTCTGAAAAACACATTCAAAGGTATGAAGCAACTTCTGTACAGCACTAGTAAAGAGAGTGTGATATGACATAAGTCTGTAAAACCACAAGTAGTATAGGAGGATGTCTAAGATAGCTACAGCCAGCTATTCCAATACCAAATCTATGGGTCATCAAACGAAACTAGCAACTGGTACCTTCAAAACAAATGAAAGAGTGATACCAGTCAATCTATGGGTTTTAACTGCCAAAACCTTGCCCCACAGCCCTCACTGTAGATAGGTTCAGGGAGTAGCTGGGCAACCTCACTGAAATCTCTGAAGTAAATCTTGTCTCTGAGCCACAAATTACTGGTTGGTAGGAGAGTATGCAGGGAAGTATCAAATACACTTGTTCTGTTCTTAATCTCTTTTGCAGGCCTCTGGTTTTGGCTACCATCAGGCACTGTGACAGACAGACCTCTGGTGCAGCTTGGAAAAACCATTGCCACATTCTTGTGCTCTATCTGGGTTTTACTACTATGTTCAGAGGCGTAGGATTTTCCCCAGACTCTTTTCAAACAAATAGGATTGCTTTTTGTGTAAACACACAAGACTGATGCTTGCGATCGATTTCAGAGCATCCTGACAAAGGTTAAAATATTGACTAACTCCTTGAAGCCAAGAAATTGTACACACTTTACTTTGCACATACGCACAGATACACACAGGCGCTTGCTCAAATGAACACACTGTAAATCTGTGTATCTTTGCTACAATGCAGGGAGCTAGTAAAAAAAAACAACTAAAGACTGGCATATTCCAACAATAGGATTAAAAACACTTTACAAGTTTCAGTATCCCACGAATCTGTTTGCAAATATCTTGCAGGAATGTTTAGCCAAAGGGACTGGGTTTTTATCATAGACAGGGCGTGAAGCCAGAACGTCTGCCAGTGTGGCAATCTGATGGTTGGACAATTTTTGTCAACCGAATGTGTGTGAAGTGAATTTGAAATGTACAAATTCGGGCCCTGGCAAGAGTTTGAAGTCATGTAACTGTCACCACTTCCAGTAAAACCTGAGCTGCTCACATTCGGCTGCCAGACACCTTGAATCAGCTGCTGCCAGACAACCAGCTTTCTGAGACACCTTTCCATGCAAGCACTGGATCAGAGATTTCTAAAACAACACAGTTATTCCTGAGTCTCAGCAACTTGAAGGTAAGAGACCCAGACCAAAACATGTATTTCATTAGAAATAAAACAGCTCCAGATAACAAGTATGGTAAAAGAAGTTTACACCTTGCAATAGATTCAGCTCTGATTCTGTGCCTCTGCTGCGTGCTGTAACGGTGCCTGTCTGGGGGCAGAGGGTTCGTTTACTTGTTTATGCAGGATTCCTTTCAGTGCGAAGCTCATTTTCTAAAGATGTTTTGCTACTTTTCATGCATTGTAGATATGAGAAGAACTCAGTGAGGAGAAAAAAAAAAAGGAGTTCAGAAAATAAGATCCAGTAGCTGGTAAGTATCACAGTTTAGCATTATAAGTGTATCAACAAAAGACCTTCATGCTTAAGTAGGTGGAAAAAGGAATTTCAGGAATACAGAATCCTTCACATTTTAGCACAATAATGTGATGACAAAAAGACCTGTGACAAATAACTTTGTGCTCTTCTAATGTGAATTCACTGGGATTAATAGCCTTTAAAACCTTCCATTTCTCTTACATTTGATAGGGGTGCCTTAAGGGGTTGGTTTTAGGTTAAACCATAGAGTGACACTGACTCATTTGAGGTCTCTTAATGCCTGTCTAGGAACTGCTGGGTCTGGAGCACATACTGCTGATGCTTAATGTGCTTTGCATTAGCACCTCATGTCAGGAGAACCTGACACTGGCAGATAAATGGATGTTTTACAGCACAATGTTCCCTTCTGCTTCTTAACTAATCAGCAGTAGCAGGAAAGGCAATAGAGGGGATTTGACGAGGTTTAATCACAGTTCTATTTGAAAACAAATAAGTATAACTTGAAACCTCACTGGCACAGTCTTTACAATAACTTCTAAGCCTCCTAGCCTATGGAAAACAAAACAAGGCAATCCAAAGCGAGTAAACTAACGATGATAGAGCAGCTGGTATGTGAAGATTAGAGAACACTTCACAACTTCACAAACATTACTGTCGATATTTTGTTGAAGTGGGAGTCATCCATGGTTTATACATGAGGAAACTGAGGCACAGTGGAATTGGAATCATTTTTTCAAAGGAGATCCCCAGTGCTAGACCGCATACAATCACACACATATGTGGTGGGCAAATTGCTTACTAAAGGTAAAATTGTCACTTGTCCACTTACCATGTTCTCAACTGAGCAAAAAATAGGTTTCACTACAGCTTTTCTTTCCTCTACTGGCTATGTGAATTGCTGAATGAAGTCTAGAGAGATGGATATCCTAAAAATACATAAAGGGAAAGGATACAAAATGATGCAAGTGTCACCTTCAGGGCACTCCAGCATCACTGCCAAGCAGGACAGCCTGGGCACTGGCTGAAAGTATCAAGCTATGATTTGTTCAGAAGGCCATGAGTTGGATGGGGCTTTTAGGCCTATTTTAGGGAAGTTCAGCATTAAAATCTAGCACTAGAATGAGGTAAAACAGAGTTTGTTGTTACAGAGTTTGAATTTTCTGGGTGTCGCTATCCCACTTCATCCTGTACAATGACCTCCCACCCTTTTTCTTGGTTCAGCAGAGGAAACAAGTACCCTCAACAGCAAGCATAGCTATAATGACAAGTGATTTTACTTCCAGGGGCACCTTGGAAGCTTTATCTACCATCAAAGACATACCTATGCCATGCTTAAACTATGACAAATAATGTTGCTGAGGTAGTATTGCATAAAAGTCAGGAAATTATGCTCTCATGAAGATTTAATGGGATTCCTGTCTATGTTGTAATTAGGATGCAGCATTTTAAATGTTGTAAACAACTCCTTTGCTGTTATTTTGTAGCAGTGTACTTACATGGGCAACTTAAGAGTATTTTCTAACTTTCAAGAATTTAACATTGCTTTAAAATTTTATGCAAAATCTACATTAAAGTATCAACCAACCAATGAAAACACATTTTCTGGTGTTTTTTAAAGACAAAGGCAAGAAATAAACTTGATAAAACTTAACTTCAACAACCCACAGAGACAGATAGATAGATAGATAGATAGATAGATAGATAGATAGATAGACAGACATACAGCATACTGTGACCTCTGGGACTACAGCACAGCAGCATAGACTGTTTTCATGATGACCTACTAGATGGCTCCTACAGAGCTGTACTAACCGAAGGGGTGATGAAGAGATGCATTCATGCACTGAATGAAAAAACTAGCCATGAGGGAGAAGGCAGTTCAGGTCTTTCACTCTTCTTTTGTTTTCCACAGACCTAGAGGACTTGGCTATTATGGGAGCAGTGGGCCTTACCGCTCCTCAGCAACAGAAGTACTCTTCTAAGTTCATGTATATGGACCAAAAACTACCTGGAAGAAGCAAAAGCTGAAAGGAATTTCATGCAACAGAAAAAATACATTTCTGTTGCCCTAAAGTATTCCTCCTGCAAAGTTAGTTTGCAAACAAGAGAAACTTCTCATGGACACTTGCAATAGATTGCTATGAACAGACTGACTGCTGGTAAAACTACTAGTCTTTTCTACAGGATAAGGCTTTCATGGTATTCCTTCTTACAGAGTCTCAAATCTTCCTCATTAGGGGAAAAAAACCCCAACCTTACCCAACTGAGTGGGGGAGATTTAATGTAGTAGTGGTATGTATTGGTACGAGTGATGCTTCGTGTGTCTCCTCACCAGCCATGAATGATTTCAGAGAGTTCAGAAAGCTGATGAAGTATGAAAATACACAAATGAGTTTTTAGGAGACTGCTCCTGTCCCAGAAATGAACACATGAATCAGGAGTTTTTACAAATAAACTGCCAATTAGAGAGGTGTAAGAGGAAGAGGGGATTTTAGTTTGGTGGACTGAAGAGCCATTTTCTAACTGAGGAGTTATGTGGCTTGCACTGCCTCCAGCTCATTAAAGGGGAAATCAATTTTACAGGGGACAAGCTGACTAGACTAGTAATAATGGCATTAAACTTACAACAAAAGGGGAGATTAAAAAGGGGCAGCAAATAAACACTCATTTAGCACAGTCAAGTTGTCAAGAACAAAATTAATCAAGACACTGAATGACAGAAAGAAAATAAATTCTTTAATTGCCTATTCATGAATGGCAGGAGCTTGTGTGGTAAACAGGAAGAGTAGGAACTACTTGTACTATGAGAATGAATTTGACCTGCTCGATATTACTGGAACTTGAAGGAAGATTTCTGTGATAGGAATGTTAAACTCACTTGCTATAAGCAATTTAGGAAAAACACAGTGGCAAGACAAGAAGAGAAGAGGCAGTATGTGACAATAACCGATTTCAACACACTGACAACTATGCAGTAGATGCCTTTGTGTTTACAGATCAATCTCCCTTGTCACAGAGACTGTGACAAGGACAATTAGATGCAGGCAGCTACTTACCATGAAACTACCCTATGGAGCAGGATGATTACTCCCTTAAACCCCTATTTAAAAGGTCTATGAAGAAGAAGAAGAGAAAAGACTTTTTGTACTGTATGAGCTTTAAAAAAAAGGTTTTTTCACAGGTGAGTATCTGGTTGAAAGATGTAGCTCTACAGGTTTGACATTTCCAGTAATAATACACCTTTGAATTTCTGAAAAATGATTGATAAAAATTTCCTAAATCAAAAAGTTTTGTGTCTCTCCTTAGAGAATTCTGTACAAGATATCCTGACAGCTAGACCTAAATTGATTCCAGAACTAAAAGTTCGTTATTCCTTAAATGAAAGTGAGAACTTGATTGCATTTGTTGCATGCAAATAGAATGCAACATAACATCCACTACTTTAAAATAGCCACATTTAAACAGGTTGAGCTTGTGCCCAATAAATAAGAGGAAGAATTTAAAAGGAAAAAATATGCAAACCATAATAAATATATTTAAAAGCACTTTAAGAGATGTTTTAAGAATTGCTATGAAGGCACAGTCTATTCTATACCAGTGTAGCTGAAAAGATGAAGACAATGTGAAATTTTAGATATAAACAGGTTGGGCAGGGAGCCAAGAGAGAAAATGGATTAGATCATTTGAATTTAGGATATGAATGGCTACTGAAGACAGAAGAATATAGAAGGAATTCTATGGCTACCTGAGTTTAGTATGCCAAAGGGAACATTAAATACATCTGGTGTAAAAGCAACTTCACAGTAGGGTTTGTCCAATGTTAAATGGAAAGGATGTCAAAAATAACACAGAAGAGACTGAAATGCAGAATAAATATTTCAGCTCTGTGACTGTGAAAAAGCCAGATGTAGTCATATCATTTGAAGAACGAGATGAAATGTTACACTTAAAACAACAAAGGCGGTGTGTTCCAAGTACCAGCTATCTAGGCTGTGTCTTTTATTTAAAAATGCATGTAGGTATGTTAGGAAAAAAAAGAGCCTAAAAAGCTTTTTTAGGCCATTTATTACTATTCATAAATATCTTAGATTGCTGAGATAGATCCTGAGCTTTGGATGAAAGTCAAAGTTACGTCCATATTTTGCTTTCAAATGGACATCATATACTTGGATTTCTCCAAGGCTTTTCATACAGTCTCCCACAGCCTCCTCCTTGAAGAAACTTATGCATGGCAGTCTAGACAAGAGGTCTGTGTGGTGGGTGGAGAACTGTCTGACCAGCAGCATACAGACAGTGGTGATAAACAGCTCCTTTCCAAACTGGCAACCTGTCACAAGTGGGGCCTCCCTGGGATCAATACTGCACCTAATGCTGTGTAATATCCTCAAATTGATCTGGATGATGGGATCAGATGCACCCTGATAAGTTTGCCAAGGATACCAAACTGAGAGGGGAAACAAGCACTTCGTAAGGGAGAGCTATCCCACAGGAAGATCTGGGCAGGGTGGAAGAGTGGGCCACCAAGAACCTTACGAAGTTCAACAAAGACAAATGTAAGGTCTTGCACATGGGAAAATATAATCCAGGAGTCTCGCACAGACTGGAATCTACCCAGCCAAGGAACAGCTCTGTGGAAAGGGGCCTGGGGGTCCTGGTGGACAAGCAGCTGAATATAGACGAATGATGTGCTGTTGTGGCAAAGCAAGCCAACAGATTGCTGGATTGCATCAACAAGGGCATCCCCAGCAGAGACAAAGAAGTCATTTTTCCACTCTGCTCAGCATTTGTCAGACCATAGCTGGAATACCGTGTTCAGTTTTGGTCTCTGCTATACAAAAAAAAGAAGATGTGGACAGGCTGGGGAACGCCCAGAGAGGGGCTCCAAAGATGATGAATGGGCAGGGAAGCCTGGCATGCGAGAAAAGGATGAGAGAATTGGGTTTGTTCAGTCTCAGGAAAAGAAGGCTAAGACCATCTTCCAGCATTTAAAGTGTGGCTACAGCAAAGACGGAGACGCCCCTTTTACAAGGAGTCATATGGAAAAGAAGTGGGTTGATGGATACAAGCTACTACTGGGTGGACTCCAGCTGGACACAACTGGAAGAGTTTTCACAACGAGAAGAGTCAGCCATTGGAATGTTCTTCCCCAGAAGTGGTGGATTCCCCTAAACTGGACACTTATGATTCAACTGGACAGGGTGATGGGCTATGCTTTTGCCAAGAGTGGTTGGACCAGATGATCCTTGAGGTCCCTTCCAAGCTGGTATTATTCTATGAATTCTATGATAAATGGGGTAGTCTAGGTAAATATAGGCCTGCCCGTCTGACATCAATCTTGGGAAAAGTAATGGAACATCAGATAGAGAAATTGATTAATAAAAAATAGAGGGTAGCATATTTAATGTCGTGCAACATGGTTTATGGACAAAAGAATTTGTCCAATTACTGAGATACCCATTTTTTATGGGTACAGAGGTACGAGGTTAAAGCTGCTAGATTTCAGAAGAGAATTACACAAAATCAGGATGCCAAACATTAAATTAATTAAAAAAACAGCTAAAAGACAAGGCTGATAGGCAATTTTAAACAGAATATTAGGAGCATGTGCATTTTATTTGATGTTTTTCCAAAGTTATGTTCCGGATTCCATGCTGCTAATATATTTTGACAATAACCGAGAAAAAAATTAAAACAAATCTCATCAAATGTGCATATGGAAAATGCTGAGAAACTAGTAAAAAGTAAAGGGAAATATCATTCAAGCAAAGCCATTCTAAACCTCTCGGTAAACTCGACAAGGATGTTTTTATCGGGCAATGGACAAGGCAGGCTCCACTGAAGGTATACGAGACTATTCCTCAAAGCAGTTTCTGTGCATGAGACTAGGTTTGCAGTCAGGTGACGTTGGAATATCTACAGAGCAATGACTAAAAGTGGTTGGTTGGTTGGTTGGTTTTTGTATGAAAAGTAAGCTATTGGAGATTGTATTTCATATATTAAAAAAGCTGAAATTCCAGTTTACAAACCAGGTACATATAAATCCTCAATCTTCTGCTTCACATGTAGTCCAGACCTTCTAGTACAGTTCTTGGGGGTGGGAGAGGAAGATGAGAAGAAAGAAAAATGCCACAACTACAATTAAATGGCGAATTTTATTCAGATCTTGGCCCATAACCATCCAAACTAGGTGCAAGTTAGAACATACACCGGATTTCCATTGGATTTTTTTCATATAAATGTTCTCCTTATGGAAATTCAACGAAAGTCAGGGAGGAGAAGGATGCAGGGGAGACAGATGGGAAGGGGAGACTGAGTGCTGAACAGCTGTGCAGCAACCCAACTTTTTCAGCACAGCCAATGAGACAGTGATCAAGACCTTCATCTGTATTGAAGAGAATTTGTCTCAAATTTCTTTCAAGTTTCCCTACCTGGATTACATATTTTTTCACTGCATAACTTACTACAAATAATTAAATTCCGAATTTCCATACCTCTGGTGGTTCTGTGTCCATACTCCTTTGTTGCTATTTGGGTTTGCAATTTGATTGGCTCAAGAAAGAGAGCTGAATAAGGAAGAACTGACCCAGAGAAATGAAACACATACTATTACACTGAATGGCTGATTAACAAAAAGCAAGTTTATCATCTGGGGGTTTGCAGTTCTCTAGCACGTATAAATTTGGAGGTTCATCATGTCAGAATTCTCCTGTCATCAAGCTAACTTGATTCTTCACTGTGGGTGTATTTACATTTCTTTAATTTTTCCAAGAGGTATTTTTTTTAACAGAATAATGTCACCATGCACAAGAAACACAGCTGGTTTGTGGACCCACCTCAGTGTTAAACAATCCTTTTAACACCTCAGTGTTAAATAATCCTTTTATTATTCCCATTAACCATCCATTAGTGATGCACTAGATCATGCTGAATTACAGAGAATACAGACAGCTTTTTCTAGAGTGTCTCTCCCACCAAAAAAAAAAAAACAATCTGTGTATTGCCTCTCTTCATATTTCTCATCTGCCTCCCCTTCTCTGTGGTTGAAAGGTCTTTACATCTTCTGATCTCAGACATAGATAAGCACTACCTTGCAAACACATAGGATGGAGAACGACTTGCTGGGTCTGTGTGTCAGCTTTTCTACTATTGAAAACAAGACATTAAATCATGTGCTTATAATATTTTCACAATTAAAATTAAAATACTTCTGCTTTCTTCGTTTTGACCCTATAATTGTTGTTGAAAACCTGTTCTTACATGCCATGTGTTAATTTTCTCTCCATTTGTCAGGCTAAATTTAGTCATGTTTCGTTTATATCCATCTGTTTTCCTGCTGATGCCATCTCCTGAGTAAAATAATATGAGTTTTATCTTATAATAGTTTTATGGTCAGTAACATGTCCTTCCTTCCCTTTCAGTTCAGTAGGGGCAGCAGTCTAAACCAACCTAGCTCTATTCATAACGTCCCTTAAAACAAAACTCCCGCTTATTTCAATATATTTCTAGGACTTCTGCATCCCCACACCACATTAATTGCACCTTTCTTTGAGGCAGGTGGCCATTGCTTTTCAAACAAGGTCCCTTAAGTGCAGAGCATCATGGCCTTAGATCTCTCTGGTCTCTGTTTCATATCTCAAAACTGACTTACCTTTTTAAACAAATACATCAAGCCAGTAGCTCAAATTTATAATGTTTTGCTAGTATACAAAAATTTTTCTCATCTGCTTCTGACTTATGACAGCCCCCCTGTTATTATTAGTCCCTAAAATCAGTTCATGCTCCATTCTATTAAAATTAATCTCATTTCTATTGTTCCTGTTCTCAAGACATTGCAATTTTTCGTTACATAAAATCCCGGTTGTCTGCTGTACTGAAAATGCCTCCCAAATTTGAGTTATCATTAAATCTTGTTAGAAAACTGTAACTTTATGTGGCACCCACTCTTCCACAACAATTAAAGTGTTCTACTTTTGTTACAGCTGGTGTTGCTGTGTGCTGAACTGCAGCAGTCATGCGCTTCTGGAAGAAAAAGCACACCAATCAGAAAATATCCAGATTCTTAATGACTCATATCTGGGTGAAATTCCAAGTTTCAGTGCATGATCACAAGTTAACCTTGCACTAGCATATTACTGTAAATGTAAAACACACAATATTGTCGTTTCACTTCAGTTTCAGCACAAAAAATAGGTTTACAATGCTATAAAACTCAAACACTTGATTGTTTTCATCCTACCAATGCACTGAAGCAAAAAATAACCTTTTCAATATCTTTTATCACTAAAGAATGCTGACTGCTCCAGGGAATTAACCCACCTAATGCATTCAGAATCTTTTCTTGCAAATTCTATTTCAGAAAGTTTGCTTATATTTTAGAAAATGCAAGTAAGGGAAAGACGGAGGAGATGGGGATAATATTTCAGCTTGGTTGCCACATCTAAGTTGCCTCTTTCTTTTCTCATGAGCTCAAATATCTCCCTCTTGAGGGTTAATACTCATTATTACATTTGTTGTGAATTTCCAAATGTATGTGACATTTGGTTTGAGTTTGTTCTTTCTGCTGATAAAGAAAGCACATACCCTTGAAGTTAAGGATGAATAAGATATTAAGTCCTTGTGCTAAAGAACAAAACCTAAACAAAGGGATAGTTGTGGTGCAGCTTGACAGTGTGATACCAGGATCTAATTCTTATTCATCACAAGACAAAACATCTTTCAGTTATTCTTGTCTTTGACTTTACCTCTTGGACTTCCTTATAAAAGATGAAATACATCTTCCTCTTTATACCCAACTGTACAATAGGTGTCCTAGTTTAAAAGAGAACAGACAATGAACCGAGGGAACTGGGAGGCTGACAGCAGGGAAGTCCATCCCCCTGAAGGCAAAACACACTGCTTTTTTATTAAAGTGTGTCATGGACATGCTAAAAGGTATTTACAGCCCTCGGTCACAGTGTTTTAAAAACACCTGCTGTGTCAAAATGTTTCTGAAGAGAGAAGGACTACACTAAGACATGGAAAATCGATCTACTGCTCCTCTTTCCTTTGTCTATTCCTGTCAATCATACATTTCAGAAACCAATTATGCTTATGATAGCAGAATACATTTAGCTTTGCAGTCTTTGTGGGCATATGTTGTAACTGACAGTCAGTGTTGTGGGACTTCATATGCACACATTTCAATATCTGAGTCATGTAATACAATTTTTGGCTGGTTTTGCCACACTCCAAGATCATCTTAGCTCAACCAAGTAAAAATCTTTTTTTTTTTTTTGAGAAAATGTTCATTTTCCAAAAAGGACCTATTCAAAGGCTTCATCCCAGGAAACTGTGAGGACACTGTATCACAAAGACTAAATATGTCCCAGGCTCAAACAATTATACTTGTAATATACCACAGGAAACATTTGAGCTAGCAGCATGGCTTATGAGGCATTATTGTCAAGGTATTGCTAGGAATCCCACGAGACTTAAGTATTTGCTTTCCCCTAAAAGTACTAAAAGAGGGACAGTTTTTGAAAGATTATCTCTATTTTAGCATTGTTCTTTTTGTTTTCTTTTTTTTTAACTTATTATGTGTTCTAACTTTTTCTATACCTTTTAACTGTTGTTGGACTATCCTCAGCATGGAGCAGCTGACCACATCTAGGGGCAAGGCGACAGATTACATATCGCTTCAAAGTGAGTACAAAAAAAAATATTTTATAAATTCAGGGAGTTTTTTCCATTCAGGTGGCAGGGCTTTCTTGGCTGACTGATGAACTATGAAGAAGACACTGCATGGCTGATATACAGCTGCCAAGTTATCCACGCGTGTTCAATAGTTACACAAACAACTACAAATTTTTTTCCACAGGGATGCACAGCATCAGTTGTGTGAAGTGGGGTACACTGGCCATATTTTGTATAATGCTTCTGTGAATATTGGTTTACTGCCAACAAAGAGGATCACCATGGGAAACAAAGAACAAACCCTTCTGGAATACAGCTACTCATTTTGAAATAGTGCATCTAAAAGCTGATTATTCCTTTCTTGCATGACAACCTCTCCAAAAGCACCTTTTGCCATACAGCATGAACAGCAACGTTTTATTTCTCCAATTTTCAAAGACCACAAGTGCTTTTTACTGATACAAATGTGAATAGAATATTTTGGTGTGCCTCGACATGCTGTACTAACCCACAAATAAATAAGCAGTCACAACAAATTTTCTCCTGCATCATAACATTTGATGTGGCACAAATATAGCAATATGCCTGAGGAAACTTCATGCTTAAAGAGAATATAGGTTTCAAATAAAAAGTGTAATCTCATTTATATTTTAGTGGGAAACAATATATGCACAGGTAAAATAAATAACTAGAAAGCAGAGATGAACAAATTCAAAGACAGAACAGAAATAGAACTATATATTTTTTCACTACCAAAATTTTAATCCATAACATACTTAGCAGTTTCACTATTCCACTATTTCTTGAATAAACTTGCCATTAGATAGCTTGGACATTATACAGCTGCCTAAATTTAGGTGCCAGGTGCCATCCTGGATTATCCAACTTCACTTTCATCTGCCCTTCCTGAAGCACATGAATCTCCACATCTTCCTGCTCCAGGCTGACATGTCAGATAGTCTTGCATGTACACAGTGACCTTAAGTACCCACATTAGCCAACAAAATCCCATTCTGCACCTCTGTCCCATAACTGGACTTCTAAATTTAGGAACCCACAAACTTAAGATGAATTGTACCTGCTTTGGGCCATTGGGGATGTAGTAGAATACCAGAGACACGGTACTGCCTGACATAACATGGGGCTTGAGGGAGATCTGTGCCCTCCTGGAGCAACCCTAAAGTTCTCTCCGGGACACTTAAATAGTACTCAACACCTATTTGTTAACAATCAAATCAGGACCATTAATTTCTCCAGGCTTTTCCAATGTATCCAAGTGGGTTTTTTCAGGACTGTATTTTGCATTTATTTACAAACAACAAATATGTAAAGCTTATAATAATACAGTAATAAGACCATATTAGTGCAGCAACAGCCTGGCCCTTTCTAACTTATTTGCAGAGGATTTAGCTGATTTTGTCATTTTCTGGTGTGCACAGACCATACAAACAAAGCATTTAAAGTTCAAATGCAGAAATTTGGCCACAGCTACAAATAACAAATTGACTAGTCTCAGCAATGAAATGTTAATTGGTGTCTGAGAGATTCAGTTCACAATAAAAGAGCATACAAAGCTTAATCCATGCCAATTTAGAAATTTTTAGCATATATGATTATCAAAAGAATGAGTTTATGGGGTGTTTTCATATGCAATATGTAATCAAAGAGTCACCAACAGCCTCGCCTGCAGGGAGGGATCTGTGAACACAGAGCTGCCATACCTAGTTGCTGTTATGGGTTTCTTTTACTCTGAGGCAGAGACCCAAGAGCTGTATTTGGTAAAAACATAATCCTTCTTCAGCTTCAGTTCTCCATATCATTTATTAATTTTTCAAATGCCCTGCCTAGAAATGTTTGCCATTACACACTACTATGAGCGTAGCCTGGTAAAAATTGTCCTCTTGCAACTTATACTTGATCTTCCATACTGATTCAAAATAAAAAGCAAAACAGTGAGATTAAAATGCCAAACTGAAAGACTTTGTCCTGGGAGCTGAAGTTACTTGGAGGAAAAAAATGGGTGGCTAGACCAGTTTCTCAGCCTTTGTAGGGAGAAGAAGGAGGCAGGATGCAAGGAAGGGGAAGCACATGCAGCCCCTGCCTTTTATGAACTCCACCTTAAGCCAGAATCAAGTTCCACAGAAAACACTTGACACAGAGGGGAGCAAGTAGCAACTATTTCAAATAAGTTAGAAAATGGAAATGAGAAGTAAAAATACTGTGACATTCCTGCTGTTGTTCATCTGAGACGTCATACCAACTGCCCTCCTGAAACACCTAATCCAAGTAATCTAAAGTTTAAAAGAAGGTCCCTATGCCCAGAAGAGTTCCCACAGGCATCTTGGACACAGTTTTTGTGTGTGTACATATCTGTACCCTTGTTTGTCCACAGTAAGGGCAGACACATCTCAGACTCTACACCTGGAGACAGTGGTGTTTGGAATCTGGCACTGCACACCCAGATCAGCAGCCCTGGACATGGAGCCCCTTCATAGCTGGGGCTGGACCCCTGGGGGAAGGTAATATGCTACAGCACTGAGTAATCTTGTGGGTTTCATGTGTGCTCCTACACAGGTGACTGAGGTTCATCACTCCCCACTGACTCCGCGTTGCCTCTGCAGAACAATTACACCCCACTGCCAAGCGCAGGGCTAACCTAGAGACAACCAGCAGAAAACACTGAGCGTCAGGTTCCATCCATCACCCTGTGTTCACTGCATTCACAAAGCCGAGCCTGCTCTGAACAGGGCTGCATTGCAGAGAGTGAAGCAGTCTCTAGCCACGAAGAAGCTTGAAAACTTGTGAAATGAGCTGATTGTGTGACTGCTTCAGCCCAAAGTCCCTGACCACCCCTCTGCAAAATAACCGTGCTGGGAACCATTTTCCATCACAAACGCTTAAGCTGATACATTGCTGTCAACTGTGGCCACAAGCAAATAATTTTATTGCATTATGAATGACTTTTCATTTTGCTAGCACGAAGGCAAGATTTGGGGTTGGCCATATGAAAAATGGTTTAAATCTGATGGATAAAAAGATGTTTTCAGATAACTGGCAATCAAATTATCCCTAATGTTGACACGCTGCCATCAGATTTCCAGATTAAGAGGAGTACTTTTTCCTACTCAACCAATACTAACCACTCTAGCAACTCCTGTTTTGGAACATTTATTACAAAAGGCTGTGCTCTTCTGCTCTTTGCACATGAAAAAAAAAATTAGTAAAGAAACCCTTAATGCTGCGGACGACCGTGATTACAAGGTGTGCATAAATATGCTTGCAACATCTATACTGCTCACCACACTGGTTTTCAAGTGCATGCAACATGATGCTAAAGGGCAGGAAAGCCGGTGAACTATTACTCTGTACCTGTTCACTCCCAGTGAAAACACACGGTATCTCAAACTTACATTTTGTGACCTGTATTTTGTGAGTAAATCAGAAAATAGTGAAACCCAAAGATGATTACATTTCCTGGATAACAGCTCATTAAGATTCTTTTCCACCTCAGTGGCAGAGCTGTGACACTTGCACCAGAGCTCTATCAGATCCTCCAGACTGATATCAGTTCAATCAGAACGTGAATTTCCTGACTGCAGAAGGTCGTCAAGTCAAATACTGTGTCTGATTTTTAAAAGGGTTGGATAATTTTATGACCATTAATAACAGTTGCAGTTCTGCATGTTAAGACAAGGTAATCAAATGTCACACTTCAGAGTGTAGGCTGATTGCTGTATAGGTCAGGAAGAATATTTTCGCCAATGTACACCATTGCATTAAATAAACTCGCAAATAAAGTTCAACAAGTGAAAATCTTAATATCAAAAGCTTTAGCTTCTCTAGTAAGTCTTGGTTATATTTGGGTACTACATAAAACAAAGGAGGTGTGAAGGACCAAGCAGCTTCAAAAAAGCATTCAAGCAAATGTGATATCTAAAAAGAATCAGATGTGAATCTACTTCACAGTGTTTTCAGGTGTCATGCAAAGATTAAATTTCTAGCCCTCTTTGGAAATGTTTCTTAGCATAGAATCACAGAAAATTAAGGCTGAATGAGATTTCGGGAGGTCACTGAGTACATCTCTGTTATCCAAGGTTGGATCAATTAAGTTTGTATCAAACAGATATTTATCTAATCTCTCTTTAGACTTCCAGCAATGGACATTCTACAGACATTTTTTTTTTACCCAGAATTAGATTTTCTATGTTATTCGAAATTCGTAACTTGAATCAGGTAAATTATATGGTAAATACAACATATATGTAATTCGATGTAAGCACAGAATGCTGTTAAAACTGTATTTTGTCAAATTTTTGAATTTAGCTGCTAAGTTTTTACTCTTTCTGAAAATGACCAAGGACCTTATCACACCTGAGTGTAGCACACACTACCTGAAACTAGGGGCTTGTGGCTAAAGGAGTGCATTCTCAGAAGCTCTATTTGCTAAAGTACGTCTGCAGATATTATCATAATATCAGTAATTTATTTTATTTATGCAGTCTCCACAGTCTGTCCATTTCTCAACTTTTTCAAAGTCACCTCCCCAAATATACAGACTTTATCTTTGAAATCTATAAATCTGCCCCAAAAAGGCATTATTTTATGGTGCATCACACAGGAATCATAAAAATACCTTTTTTTCTTCAGTTAATAAAAACAACATATAAAAGATTCAGCATTAAACTAACTGGTATGGAAATTAGATTTCCACATCAAGGAAGTCTGAGAGCTTTTTCAAAGAAGCACGAGGGAGACGTGTTTTGTGCATGATGATAAAAATTTTCACAGTTTAATGTGCCAACAAGTTTAAAAGACCTTCAGGAATGAAGGCAGGTAGAAAGGGTTAGGTTTAGTTCTTGACCAAAGAGTTATGTCTACATTTCTAAGAGTTCTGCATCTGACAGTGACTTAAACTCTGACAGGTTGTCTATCCAAAAATATGACTCGTTGATATAAGCTATTTTTTAGCTTTTACATTTAGTCCACAGATTCATGAAGGTCACTTTAACAATAAGAATTAATATCATTATCGTTATAATTTCAAAAGTAGTTTCAGGAAATTAGTTTCTTTATTTCCAACTGGTTTTCCCTTAAATTGGTCAGAAAGGAAATCAAATTATTGAGAAATTAAAACTTGTTGGTGTATTACTTTGGTCTACATACCTCATAAGGATTTTAAACTAGATGTCACACATATGTTTTCTTTTTGTATACAGAAGAAATTGTTCTTTTAAAACATAAATTTTGTTTAGATATTATCGCAGAGGTAGATGAACTGAATGACAAAATGGATAAAACTGTTGGCCAGATTTTTTAAATTATTATTTGTTATATATTTTCTAATTTATTCATTTGGTCTCTTTGGAACATCAAAAATGGGAAAATAAGTTTCAGAAATGTTTTAAAAGAATTTAAAACTTACAACAATATATTTATGAAACTATAAAACACAGACTGTTATTTTAAGATGAGTAACAGACAGACAAGCCACTCAAGCATCAATAATTCCAATGTGAGGGGACTGTAGCCTCCAATTCTTCGTTTTACCTGGTTCTGCCCTTTATAATTAACCTCTTATCCTCAGTTTATGCAAGAGGCATGGGGTGGGGGCTGTTGACCTGCTCTAAACCTGCCTGACAAAAACCTGAAAGTCTTCAGTCAATACTGGAGGGCCTGTCAATGTGAGTAAACAGCACAACATGGGGAGCACAGAATCGTGTGGTCCTACAACTAGCAGAAGCAGTCACAGCGAAATTAAGGCAGGGGTTTGAGCTTGGGTCTAGGAATGTGGCAGCAAGCTCACATAGGTTTTGATTCCAGGGCACCCAGCTTCTGCCCACTTAACGCAGCAGAAAATTGTCTCTGCTGTCTACTCTTTTTAACAAAATAATCGGCAGATTTTGAGTGCACAGAACCAGGTTCTTCATTGTTTTTTGAGAACAAGAGACAGGCAAACAGTTTATGCTCAGTCATTTCAAAGTTTAAAGAATGCTCTTTTATGTTTTCTTCTGAATTGATGTTAATTTAAATAAAAGCGTTGAAACCTGCCTGGAAAGTATCTTAATCCTTAGCATTTGGTTGCCTTTATTTTATCCCTTTGTAGGTCTAGACAAGTTTATTTGTGAGTGATTTCATTTGAAAGTATCTGTGAATTTCAGCATATATATAATGGAACATACAGAATGTTAAATGTTGATGGCTATCAAGCTGAGGACATTAAAAAAAACTTTTTGTATGTGAGTGTCGTCAGTTAGCTGGACTACTAGAAGATCAGACAGCCAAATTAGAGCAACTGGTTGATTTTCTTGTGAAGATTGATGGGAATGACAGAATAATAGAGGACATGCAGTTAGATGCAAAGGGAGTCACAACATCAGGAAAGGTGCACAAGCTCTGAATTCACAGCAAAAAGTTTATTTCTAAGGCATGGCATGAAAAAAAATGGAAGTCAAAAGAAAAGACACTAAGTAAATGTCTGCAAAAGAAGCAAAGGTAAGGTGAGTACTTAGAACTGAGTGAGTGGATTAACAGTCTTGGAGAACTGAGTCACTCACTATCAGAAAGCCTGAGAAAGGCTGGGAAGAGGAGGGAGATTGTGACTTAACATGTGAGGAAGCTGTTGAACATAAAAATAGAGATGTATTCACAATAAAAGGATCAATGAAGCACTTTACAGATAGCCACTTCTGTCAGATAAGCTGAGATAAAGGAGAAGTATCAGTCTACAAAAGCTGAAAATACTACTAAAAGTTTTGTAACAGGTTAGAAAATTGGGAATAGACGTCTGATATGTCTATTCTGCATGTTCTGCTGGTGATATGAGGTGAAAAGGTACCACAACCAAGAGAGATTAGAAATGTTACCTAGAAATAGAAATATTGCTGTAGCTTTCACTTGACAGCATGTGGCCAAAGAACACCTTAATGTTTGCAGCTGTGGTTAGGGCACTGAAATGTCTTGGTGGCTGCACTCCAGACGTCGCTTGTCATTCACTGTAGCTGCCAGGATGTAGAGAAGGATTTAGATGAGCACGCAAATGAAAGGAATAAGATGAGGACCCCAAAGACAATAGCTTGGGATCACGTCATCAAGCTGATTCTGTGAGCCTGCAGAGTCCATGGGTGGGATCCATCCCACATAATCAAGTGTTGTTGATGTCTGTTGTTTCCAGAGGATGACTCTTCCCCATTTTGCTAAGAGGATGTGGTCACTAGCCCTCTGGAGCTTCAGGTGCCTGGATCACCCTTTTCTGTCTAAATTTTACACTTCCAAGTTAAATCAGATGAGTTCCATGCAGGCCTTTGGCACAAGCATACAGCATGTCTTGGTAAAGACACTCAAATCAAGCCAGAATTATTCAGGTTCTGTAGTGGCTGAAAGGCTGTGTTTTATCTCCTGTCAGAACTCACAGCATGCATTAAGCCAAATGCTTGCTGGTAGGGATGGTAAGTACAAAGCAGGTGGTCAAAAACATGAAAAAAGTAAAAGTCTACCTGAGGTTGGAGGATGGATATTACGTTCAGGATAATAAAAGTACCTGCTAAAAAGTTAAAATATTCTTGCAGTGAAAATACCATGCAGTGCATAGGAAAATTAAGTTACATAGTGATTATAGGTAGCATGAAACGAAAACCTGCAATTTTATCTGACAATTGAGGCAGTTAAGTGTAATTTATAGCCAAATAGGAAGTCAAATGATTTTCGGCAGAGAACCTTTAGTGAGGTTAGGAAAAGTAGATCATGGCAACCTTTTAGAGATAAGGGACACCTCCTAAACAAGGCAGAAACATTGATCATGATGCATTTTAATTACACTGATATCGATTAGGATAACAGGAATGCAATTATAAAGAAGAGCACATTCTTAATTGTTACATATTCTTAGCGCAGATGTTTTGTTTCAAGTAATTCTTTGAGCAGGGTTTATAGTCCAAGGCTATTTCATGTCTAATACTAAGAAATGAGCTAAATATAAGAAATCACATTTAAGACATAGAGTGTCCTGGAACTACTTATCAGCTTATCATTAAGTTTGAAATACTCATGAGAGAATGCTGTGTACTAGAAGTGTTTTGACTTTGAGAAAGAGGACGGTTAAAGAAAGCTGGATGCTCTGAAGAATGTTGATTGGAATTCTATAATGTATGAGAAACCTCCTGAAGAAGGGGAGGAAATATAATATTTAAGAAACAACTGATGAGAAGGTAATTGAAATTCATCTCAAGCAAATAGCTGTTCTGCTGAATAGAGACTAGAATGTCAAGCAAATTAAATGAAAATATAACAGAATAATAAGTCTAACTCAAAACTGAAAATTGGAGTATGTTTCTTCTCAAACCTTCCAGTTCAATTACACACCTAAAAGTGACTGCATTTTTCTACCATTAAGAGAGAAAGCCTAAGATAAACAGAACTAGGATATAAGAACACATTGCCAACAACTAAAAGCAGATTAAATCAATCACACCTCTTGCACATCATTTAATTGAGAAAATGTCATCAGTGAATTGTCTAATATTCCAATCTTGTTTATGCTACTGTTAAAATTCTTGATCTTCAATAAAAGCAAATCAAGCAAACAATTCAGCCATGAAATCGCACAAGCTTTACAATTTATATTTGTTCTTTTCACTTCTCAGACCGTGCAGCAGTTCACAGTACGTGACCTCCCTACTGTCTAGGTCAGAGCCAAAAATCCTTGGCTGAATAGAACAAGAATTTCTGTGTATGAGCATATCCTGGAGAACAGCATCCAACAGATATTCTGTAGGGACATTTTCTCTTCAGGTTTAGAAACCTGAGAAATGTTCATCTGCGTCCTGTATTCTAATACTTTGAGGACCTGGCCAAATGCTGGTTCAAGGTCAACCTTAGTGTCTTTGTCTTAATTCATCTGACATGTCCTAGGTCACAAAAGTTATATTCAGCCATGACATCCAGAAATGATTCGTTGTGCTTCTGCTTGAGCAAAATCACTGACATCCTGCAGACCAGATTTACTAGGAAGTCATAAGAGATTAAGTATTTTCAACTTAAAAAAACTGGGGTTTTTTGTCAGAGAGCAGCAGTTTCCAGCAGGCTAACGCTTTCTTGGTTTTGCAGAAGCAGGAATTGTTGGAAGGAGTTTCAAAGGATTAATGCTGTTCCCAGGACAGAGCCCAAGTACATGCATTATACACAAATGCTTACTTTGAATAAAGTGATTGCTGCGTTTTTACCCACCAGTATTAGCAGAACTCCTCATCTGAAAGACATCACAGATCCCATAAAATCTGGGCTCTCTCTGGAGTCGTGTAAACTCCAGCTCCGGCTGTAATTGCACTTTATGCTACAGAGCCCTTACATCTGAAAAAGCCTGCATCTGTTTAACTCAATTGATATGGATCATTCTAGGAAAAAAAAAATCTAAGGAATAGAATAGTTGAGGACAGTTTTCTTCTTACAGCCACTGTAACCACTGAGATTTCAATTACATGAGCCCTTGCTTCATAATTAAAACATAATCGCAGTCAGTTGGTATACATGCATCTTGGTCAGCCTCACAGCTGGGTGTGGATCTCTGTGGAAAAAAAATCTCTGCCAGTAAAGAGGAATCTGTAAAATTTAAGATCTCTAATACTGTCAGATCAAATGTGAGACTGAAGTCTTTAAGAGAAGTAACGTGAGCTGAACACACCTTTACCTTCCCACTGTCTTCACTGTGAAGTGGCAGAGGACTGGTCAGCTGTACGGCATTATTTGGTCCTGATGGCTTCTCCTTTACCAAATCAGACGCAAAAGGTTGACTCATAAAGTTAACTTCATTATTTTGGTAGCCTTTTTTACAGATGATCCTGTTTAGAATAATAACCTTCCCACAATGTGGAAACATGGGGGCTTTTTTCACTATTATATTGTACAACTAAAATTGCTTTGCTTTCTACACAATTTCTAACATTTTTCTATCATATTTGCCTTTTCACAACATCTCATTCATAGCTCTGAGGCACCTTTATAGTATTAAATCAACTAAGATACCATTTCCAGGTGGTAAATTTACACCTGATAGTATTTACATGCATGACCTTGCATGAGATGCAATTAGATTTCATCCCACTTTGTAATTCTATCCTCTAAGACAGCTAGCTCTTCCTGTGTTAATAGATCAGACTTTTGAATCACAGTGCCTCCCAGCTTGCATCTTCACATTCCTCCCCACAATGTTCAAGTGAAAAATTAACATTTATATCAGTTCTTAAATCCCTTTGAGGATCTCTATTGACAATTTCCTTTCAAACCAGGAGTCTCACTTCCTAACATAATCCCTTGTTGTTTAACTTTTGGCCAATTTGTTAATTTTCACATAATTACAGCTGTCTTCTCCATATGATTTAATAGCTTCCCATGTGGCATATCTGTTTCTTTTAGAAGATCAAAGAGATTCTTTTGGTTTTTTACCCCTACTGGGAACATATACTATCTTATCAAAAAGTGTTTTAAGTTTGCTTGGCATTCTCATTTTCTCAATTTTAATATCCTTCACAACTTGTTTTGGTATATTGTGGAGAAGAGTACCATTATTCTCTAAACAGACTCATTACCTGAATCCTTATTATCTTATTTTATGTGCTAGTTTTCACAGTTAATCTGTTACTTAGACCATCCAATTGATTACAGTAATTTATTTGAATTAAATGTTGCTATTCCTATTTCCACACCTCATTTTCACAGACCATCCTGGCTTGACCCTAGAGATTTATCATGTGTTAGTAGTCAGGCAAGGTAGGTCACAGGTGGTTTTAATGTTAGCTAGATGGCATGTACCCAGTACAAATATTGCATTTCTTGCCCCACACCCTCTTTATTTTAAACAGCTAGTAAACATTTCTTCTCATTTCCTTCATGAGCACAAAACAAACTCACATTTTGGCACACCTCACATTTCAGGATTTGTAAGTTGTAGCTTTCTTTACTGATTATATTCTTTTTTTCATTCTTTCTTAACTGTTAGCTAATCACCAAAGTCCTGTCGATAGTGCTATTTTACATGCTTATGTCTGAAAATAATGTCAAAAATCTATATTAAAAGAATAGGTGAAGAGTCATTACAATTTGAATTCATATTTGGACTACTGGTATTTATAAAAAAAGCTTTTTATAAGGTCAGGTGTGCTTTAGTGTAGCTGACTTCCCCAAATATTTTCCTCAATTCACAAAGGCTGATTCTTTGGAACAGAAATGGTCCAATTTTGCTTTTCAAATTACTTTGAAATTTCATATCAATTTTTTGATATGAACTGAGACTTCTGTAGGTCCAAATTTATTTTCTATAGCTAAAGGTGTTTATGGTTGACACTCAACTCTATATTATTATATGAATTTTGAATCTGAGCATAGCCATCCATATTTAATTTCTAACAACTTCTCAATAGAATTTGTTTTGAAATTCATCCAGGTCACATTTTGATACTTTAGCAGCTTATGCTTTCTCAAATCTTTCCCCTTTCTGGTCCTTGCAGACATCAGAACTCAATATTGCTACATGAATTCCCTCCTTAATTCTGTTTTCTTCCTTTAAAACACATACTTTAATTTTAGTTGGATAATTATTGCACTGTATTTCTAACAACAGTTATTTATTATTACCGCACCAGCATGCCAGTAATGCCTGCTTTGGCTTTTTGCCTAAGGCTAAGCTCTTTGCATTATACTTCAAGCATTTGCATTGTTTCTTGTTTCCACCTGAACTTTAACTCCTTTGGAATTTTTTTTTTTTTTTTGTGAGTAAACACCTTGAATTTACTAACGGAGAAGTAACATTTCAGGAAATCTCGGAGCCCTCCAGGCACCAGAAATGTTCCCAAGTTCTAATTGGAAAAAGATTAATGTGGAGCTGTGCCATCCGCCTGCAATACCACATCATCTTGGAACACTTTGCTCCTGCGAGTAATTTTCTTCAGAAAAAAAAAAAACACATTAAACAGTAGGTGTCCAAACTAATGGCAATATTTCAGTTCAGATTTTGTGTTAGGTTTTGCATCATGTTCCATCACACAGCACACGTAGTAAGATTCATCATATTCCATCAACCAGTTTTGCTAAATGTCAGGCTTTTAATAAAGGGAAAGGGCAAAAAGTTTTAAAGGGTTTGCATTGCCTTGTTAATCAGCACTTGAAAAAGTTTTGAAGAACTCAGTGACTCATTAATTTAAGAGAGAGTTTCTGGAAGCTATAACACATCTGAAATCCAAATTTTCTTTTAACAATCAGGGGACTTCAGCTGCTAGATTTCAAATGTTAAAATGTATACTTATATGTGCTGCAAATCTGGTTTGCCTAGGAAATATATGCAGGCAGCAAAGTAATTTGTCAATACTGACTAGAAGCAGCTATCACGAGAGCAGACTCTGAGAAGTGTCAGTGCTTCCCATAAAACCATCTCTCCACCTGCTCTACAGGACAGACAAAGTTCAGTAGCAGCCATTACCAGCTATTAAAAAGTACGTCCTCCCTCATAAAGAGATGAACAGGACTGACAGTTCAGCATCACTAGCCAAGTACAGTTGCTGCTTGCCAACCATTACATGACAGACATAAAAAGTCTAAGAAAACTAACAGATGAAAACTTTTAGTGTCATTCTTTGAAATTAAAAATAACCTCACCACTTCTTTTTGCTGTAATTCATAATTCTTTGTGAGTTCCCTTACAGTACCTAGCATACAGAACTGAACTCCCCAATGCCTGTACACAGTGGGTAACATTATTTCAACTGAATAGTTCAATTACCCTCTGTGAGGGTGCTTCAGTAACAGCTGCTCAATGGAAGTATGGGTGGCAGAATCAGACCCTCAGCTTAGGTGGAGTTCAGCATCCCTTCACTGTTTACTTTGATTAACTACATCACTACACATTTTCGAGAGGAAATGCAATTTTTGCTAGCAGTAACTCAGCAACTTACAGTAAAGGGGTAAAAGCTTTGAGCAGACAATTCTGGGTGTTGGAGATAGTGCAAGTGATAAAAGGATGTATAAAATGACATGATAACAAACACTGACCATATCTCTGATTTTTCTTTAGTAGCAGACAATATCATCATTCACACAGCTGTGAGCCATTCAAGAAGGTATTATCCTGTGAGTTCTGACATCAAAAAACTTATCGCTTCCAGCCCTACAGTAAAGCAGTTTAGTAGGTAATAAAAATGAGCAGGAAATTTCCAGAGTGGTCTGAGTTGACAGCAGAGACCAAATTTCCACAAAGTGGTACAGTTATATATAATTTATATCTCTCTGCACCATCTAATCCTCCTGAGAAGATTAATTCTGGCAGAAGGCATGCCATGGAAAGACTAAATACCTTGCCTCAGGGTCTGCAGTTTTTATTTCTTCCAGAGGTTCCTCAGGAATCCTGTTGACAAAGGCCCAAAAAAACACGTATTTTTTTCTTTATGTCATTTTGGAAACCTTCTAGAAGTCCATCTCTATTCCTAATTAAGATGAGGCCCCTGGTTTTGTTCTGTCCTTATTTTTCAATGAGCTTTAAGCTAGACTTCCTGATTGTCATTGCAGGACAGGCTAATAGCTAACAAAGAGAAAAAACTCAGCAGTAGTCTGTACTACTACAGAAGTAGTAGTTTTCTGAAATGAAAAGCATAGCACATCTACTATGACGAAGGTTCAATTCTACCTGTTCACACTGCTGTTATCCTAACACTGCAAGAAGTCAATTAATTAATGGGTAGCTATGAGCAGAAAAATCAATACTCAATACTCAAATAAACAATATTCTACAGCTCTGTTTAAATAGGAACACCATGCAAACTGCTGTGCCGGAGGTATCCTTTGTGAACTCTGTCCCCAGATCCCCATTTTTTAAAATGGTCTCTTTTCATTTCACACTGACAAAGGAAATGAATCATGGAAGATATGGTCTGTATTGGAAACAGAGCCAAAAAAACCCACCAAAACCCAAGAGCAGGATTCAGTTCTGGACTGTAGATACCTACACATAGGTATGGACCATCTGCTAGGTTTCTGAGCTCCTATTTTAATCAGAAGAGTTCCAGTCCTCTATTTAGCATAAACTTCAAGTGGTATTTCAAGCACATGTGAGAGTCATGTCTGGCCTCCAGCTCCTCTCCTCTTTCCTGTAAGGTGCTGTATTATATGTGGATATTCTGGATACCTATGGCATCTGAAAGTGGCACAAGATGCCCGCGTTCAGGAAGCTGAACTGAAATCCTGGTTGACATGGTTAGCAGTATCTGCTGAGCCAAATCTCCAGATTCAACTGACCTTATTAAATTTCCCTTATCTATAATGAAGCTTTAGTCACCCAGGGTAGGCAATACTTGCATCAATACACATGTGCATTTGAAATGTTCTGTGTGCATCTGGACTGGCAGATGGAGGACAGGGTGCAGCATGAGATGTTTATATTTAGGCACTTGCATCAAGCCTCCTAATTATGTTGATATCTGCATTTGGATGTCTCAATGTAAGGGCAAAGTCCTGCACAGGATAACTTTAGTTTCCTGAGACACTTAGGCCACATACCTAAGCTAATAAATTGCTGACTTCATTAAAACTGTCTTTTCAAGGGTCCATTGCCTTTTCAATCATCTTCGAGGGGATAGGTTTTCTTGAAAATCTGTTTTTCCATTCTAAAGTAGCTTCAATATTAAGTTCATCATCCCTCTACTGTCCCTCACTGTACAATGGATATGTTTTTATATGCCTTTTTGCCACCACAGTCTTGTTTATCTTTCAAATCTTGAGCTCTTTCAAGAGATCAATATATCCCCCGGCTCTCAATTTCAACTGGAAAAATAATGGAAAAATATTTCAAGTAATACATTGTTTGGAAATAAAATGTTAAAAAAACTCTGTTTGCAAATATTAGATGACTGATTCACTCTGACAGCCCTTCTTTTTTTTTGTCCATTTGAATTTTTCTTTCTCTCACTCACTAGTAGACATACAACAGTACAGCACAAAACAAATTTGAGCTCTGAAACACATTCCCAAAACCCTTGGAATTATAGCTTTCAATACAGCCTTCACACAGCCATAGTGTTCTCAGCTACCACGTCTTTTAATGAGATGTGTTTGGTCTGGTTTACAATTGCTGTAATACGATCTCTGTCACAGGTACACAGATAGCCCTCTTCACTCATCTATCATTCCTCACTCCATGATTATTTAATGTCATGATTCCCTATGAGGAAAGTGTATGCAGCATACTCAGAGCTCAGTACAGGGTGGGTGATTTTTTCATGAAACAGGTTGTATTTCCTGACTTTCACAGAAAGAAGGAAACAACCTTTGTAGCAAAATATCTTTCACACAAATAAGCGGGGAGGCTGAACTGCAGAAAATTTCTGTGCTAGTTTATTTCTGATATGTATGGATGCTTTTTCTTTCCTTACTATTGATTTTCCCTGTACTTTGAAACTGTTTGCAACTGTAAGTGCTAGCAGACATTTTCGGGTTTTCTTTACCCTGAAAAGAAAAATTCAGTCTTATCCACCACCCACCCAACAACTCTGGGCACAGCAGAGTCCCATCGTTTGGATGACTCTGGGAAGTACTACAGTTACAGTAACCACCTAGAGTGCTTCCCTGCCTTAATCTTTTCCTGCCTTTTCTGAGAAATATGTCTGATAGAATCTCAAGTTTCTTGTTTCCTGACTGTATTTTTTTTAAAAAATTATGTAAGCATCAGCCCTGCTGGGAGCTGTGAGGTGGTAGGCTTCCCACAGAGGAGTGGTAGGTAGGACTGGGAAATGAAGTATTTTAATTGTAACACTACACCTGCTCTTCTGTTAATGACACTGCCAGTCTGTTTCACTGCGGGTAATTTAGGACTGGAGTCACACTCACCTACAGAGAGATCTTTTTCCTCGCTGAATCCCGCATTTTGAATGTTCCATCAAGTTCATCTTTTTCAAGAGCAATCCACATGGAGACAGGTTTTCTACTTCAGCTGTTACCCAACACAAAAACTGGTAAGGGCCAAGCTGTTGGATTTTTGTGTGCAGCAAATTTCAGCAGTCATAGGAAGAGCTGCTCACATAAGGGTGACTCATGGGAACAAGAGCTTACCAGGCTGGACCCAAAGTACTTCGTTACCTGCTAACTGGTATCTGCCAGCTGACCCAGTGGCACACAGAAACTCTGGAAAAACATGAGACTGCTTAGTTAGCATGCCGAGGATCACTGAGCATGGAGAAGACTGCATTTTAAATGTCACCCTCCCTATATGTAATGTATTTACCCTTATAATGGAGAAACTCTGATTTTTTAAATTTATTTTTTAAAATAGCTTTAGGTAATACTTCTGGTCTACATAAATAGGCAGGAAGGTTGTAATTTTGTTTAAAAAAATTATACAGTAACATATCCTTGAGAAATTTGATAAGGCCTGTCTATGCGATCACAAACATACTAAGTAAAGCCTTTGTGTTAACTTCATTTGAAAGAGCTTGCTAAGAGCTAAGGCACATAACAGTGGAATTGAATTACAGTGGCCTAATAAATTATCAGCCATTAGCTGAATTTCCTTAATTGCCTGTGGGCATGCTTTTAGTCCACCCCAATTGTGAGGTAATAAACGTCACTGAAAGGGATTTTAGAACACTCAAAGCCTACATGACAGTAAGGAGTCTAAATACTTTGGACTGGTGCCCATGTCCTCATATGATACTAGATAGATCAACAACTGAGTTTTCAATTCATGGTTGTAATATTATTTGTAAAATGTTACTTGAACCACAGGCAAAGAGAAAAAGGGAGAAAAGCTGAGGGACATGAGGGGAAAGAAAGAGATATTGATGAGTCTCAAATTTGGAAGGCATGAAAATCCTTCTCAAAACAGGTTTGAAATTGCCAAAACATATTAAAGTAAGCGCAGAAAAGGGGGGAAAAAACAACCAACCAACCAACCAATAAATGCAACAATGAAACCAACAAAACAAAACAAAACCAAACAAAGCAAAACAAAAGTCTTGCCAAGATAGAAGGCCAAGGGTTTTCAAAACTGCACTATCTAAAAATACAGATTAAATGCCTTTATTGAAGAACTGCTATCATGCTTAAGTCCCACTTTGTGTTTACCTGATGGTATTTGTCGTTGGCTAGCAATGGGAATACGACTCAATTTATTTAAATAAGTTTATCTATTTTTAAATCTATGTGGATATCTTTATTGTTTCAGCACATTTCAAAATTGCAAAGTTAACATAAATAAAAATTCTACTGTGAACATTTAATTAACAATTAAATCTCCAGAGTATTTCTGACTAGATACAATTCTCATTTAATTAATTCATGTGATTCTGTAAAGACAAGTTGGTTATCATTTGGATTTCTATTCACAACTTTTAAACACTGAGCATTCCCATCACTCATGTCCTACCATGTCATGTAAAAACACATTTAGCAGTACCCAGTAACACTACATCTTTTGTCTTTACAGTCTTATAATGAAGTGTGGCTTTGTAGTGATTTTTTATATGTAGAAATGGATTTTGACGTAATTACTGTGTAGGAATCAAAGGGTGGTGTGATTAATTGTTATTGTTTCTGAAGCTGGGCAAATATTGTAAAACTAAAAATTAACTTCTCATGGTCTTACTTATCTGGCTTACTTTCAGGCTTCTGACATCTGCTTTCCGTAAGAAACTTTACTGGAAAATTATTAGTTCACATGCTTGGATAGTCATGAAAATGTGAATGATAACATGGACATGCAAATATTCACATAAGAATATGGCATTTATATGTGAAGGGGAATACCATTTGACACAGAAAAAGAGCTATTTAATGAGCCATAAAAAAAATTTCAATCATATTATTTGCAGCTAGAGTAAACCATACACATATTACTGAGTTCCAATCACAGCATCACTGCATATGCTACATCAAATATACCTTTTTAAGAAATAAATACTCTTTGGTATAGCAGGATTAGATATTGAGTCACTCAGCCAGAGCTCTGCTAAATTAAAATTTGGCTAGATATTTACCAACTAACACTCCATTTATGCCCCTTCATTCACTTATCTTTTCAGTCCCTCTTTCACATCCATTTCATTTTTCATTGCATGAAGCCCTTCTCGAACTTTCTAAATAGCCATCACTCAAAACATCCCAGCATATGCATGCGCTTATACATACACACACATTGTACACACATTTCATTTGCACATAGGTTCGTAGCACCTGTAAATAGGTACCACTACTAGAACAGCATACATGAAACAGAAATTGATATTCAGTAGACACAGAAGTAAAACACAAACAAATTATTAGAAATGTGCTGTTAAAATTTGTTAAAGGCAAGAACAGTATTAAAATGTTTCAGCCTAGAAATTTAATACAGATTTGAATTTACTACAGGAAAAACAGACCTTTCCATTAGTGAGGTTCATTTTTGTTTGACCTCCCAACCCCTCCACAGAACTATAGTCTCCTTTCATCGGTTACCCCAGTGTGACAGGTCAATAGGTTACTATCAAAATACCTTTGCTCTCTTTCTCTTTCTTCTGTTTCTCAGCCCATTTCTCTTGAAAAATAAAAGGATTTTAAAATTGAAATTCATTATTTAAATTTCAAATGTCTTGAAATTTAAGATTTCAAACTGAAGCAATGTACAGTGTTAAAATGTCGTACTTAAAATACATGTAATTTAATTGCCAAGGAATAATGTCCCACAAAGTGTGAAAGAATTATCTTTCAAGCATACAAATGTCTGTCATCAGTATTTCAGAGAACCATAGAATGACTTGGGTTGGAAGGAACCTAAAGGACCACCTAGTTCCACACTCCTTGCCATGGCAGGGAAACCTTCCACTAGACAGCTTTTCTCAAAGCCCCATCCAACCCGGCCTCGGACACTTCCAGGGATGAGAGAATCACAACTTCTCTGGGCAACCTGATCACCACCCTCACAGTGGAGAATTTCTTTCTAATATCCAATCTAAATATACCCTCTTTCAGTTTAAGGCCATTCCCCCTTGACCCATCACTACATGCCCTTGTCAAAAGTCCCTCTCCACCTCTCTTGTAGCCCTCTTTAGGAACTGGAAGGCTGCTATAAGGTGTCTCTGGAGCTTTATCTTCTCCAGTCTGTATTTACAATAATCAAATGCAAAAAGCCATGAAGCTGCTCAGCACTAAGATTCTCCTTACTTGTATTCCCTTTGAACTAAATTTTCATTGCAAGGTAAGTTCCGTACTGCCATTTTTTTGTATGGATATGGATAGGCAAAGGAATGGATAACAAAGGGGTACAAGGAAGGAAGCAATAGCAGGAAGGAGGGAGGGAAGGGAGAACTGGGGAAGATGGGAAGGGAGAGGGGAAGGGAGAGATAAAATCTATTATAAAATCTAACAATCTTTAAAAAAATCTAAAAGAAAGATGATATATTTTGGAATCAACAATTAGTATTTCCACAGAACAATGAAACCAAATGCTTGCAAATGACCTAAAAGTAGGTATGGGGTGCAAAACAGACAATCACACAATGTCCAGCAATTCAATGCAAATGTGAAAAGGCAACTGATGCAAACACATATTGGCTAAAACAGGTTCACTGTTGATGAGGATGTAGCTCTGTGTTTAAATGAGCTCACCCCCACTGAACCTTGTTGACAGTTTTTCAAAGCAGGTAAATTTAAGAGGTGCAGAGAACTACTAGAATGCTGACCAGAAACTGGGCACTATCTCAAGAGAGAAGAATAAAAGAGCTTTGCTTGTTCAGTAGAGTAAAACAAGACTTGAGAAGGGATATGACCATAAACATATCATGAAGGGACAGATGTCAGTGGGTGAAGGGACCTGAAAAGTGTTAGTGTGTGAAAGACCTGCCAGTGGGTGAAAGACTTGAAAAGGCTCAAAAATTATGTCAGCACAAAAATAAAAAAGTGTAAACTGAGTATGATATATACCTAAGCTGTAAGTTACAAGGTTGTGTTACGTGTATTTTGCATTAGCAAGATAATGGATTCATGGCCCCAAGGGGCCTGGTGTGAATTCCACATTCCTAACCAAGTTTTACTTTTAGGAATTTGCCCACAGCTACTGAAAGTTTTACTCCTGGGACAGGCAGTCACCACATCACAGTTAAACGAAGCTGTCATGGTGAGTTACCGAGAAAAAGGTAGTATGTCAATTAAGCATAATGATGTGGCAATTAGCTTTTCATTTCAACTTTCTAAATATGTGCCACGGAATAACTAAAAGGATGCAAGAAATTTAATCTCTTCATCCTCTATTAAAAAATGGGGTATGTGAAGAAATGAAAAATATTTGACTACTCAGAAAATCTATTTGTCTTCTTTGTTCAGCATCGCCTTCTATTGATCACTATCAGTGCTGACAAATAGCTTGAAGCTGTGATCCTGAATTGATATTTAATTAAAATGAAGATCTATTCTAATTGTATGGTAAACACATCAGAGTTCTGTATGTAAATAATGTCAACAGATGTGGGATAAGAGAGGAATTTTAAACAAGTGTTAGAAAGTTTGCAAAGGGGCTAGGGAACAAGTCATGCAGAGAAAAGCAATAATTAAATTCTGTCTCTAATTTATTTTTACACTGGATTCCACTCTTATTACGCTGAATTTTAAAGACTGTTTTCTTATTTCCTTGCTAGAATGAATAAATTACATGTACTATATGGGGTTTAGGGTGGGTTAAATCACAGAAGTAATGTTTTCATCAAAGTGTGAAACCTATTTGTAGTATGAGTACAGCATGTGTCTTCATGCCTTTGAAACCTACAAAATGAAATTACTGAAGTGCCCTATAGAGAATGGTGTTTTTCAGAGAACATTTTGTCTCTAAAGTCTGGTCAGCAACTTTCTGTCACTGTGCCCTTTCTCAAATCTCATATATATCCTTAATGGGGAGCACTGAACTGGTCTGTTGACTACTCAGAAGTCTCGGTCAGTTCCCCTTTATCAGATTCTCTACAAGCAGATAGAAACCACCTCACATTTACAAGTCCTGGTTTTCATGGCCTCAGACACCCTGAAATCTTCTGGAGGGACAGCAGAGAGGAATTTAAGCAATTCAGGAAGTTCCTGTAGTGCACTGATGGTAACTTCTTCTGAGAGATGGAAGAGTCAATGAGAAGAGGTGCTGTGCTGGACTTCATGCTCACAGTGAGCAGCTGGTTGGAGATGTGAAGGTCAAAGGCAGCCATGGCTGCAGCAACCATGAGATGGTGGTGGAGTTCAGGGCAGAGGGGAGAGTAAAAAGCAAGCACACGCCACTTGAGAGGGGGAATGAGGAAAAGACAGCATCAGACTTTTCTCAGTGGTGCCCTGTAACACGACCAGAGGCAAAGGGCAAAAAGTGAAATACAGAAGGCTCCTCCTGAAGATCAGGAAGCACTTTATCCTGAGCACTGGCAGAGATTGCCCAGGAAGATTATGGAGTCTTCACACTTGGAGATACTAAAAAACCACCACATTGTCCTAGGCAACTGCCTTTAGGTGGTCCTGCTTGAGCAGGGGTGTTGGACCAGATGATGTACTGACCTATTCTCTTCCCTACTGATACAAGAAATACCTGCAGCATCTTCCAAACCAACAGGTTTTGGTAGTACCTGTTTGAACAAATAGTTTGTGAATAGTTCTCATACATGAGTGAAGAAAAAAGTGCTCAGGAGTAGAGTACATGGATACACTCATCACAGCTTTTATGTGTTTTGTCATTATTTAGGGAAGAGATCAAAGAGAAAAAGAGTTTGAAGAAAATTATCTTTGTAATTATATGGTCTGTGTGTCAGTTTTTCCCCTCAGCTGGAATTCTAGGATTCAAATTATATTCAGTAGGAAACCTTCACTGTTTTTACTGGCACTGAAAAAATGCTTGAGAAAAATACGTGTTTATTAAATCAGAGTTCTTAAATTTTATTAGTTTTAGTAGGTGGTTTTAAGTAATTTTTTTAATTTTCAGTTTAAGACTTTTTTTTACATACCACTTTCTGTTGTAATTTTTATTTTGAAATGACATATCTTCCCAACACAGTCAGCCTTAAGCAGAATTTTTTATTCTTCTTTCTTATCATAAGTGTGCTTAACCGTAGTGTAATTACATTAACTGCTCTGTCATGTTTATCTTTGCAAGGACAAAAAGCCATCAAAGGCAATCATGTCTGTAGTAGAATGCAATGCCAGCATGTAACTAACCTGTGAATTATTTCTTCTACTGTGGGATATCAAAATAGATCTGACTTCAGCCCAGTAACCTCAGTTAATGTCTGTGGGAGTTACTTTTCCACTTTGTGTCTCAAAGTAGAGAAATGAAATTGCCTGGGCTAAACAGTAAAGTGTGAAAGCTCCACTAACTTCAGTCATAGTTTAAACAGGAAGAAGGTATCAGTCTAAATTCCAGAATGAAAAGGTTTTAGCACCAAAAGCATTGGTCAGGTAGCACAGACATGGCTAAATTACTACAGGGAGCTAAACCATGGGAAGTAAATGTACCTTTCAGTGAAAGAGCTTATTTTTCTGTGTTTTACCTCAGTCAGAGACATGTAAAGAATAAGAAAAGAGTCAGGCACTGTGTCTTAGGTGAAACACATTCAGCTGAATAGCTGGTGCATATCTCAGCCTCAGGGAGTGGTTCCAGCATAGAAAGATGAGGTTTGGGGGTGCATCTTCAGGGTTGGGGGTGCATCTTCAGGGGTATGTATGTGTGTGCATGCAAGTGCCCTCACCCACAGCCCTGAACGGCCAGACTCATCAGCAATCTGACTGATAATTTAATAATCATTAATATAACAACACCAGCTTTTTTCTTTTACCTCTACTGTAAAAGCTTTGCTGGATTCCTGCTTCCATATGCATTCATTTACTCTCCTTCCTAATGATAAATATATAGCACATTCAATTTGGCTCATATACTTTTTTACTTTCCTTTTCTTACTCAAAATATATTTTGTCTCACCTATTGAAGAGTGTAAATATATTTCACTCAATTATAGGAAAGTCCATGGTAATTCACTGTTGCCTGAGGCTCTCTGAGTTATACCTCTTTCACTCTCATGACAAAAACATAATAAGAGTGCTTCAGGGGTAATATTTTCATTGGCAAGATGTATCTAGAAAACCATACAGTGCTAAAAAATAGAAGCATCCTCTCATAGGTTGGCTTTCCTTCCTGAGATTTTGAAAATTCCCATGATATTCCACACTGAAAATGTTGTTTCTCCAGGTGAAATTTTGTTTGGTTGTGAAACACAGCCCAGTACAGGTAAAGTTTGACTTCTATATTTGAAAGAATAGAAACACAATAGTTAATACCACCTTATTTTCAAATCAGTAAAAATAAGGCAAAAGTTTACCTGGGGATTTGTGCTCATTCCTTCACTCCTTAAATGTCTACATGGGTAAAAGTTTTCTGGAAATCTACTGGTACAACTGTTTTTCATCAGAAAATGCCCAATGGAAAACAGGCAAAATGCTTTGTGAAAATACAAAAATTTCCATTACCTTTTCTTATAAATTGACATATGGAAAGCCTTGAAATAACAGCAAAATAGAAATTCTTTACCATTTCAAATATAATACCTATTTCTGTTTCAAAATTAGCTGTCATGCAATGTTAATTTTAGATGCTAGGCTAAACTAGCATCACTAAACAAGAAGTTAGTTTGTTTAGCAAAATAAACTGGTCTGCAAAGCAAAATACTTTTGAAGCACGACACATGAATTTAAAGAGTTAAAATTCTGATATATCCTAAAATTGTTAATTTCACTTTCTTGCAGTTCTTGTGGGTGTTTAGATGGGCAGGAACACTTTGCTTTCTACCAGGTAATGATCTTTGTAAGTGAAAATTAATAATCTCTTTCTTCTATAATTCTGGTCATATTAAAGCTTGTTTCCATTCTCTGATATTATAAATTATTTTTTAATATTTGTTAGTATCATAAGGTGTCAGGCATTACTCAGAAAGAATTAAGACAGTCCCTAATTCAATGAATTTGCAATATTGAATTTTACATATTGAATATGTAAAATATTGTAACAGCAATATTAATAATTATTTTTCCTATGTACTGTCTCATTAATGATCTATTCTCTGTTTGATCAAGACCAGTATGTTGTGGTAACACAAGATCTGTGGAAATTCACTGCAAAGGGTTTAATTCTGTTTCTTTTATTTTTTTCTTCCTTAATTTGTTGTCATATCTCTTAATTTCTTAATTTTGTACAATGCAATAACATGGCATAGCTGCTGATTGTTCTTCAGTTGTAGCAGAAGCACTGTAGAGACAGAATAAAATGTGCTGGGTAATGTAGAAAGAGGGAAACAAATGAGCCTGGTAGAATTAGGTTAGTAAGTAGTAGTTAATTCCAGTAGTGATACATTTTGATTTCCAACCCAAACCGACCTAGTAAAGAAATCCAGTATATTTTGAAGAAGGCAAGGGTAAACCTATAGATATAGACCTAGACACTATGAGCTCTTACTTACACTTGAGGAGCCACATTGAGCCATTATCCAAACTGATGGGGGTTCCATAAAAATAAAGAGGTTGGGAATCTCAGGTTCCTTTCTTTCAAACAAATCCATGAGGATTCCAGAAACAATCAACACAGAGCCCAACCACTAGCTGACAGACAAAATACATACACATAGATCAAAAATACTTTTTAAAAAATTGGGCTGCAAATAGTTTTATATAGTAAATTAATTATTCCTTAATTACTACTCCTTTTACAATGGTTTTCTGCATACTTTCAGCTAGTAGCTAATATACAAATAGGGAAAACCAAAGGGATTCAGAGGAATTATTTGTGAAGTATCCATGGAGAGTATATTTTTTTTCACTGCACATCTCATTCTAACAGCTACATTCAAATGTAAGGAAGAAAAACATTCATGGTGATGCATTCATCATTTTAGAGGTTCTGCTTGAATTACCACATATTCACAGCTCTTTACAAACCACTAAATACTGAAAAATGACAGAACAGTGAATACACAAAGAGGGGAGGGAAGAAGAAAGACACAACAGAAAGTCATAGCCTTTTTAAAGATTATTATCAAACAGAAAGAAAGTCAAAGCTTCCCAACAAAGATAAAACCACAAGCTATTTGTCCATCTCCAGGAGTCCCAATAGTAATAAGTTTGCTTTTCAGCTTCAGAGGATCATTTCCCAGTATTTTAAGGGCAGGTATAAGAAAAAATACTCTTCCCATCAATTTCTATGATCTGACTATGAGCACAAATTCTTATACAGTAGCTAAATATTTCCCAATGGTATAAACAAATTAATAGCTCTGGAAGATGTGTCTCTTGTTTTAAATTATTATTGTGGATACAAAAGGCCAGGGACTAAAAATATTTTCTTTTAAATGAAAGAACATGAGGAAAAAGAAATTAATAAAAAGCTCAGTCTATCCATGGAATATCTAGTCCCAGATGTTCACCACCAGATGCTGCCTCTTTTCCCTGTTTTCTTCATCCCCTTTATACTTGCTACTAACCGGATATAAATTCCTCCTTCATCCTTATGCTTTCCATCCTTGTTTTTCCCCCTGGAACCCCTAAAGCGATGGACATTTCCCACCCTCCCTGCTGCCAGGGCCTGGCAGAAGGCTGCAATCCTGACACAGGCTCTAACACTGGCAGGCAGTGAGAGAACAGAGAATATACTGTCTTGGGGAGCTCAAACTCACCGTGGAGTGGCAGGAAAACAGCTCAACAGCAGGAAAAGTACATTTCCTTGTATTTATTTAAGCTCTGCAATAGCAATGAGGAATAAATCTCAGATCAGGAGGCAGTTGCCCCGTCTGCTGCCCTGTAAATTATATTCTTGCCAGGCCATTGTGTAAACTCTTTCAGTTTCCTGAGAGATTTCCTGATGGGTCACAGTACCACAAGTGACACCTTCAGCTATTGGAAATAATAGCCCATAGCTGCAGCAAAAGAGAATTAATGGCAGCACTTTTTATTCAGGATAACAGCCTCGTAATCTGTATCCTCACTTCAGAGTGAATTCATACAACAAAACCAAACAAGAAGATAGACAGGTTGTTTGCGCTGTGAGTAAAATGAAAATACCATTTCTTTCCCCCCACATTCTATCACCATTATTTTCCATTTTTTTCTCTCCTTTTGAGAAAGCAAAATAGTACAGATAAACCTAAATGGATCTGAATAAGAATCATGGTGTTTTACTGCTGTAGGCACAGCTTAGAGAAAACCCATTTCTGTCACCAGTGCGTAGCTGAGGGATACATTGCTGAAGACCAGAGCTTTTTTTCTATAGAAGTGGTATCAATATGTTTTTTACAGAATCCTAACTGCTATTTCAGTCTTGATCTAAAAATAAGAAAATAATTCTCCACGACACTTTTTCAATATTGCTGTAGATCTCTTTTTGTATCTCTTCTACAGGATGTGTCAGCTAACGCAGTAACATTTTATCTCTCATGTAATGCTCTGACTCTGATGCACCCGGCTAAGCTGTGCTCCCATGGACACTTTGGGTGAAGGAAAAGTCTGGTTTAAATGGAGACAAGGGAAACCTGAACGTTGCCCCATCAGGAAATTCCAACAGTAGAGATCACATCACTGTTGTTGTCTTGTGTCATGCCCATGAAGATACATACAGCATGAGTGGCATTTGGCTTCAAACGAAGTTGTCTTCAGCTGTGTGTCATCTGTCTCCCACATGTATAAGTTCCCATCATGCTGAGCAGAGACCAAGGGCTCCGGTCAATATCACAGACCATACAGGCATCCAATCCCCTTTAAAATTACTTAGGGTACCTGTGATAGCTTCAAAGACTTGGTAAATATGTCAGAACAAACACAGGAGAAAAACACTTTGTGAGACCAGCAGCTGAAGGACGAGACACCCAAAGAAGGCTTCTCAAACCTCTCTAACTGACCATGTTCAAGCAGTTAGATTGCAACTCATGTTGACAGTGAGCTGAACCATTTTCTAGGCTCCATTAACTCCATGGATTAAATTTCTATTGATGACTGTTCAAATCTCCAAGCAAAGCCCTCTCTCTTTCTCTGGACTCGTGAAGAGTCCTGTGGAGACAGCTGAACTAGCTCTGTATAGAAAACAGTTTTGACAGGAAAAGATCAAGCTCTGGGTTTATTTCAGCCTTGGGGGCTGCCCCGCAGCACAACCATCCTGCTGCCCCTTCAGCAGCTCTGTTCATGGATCTCTAGAGAGATATGTGCATAGGAAGCTTTTTGCTAATGTACCTACCTGGTGCTGCCAATTTTTTATCTCTCATTCCCAGTAACATATGTCATTCTGCTCCGACATTATTTCTGCCATCTGAATTTTAAAAGTTTTTTTTATTTAATGGGTAATTTGCAACATTTAACTTAAATAACTTGTAAACCATAACAACTAGTGAGTAAAGAAAATAATATCTGCATAATTTCTTTGTTCCTCATTAAATAGCAGAATACTTCAGAATTAGTTATTATTATTAAAACTAAAATGATCCAAATATACCAAGTTCATTTGGGGGTCGTAAACTCTTTGTCAAGTTTCAGTCAAATACTAGTAGAAATGTCCTAGACTAGAAATCAGATAAAAGAAGGTTAATAAAAGAATTTCTCAGAGATCCTTTGTAAAATAGAGACTTTCTAATGGAGGAAGAAAATTATTCAAAAGAGATGTAAAAATTAATGACAACTACCTGATGCTATTTAAACAGACAATAATCATCAATAAAAAGGAAGGTTTAACAACTGTGTTTCATCACAAAGAATATATTACCCACTTTTCACAGTCTGAAACCTTCATCAATCAATAATAGATAATATTTACTCTCTCCTGCTGGGGAGCCTTTTTTTATATTTTTAATGGAATACATTGAATGTAGGTTACCATAGTTACAGCAGAATTTCAGAATGAGTTTTGTTTTATCATAATTGCTGCATATTAGTATATAAACAGCTGAACTCTGTCTTCCCCTGGTAGCACTAATTTGTGCCTAGAGACAATTCTCTCCCCTCAGAAAATCGAACAACAGCTTAAAATATGCTGTAAGTTTGTGGTCTTTCCCAGAGGGGGCAGAAAGTTTCTGCAAGTCAAGCTGTTTGTTGTTTAGAGCCTGGGACTGCTGGGATCGGCAGCATAGAAAGGTGAAGCTGCAAAAATCCATCACCAGCAGTAAAGGGAAATTAAAAGTGTTCCCTACCCCACCCCAGACATGTTGAATTATAACCATAATACTTCCCATCACTATTGTTTCTGAGCAGACCTGAACACTAATGAATTTGGCTGGGATTTTTACAGAACCATAAGAGAGTTCAGAAACTAACAAGGAATGCAACATAAGCTCTATAAAGATTCCAGCTTTTATCATCACGGTGTTTTCTAACATAGAAAACTATTGTTCCCAGCTTGCAGAGGTCAGGAAGGATGAGCTTCTTTGTCATGCATTCCTTACTAATCCCCATAAAGACTAATACTCATCAGATACCTCCTTTATTCTTTAGAGAGTGGAGTTGTGCGAGTAATTTTTTCCAGTGGGAGTAATTGGATTTTTAATCGCTCCCAGAAATATTGAAAAGCAGGAGTATACAGCATCATGGAAAATTTATGTGTGAGGTAAAAGGTAAAAAGCCAAACTGAGATCTCAGCTACCAGCTGAAGTGCTTCCTTCAAGGAGTTACACGTGCAGAATTTCCATGGCACTCCCATATTGCTCCATGTTGAGAAGTCAAACAAAACTTCATATAATACGCTGAGGTACTTGAAATGCCAACATGTCTGGAATGGTGGCTGTCATGTTTCCCCGAGCAAAAGAGAAGTCTTCCAAAACTGGTCAATGACTGACAGCCCAACAAGATTTTGTTCTGTTTCTTTTAAAATGCCATGATCCTGCAAGTAAAATGCAAAGGGAAAGATAGTATGTCACATACAATATGGAAGGACAAGAAACTAATGTCACGTCAAAGATTGCCTTCTCCAGTGTGACAGCAATTGTATGGATCAGTGGATTGCAGGAGATAGTAGTCTTAAACATGCTACACTTTAATGACTACAGTTTTGTAACAGAAGATGACTCAAGTGCCACATTGCATAGTGAAGCACTGGGAAAAAAAACACATTATCTTAGTAATGCCTACTGTTTCCCTCAGAATCAAACAAGAAAATCTTTTCATTAACATTATAAATGACAAATTACTTTATAAAAGCAATTTAAATATGTCCAGTAGTATTTACTCTTCTTTTCATATTATCTTTTTAAAGCTTATGTTTTGAGGATTATTGTTAACAAGACAAGGAGTTAAGGCTTCACATTCTTGGGTTTATTCCTGCTTCAGTCTAGAAGGGTCATATCTTCATAATCTTCACCCTTGTGATTTTACGGACAAGAATGTTCAAGAAAATATCTATTTTCCTTTTGAACACGAACTTAGATGTTTACACATCAATATTCTTACCTAAAATGCTTCCTCCTCCTTAACAGAACAAGGTGATTTACTCAAGCCTAGTAGGTACAAAGGGTCCCACACACAAAATAACTTTTCTCACACAATTAGAAAAGCTGAGTACTTTGACTTAAATCCAGAGCTGTCCACAGATCATCCAGGAAGAGAAAATAGGTGACATCTATTGGATAAACTGCTATTTCTATCTCATCCAGCTCCAGTTTGGGGCCCATTTACTTTGTGTTTAGAGTTACAGTTGGCAGAATAAGTGGGTTTTGTCATGCTCTGGAGAAGCAGCAGGTGCTTGTGCCCACCAAGGGTGCCTGTTTATTGCTTTTAATGCATCTTTTGATGTTTAGTTCATTTTTCTCCCATTATCCATTCTCAGATCTTTCATCTCGCAATATACAATACTGACTGCAAAAGTGCATCACGAGACCAGTAGGATTTATGTATAATAGTGAACAAGCACACAGAATGTCAGTCTTTATCCTCAAATATTTTATCACAAATAGACAAGTTCAAGACAAAGGATGGGGAAAAAAAGCAGCAGAGTGTCTTGTCCAAAATTACATAAGAACAGAGACCAATCTCCTTCACCCTATATACTCTTTATGGACAGCTTTATGGTGACTTTTTTACTAGTGCCTTTGATCAATGTATTTGTACCAGTTTTCTATTTTTCATTCTATACCAAAAAACCCAGAGTATTTTAATGCCTGAGTTGCATGAAACAGAGACTGAAATTTTCAATATCACTCAGCAGTTAACATCCTGC
>VZRS01005637.1:54145-162321 GCA_013398055.1 Ifrita kowaldi
AAAATAACCTTAAAAAAAATCTTCCTTCCAAGGGTTTTTTTTTTTTTTTTTTTTTTTTGAGACACAAACGAGACACGAAGCACCATGAAATATGTCTAGAATATAAGGCTTAATTTTGGCCAGTAATGTGCAGGGAATTGGCATCTCCCACAAGCTTGATACAGAATCAGGGCTGTCACTCACAGCATGGGACTTCCGTTTCCCTGGACTGAGCTCCTATTTCATAGTAATTATTTTAACATTCTTCGTACATTTGTTCCCTCCTAAAAATTCTTTTCTTTCTTCCATATAGCACCTGTATATGTTAATGTAGACTAAACCAGTAACTAATCTGCTACTTATTTCCTTTCTTCCTCAACTCTACCCAACAAAAATAGAGAGGTGAAGAAATAGACACTGGTAAACAAAGAATCACAGGTGTGTAGAGAAGGCACTGTAAGTAAGAAAGGATGGGGGAAGGGGAAGGGAAGAGGGAGGTTGTCCTTTAAGAGGTATTGAACCATTGACCTTAAGAGCTTTTTATTCTGGTCCAGAGAGAAGTTGCTAAAGTACCTCACCACAGGAAAGAGATGAGAAATTTCGAGGGCTATTGAGCACTGAATTCTCATGGAGGCTCAGCAAAATGTTACTTAGAACAGGTGTTTCTGTAATTGTGATACATTGAGGAAGTTTGCAGTGTTCAATATCCCCTCAAGACTTGCTAATACCTCTCTAATGTCTCTAGAAATAGCATGCTGGACTGCCAAAGAGTACGGAATAAAATGTCTCTCAAGCCTGGTTGAAGATATTTACAATTCAGCATATGTTTGTTGTAGAGCTGGCTTTTTACAGAAATGAGGAGTAGTTTCGGAACAGGCCCTAATAGAACCCACCTTAGTGCAAGTGACTTTCATTATTTAAAAATGTTTGAGGCTACTATCCCAGACCCTCGACCTTTCTCATCTCAAACAGAAAGGGAGAGCTTTTTATTTCTCAAGCAGGACCTTGACTGTTTAAATGATCAACCTGAAGGGCAGGAAATCCCCCACAGGACAGGTGCAATTTTAAGGCTCTAGGCCCATACATAGTGAGAACAGTTGGGAAGCAATCTTTCCCACAGTTTTAAATCCAGACTATTATTATAGCATAAACATAATATGGCCAATTTGCAATTTCAATTAACAATTAAACTATAACTATTTAATAAAAATGGAAAACAGATGGTAAAAATAAAATAAAATGCCCATGGCTATCAAATTTGCTTAGATTAAATGGAGGAGCAGGAAAGAAAAACACATTCAATAAAAAAATAAAAGATTTACCACCCCTGAGGAGTTTTGGGAGGACTAGAAGAGAGAAATGACCAGAATGCATTCTCCCAAAGTAACTTAATCATTTTTTTATGCTTAGATTCAGTACTTCTGTACTGGAACTTTGACAAATACCGTAAATAGGAACAAATACATAGAATACAAGAAAAGTTTGGTGCAACAAAGTGGCAAGTGACACTACTAGGTATCATTAAGAGTTTAGCACTGTAGAAGGTACATGAATCATTGAATGGGCTAGGGTATTTTCTTACGTTAAGAAGAAAAATTGACTAAATTAGGAGAAAAAGGTGATGGTTGAGTTTTTCACAGTGTAAGACATGTAGGCTTCTTTTTTTGTACTTCAAGTACAGCAGGTACTTGAAGCCCTGACAACCTGCAGTGGGAGTGAACTGTAAATAGGTATGGAACACAACAAGGTCACAGTTTCTGACCTCTGTGATTATCCAGGGATATTTTACTAGCTGCAAGCCACTTTATCTCAAACGAAAGATTCAGAATAGAATTGAATTCAGTATGTCATTTCACACTAGACCTGGGCAAACTATTCTTGGGAAATATTTTAGCTAATAAATTGGACCCCTTTTTTTGTTGGCAGATTATCAGTAAAAGTATTATAATCCCTATAAATGTGTTAATTTTCTTTAAACCATTGAAGTGCTCTGTACAAACATTTTTCAATCTGCTTGCCTGTTGTAAACTTTTCATTTAATTATGTCCTTGACTATTCAGCGTGCATTATTTCTTATTCAAAGGGTGGGATTGGCAATCTCAGTTTCCTGGCAGTTGCCCTCACTATTTGCCTGAATTTCTAAATGTTCATAAATGGAGTAGAAGAATAGCCGGGGTAAATAAGAGATATCTGCATTCATAAGCAGATGGGTGTGGGTTTGCAGGATTATTGGTTAATGGATGGAGAAGATCCATTCACAAATTATCCTGCTAACAGGAACACTGGCCAAATGTTCAGTGCAGGTTTGACATGTCATTTTAGCAAGTTTTACACGAGTCACTTTAGTCCAGCGAGGCACCTGAATCCCACATTGTCATGGATCTACAGCCCTTCTTCCTATGCATAAGACAAGTCAGGATATTTTGCTGCTAATCATGTCTCCCCTCAAGGACTACTGCCTTTGGCTGTAAATACAGCAGAATTGAAAAGCAATTCAAGACTTGCCAGAGTGCCTGACAGTTTCTTCCGCATTTTCCAAGCTCAATTTCAGACAAACAGTACCATGATGATATAGCAAGTACTCAATACCAACATTTCAAGCCTCAGCAGAGAGAACAGAACTGACGGTAAGGTCCTTAATCAGGATGCATGAACAAGCAACAATTCAGTTTACTCTTGCAAAGCTGTGCTGGGACAAATAAATCTTCCCTTACAGCTACAGGAGCTGAACTAAAAAAAAACACCAAAAAACAAAAACAAAAACACAAAAACGAAAACAAAAAAACAAAACAAAAACAAACAAAAAAAGGCAAAAAACCCAAACAAAATCCCCACACAAAACCCAAACCTGACCTTTTTTGAGCCCATTAGTTCAGATAAACCAAATCTGAAGGCTTTTCTGCAAGACTCAAAACCTCACATTCTCATATTTTCCAAGTAATTGGAAAGGTACATTGCACCTTCTGAGCCTTTTTTATATTGTATTGGTTATGACTTTAGTTGCTGTTTCAGATAATCCTTAAACATCACACCTAAACTGGTGACAAAATTGACAGAGGCAATTCCAGCCAGTCCCACCCCAAGGGATTACATGACCAGCCATGATTTTACCCTTTCACTCCACACACTAGTACTACAGAGCCCAGAGAGGGGCTCTGCTGTTATACAGCTCTGAAAACCACCTGTCCTGAAAAGGAGGGCGTCCTGTCCTGAACAATGCTCTCATCTGAATGCGGCCCCTGTCAGCAGAGGAGAGGTGGCCAGAGCCTGTAGATGGGGAGAGACGTGCCTGGGCCTCTGTGCTGGACAGATCCCTGGTGTGAGCTGGGTAGTTGTGTCCTGTACAATGCAGTCTGCAAGCCATGAGACATGGTGCCAGCTGACACATGACTTGTGTTCAGAACATGAGTTTTAAGAATTCTACGTACATGCTATGACACTCTCTATTGGAACAGATACCAGAAATTGGTTTAGGGATTCCAGTTTTCCAAGTTTTCTCTCACTCTATCCATCAGTTCAAACCTCAGCTACAGCCAGCTGGCAATTTTAAACATGGTCAAAGACTGATGCAGCCAGAGTGCATAAAGCTGCAAAATTCTATCACCATGTTTCTGCATAGCATTTTCCAATGCCTTGTTCCTAGGTGAGTAGGAACACCTTTAAAAAGAAGATACTAACGCTTGGTGTCTGGACTAGCAGAGCTTCTCTTCCTGTTCTGCACTCTCTGTGCAGGATACTTGGCTAGATGGGAGCAAGGCAAACACACTTCAATGATGGTAATTTAAGCTGGAAAAAGCCAAATTACAGAGTAATGTTATAAGACCATAATTACCTTAGAACTGTGCCTCATGTTTAACAATAGCTGTCTGCATTGCCATTAAAATAATAACTTTCAGATTTGCCAAGACTTTTATTATGAGAAATCCTGGCCAAAAAATCTTACAGACCATTTTTTCAATTGGTTTAAATTGGTGTACATCCACTGAAGTCACTGCATGAAGATATGACCTTTATACTCAAAAGACCCAAAACATTCAGCAATTAGGTAAGCAGACAGAGCTCTGGTAACACTGGATATTATGACACATGGCTCAAATTTGCTCAGAGAAGCTGAAGTTATTTAAGCTGATATACTTAAAGGTACAGAAAATTTTGAATGTATGTCATTTATGGGGTCATTTTCACACTTGTTTAGACCTATCACAGAAGAACAAGTCAACAATATGCTGTCAAATGTCTGAATGTATGCAATTTTAAAGATGCTGACTCAGAGAACAAATCTAGTCTTCTTTTCTACAGCCGCCCTTAACAGCCTCTCATATAGTGACAGCCTGATGACCCTACCATGCTGCTACATCTTCCTTCTATTGAAAATATACCTAAACGAGATTAAAAAATACTAATTTGATCATCAGAACTTGTCATACTTTTTTAATACAGTGTCACCAATATGCACGTCTTTGTTTTCACCAGGTTGCTACCACAGAGCAAAAGCTACTAATTCAACACTCACTCTCCTAGAGAGGCTGTCCTGACTTTAATAAATTCACATATCTAATATCAGAGGTAGAGCAGTGATATAGCAGTGAATGCTGACTGTTCACTGAATTCTACTATAGCTCAGATAACACCTGATTTTTCTTCATGCTTTTCTCCTCAGGCCATAGGAGAACCACCCAATCCAGCCTCCTGACTATTGTGCTGTCTTTGAATTGCTGCCTTATCCCTAAGCCACTTATTAAATTAATTGCATTATGGACACAGCCTGACTGCATACACTAATATGCATCAGAGTGTCTACAAGAACAACTGTGAGATGGAAAAAAAGGACAGGAAAGGAAAGGGAAGAAAAAAGGGAAGGGAAGGGAAGGGAAGGGAAGGGAAGGGATGGGAAGGGAAGGGAAGGGAAGGGAAAGTGAGAAACAGCTTAAGAATGCCACATGAAAAGCTTCATGTGGACATGGACAGTTACAAAGTATTTGCACAAAAAAAGCACCTCTGTTTAAGGTATGCTGGTATCCAGCTAAACTCCTCATTACTTCACAAAACTTTTGTTTCAATTAATATTGCTTATTAACTAATATTGCTTATTAATTAATATTGCTATTCTCAGTGTGGGACATTTACAATGCAGACTTTCTTTCAGCAAAATTAGTGTATGGACTGTTCTCTGCTCAGTCTCGTCACCATTAAACCAGCTGGTGCCACTTGTGGTGAAAGCATGGACCTGCCTAGTTCTTCTTTTATTTACTATTAGTCGTTAAACCTCCTCACCTCTTTGCTTGAAACCGGATAATGGATTTAATAGATAGTGAAGAGAAAAGAGTCTGACAAACTGATGCAGACACAAAGACCCATTTTCTTCAAATGTTAAGCTGAAAATCATTCTGTTGATTCTATTCTTTTTTCCTCTGCTGAGTCAACCAAGGAATTGAACTCAAGTGTATTGTGTGGTTGCTCCACTCTTGGGGTTTTGCTGAAAGAATTTAAGTTACACTTTCACAAGCTTAGACATTAGATTCTGTATTTTAATTTTAAATACTCCTAATTAGGTAACACTTGTTCTACACTTGATTTTAGTATAAGAATGGCCATACAGAATGATTGCCAAAGTATATCTAACTGAAGGTCTTCAGTGCAAGCTGTAAAACTTTGCATTTATTACATCTATTCAGTCTTCCATTTGTAAATAGAGGCCATTTGTTACACCAGCATACATTTTTGTAAGGTTTAAACATCACACCAGCAATGTAGTTCACAGTTGGTTTGTATGTACCATCTGGGCTTTGTATATAAAATGAGGCACCTAGCCTTAATTTTGGAATCACTTGCGGGAGGATCTATTATATGCTGTGCTGGTTTAGTCTGCTTCATGTTTGGAAGGTAATAATTCAGTAGTATTTCTAGGACTTGGCATTTGGTGTACCATCTGGGGTGGTAAAGGCTCTGCATATGGGAGATGGTATAGTCCCAAATATTTTATCTCTCTAACATCCTTCCCATTAAAGGAGACTTTTGGTTAAAGAAGCAAAATTCACTGCAAGTGTAGTACGCTGCCATGAAAAGGAAAGCCAAAGAAATATATGTAGTGTGTTTCTACTCATGCAGTATTGCTCGCTCATGATACATTTCTAAAATGACAAATAAATGTGGACTGTAATCACTTAATAGTATTTTTCTCAACTTTCTGCCTTTGTTCTTGTTCCTATTTTTCTGCATCACACAAAACTCCTCTCCATTCTTGTGATTTGTATTTCTTTGATGTTTGGAGACCACCAGGTACCCTTCTACTTCTTAATTAAGCATCCACGGAGAGAGCTACATTTTCAGGTAGTCTAAGCTTTTTCATATTGATTACTAAATTCATGGCAGAAGGGTATTTCAATACTTGTACAGATCCAATGCTTTTAATCTAGCCCAGTGCAGTTTATCCATTTTAATCTTTCTTCACTCCATCTGACCATTTGGCTATCACTTCAGTTTCTTATAGTTCCTTTCATTAATCATTCCAAAAATTCAATTTTATGCTTTGAGTGCCAGAGCGATATAGACCAGGACTGTTTCTGTGCTCAAAATTAAACTACTATCCTCACATATGACTATTCTCCTTATTCCATGAGGCAATAGTACATATGCACCTATAACTTCCCTTGCCCTTTTTCCTGCCCTTTCAAGTTGTGCCCATTATCTGCAACAGTTATATTTTATTCTCTCATCTTTTACAGATTGTTAAATCCTCATTCAATATTTGCTTCAAATTATACCATCAGTGGTGCCTTGCACTTTTATAACTTATTTATTATTTTATCGCATCGATCTCTGACCCACTGTATTTTTCTTTCTCCACAAGGGCATTTAAACCTCCTCCCAATTTATGCCATGAGTAAATGTCGCCAATGAGCCGACGAATTCTTCTTTGGAAATCAGGAATGAAGATGTTAAACAAGCCCTGATTTACTACCAGCATTGCAACAAATGACTATGTATGTCCCTTCAACTTGATCCATCAATATTCTTTGTTTATGGCCTTTGAGCTAATCTTCAATCCATGTGACAGTCCACATATTTGTCAATTTGAATTAATTGCATGAGACTTCATGGATGCTATACCAAATGCTTTACTCAAGTCAAACTATATTAGGTCTGCCATTTCCTTCTCATTTGCTTATTTGGTAATGCTATCAGAAGAAGCAATCAAATTTGTCTGATAAGATTTATTTTCATGAATCATGCTGCTTACTTCTCATGGTTCTCTTATGCACTGTTGGCTGTTCTGTGCCTGTAAGGGCTGGTTCCTCTACACATTGACTCTGATTTTACTATTTATCCCCCAAAAAGCAAACTCATTGATCAGCATATTATTCTTGGGGCTCAACATTAGGTTAAAGACCTATTTCAGCTCTAATCAGCAACAGCCTTTTATATTTATTTCAGTGAACTTTAGGTTGCATCATTGCACCAAAGGTTGGGTTATTTCTTCCATGTATTACGTGGGGTTTATTGTGGGTTAAAGAAAACTAACAAAACTAGTAAAATCAAGAGTCACAGCACAATGTACCCCTTTTGTGAATTACAGAAAAAACATCCGCCATTTCCAGCTAACAGACTCCTAGCGTTTGAAAGGTTCATTGCCCTGGAAATAAAATCACAATCATTTAAAATACCGAGGGTTGTTTGCAACCACTGCTGTTGCAGTTGCCTCCTTTTTGCCTGACATAGCAGAGATTAAACAACAGACCTCCAACATGGAAATAGATTAAACAAGATACTTTATAAAGCCAAACTTCATAGTTAGAACTGTTAACATGATTACAACCTGTGCATTTTGATTTTCAATACACAGCCCATTTACAGGGAGACATCTTCACTGTTACTTTGGCAATGCTACAACTATCCTATTACTAAGACAACATAGGAACAGAAAATCACAACTAATCTCCCAGTAAAATTTTATGTTCTCTGTACAAAATCATGTGGTCACTGGTGTGGTTGAATGAGGCATGTGGGCATTCTGGGTTATTTCTGCTGAATTTCATTTTCTGCTTTGTGTCAGAATAGCAGTCACCAGACAGGGCCCTTCAGTTACCCATCCGCTCCACAGGTTCTTAAAACATATCCGTCCCCAGTGCCCCACTTCTGCCCTCACCATGCACCTTCTAGCTACTGTCCTTCACAAATATATATTTATTTCTAAAATGAGCTTCCAGTTCTCACTGATTTTCAGTTTTCCTGTTAGGTGAGACAGATGACAAGAGAAGCAGGTATTCTGGCAATCATCTTATCTAGCTTCAGACATCTAAAGGACAGGTGATGAAGCCCAAATTTCCACTCTAAGTTAGCCAGACTTATCGCCAGACTCTTCTAGTTTCTAGCAGACAACGTGATCTATCCCAGAGGCCTATTTTGTAATAAAATAATCTCTGTCTAGAATTCAACATCTCCAAAAGATGATATTCATCTATCTCACTGCAGTGATGCAAAGGAACTTAGAACAATGAACTACATTTTAGATGCCAAAGTTATGGTGCATGAATCCTACACAGTGTCTCATAAAGGCACATAAAAATAATGTCATAAGATAAACCGATAAAGGTCTTTGTGTCTCAGAAGAGCAACTCCGAGTAAATGATCTCAGCTGAGTATAAGTCTCAAATGACAACATTTGCCAGCTGCACAAATTCTGCGGATATGTCATTAAAGGATGATGATATCAAGTTATCTATCTTGTGGTATAAATAGTCTTACCTTTATCTATTCCACTAGGTCTCTACTGATTAATACTTGCTGAGCAGTGATTTGCATGTTTCAAACGTGGTAATGGTCTTTATTAATAACACTACTTCTTGTGTAGGAACACAGGTGTTTCTCTCCTTTTTTTGTTGACACAAAATCAATGCCATGATTTACCCTAAAATTGCATTAAATGACCACTTACTTAAAGATTTTTTAAATAATTTATAAATTTGTGGGTCTTTTCCTCTCTAGAGCCTAAACATACACACTGAAACAGTTTGTTAGTCCACAATTTATCCTGAAAGTGGGTTTGTAGAACTACAAAATTTCTCACCCTTCCTTTCTCTGTCACCTTCCCTGGTTTTCTTTTCTATCAAAAAGGAACTTATTGTACCTGTCTAGCTTTAGCTCTGAAAATGTATGGGCCAATCTAAAATATATTGCCCTTTCCCCCGAAACAACAATTGACACAATGTAGTCCAGTTCTACTTAACACAGGAGTGAGAGTTTCGTAGTGATCCATGACCTTGTAAGGCTCATTATTAGACAGATACCAATTTGTCATGCTGCGCCTAGCTATCAGCTTTTCTAGTCACTCACTTCATGCTTCTAGTGGCAAATTATATTTGACTTTCAATTTAAAATCCAGGGTACTTTAATGTAAAACCTCAGTATAATAATGGTGATGAAGCAGCAGGGCATGCAATTTGACAGAATGGATTTTTCTAGTTTATTGTGGCACATTCCCCTCCCCCAATCCCAAAGATAAGAAAAGAAGGAAAGAAAGAAGAAAGGGAAGAAAGAAAGAGAAAAGAAAGCCAGCAACACTGTCTTGAAACCCTGGTGGAAGCTGGGAAGACTGTAGATACAGCAGCAGGTTGTCATTTAAAAATGGAGGCTCTACTGTTGCTCCCTGAGCACAACTTAAAATACATTAGATACATCATGACAAGCTATAATTCATGAATTCATGAATGAAGATTTAATTCCTTTTTAATGAAAAAAAAAGTTCCAACTTCTTTGGCTGAGTTACTGAACTTAATTTATGTTACACAGTTCCTGTCAGACATAAGTAATGCTGATCTCTTTTGTCTTGATGCCAAGCACCCACTGTTAAAGGTGCCATAGGCATGAAAACCTTGATACAAGGGATGCATTACTTCAGTACTTTTAAATGAGGATTTGTTTTTTAACAATGCCTTGTACAGGACACTGGGCAGGGGAAATTTCCCACTTCAAGCAAAATTACTGTGTTTTGGGGATTTAATTTTTATTATAGGAATATATCATGACATTAATTCTGACTGGACAGTATGGAACATTATGGAACATGTTTAATTTTTTTTTTCTCCTTTCATTTTTTACATGTAGCAAAGATCATGCATGCATTTAAAATCTGAGCTTTATTTTTAAAATAATTCAGTCCATCAAATTTGGTCACCTAGACATTAAGTAGCCCTGCAAAGCTATTTCTCTAAACCCTTTGAAGAGTCAACAGACAAACAATAACTCTAAGAATAACTCAGCCTATGTATTTTAGAGTGAGATTCATCCCAACCAACTTCAGGCTTTTAATCGTTATGTATTGAAGTTCTAAGAGTACCTTTAAGCATCCTTCTTAGTAAACAGCTAAAAATACGTATTTTTAGAAGATGACTCATCTGATTTATCTTATAGACATACTCTGGGATAAAATTAATTTCCCTCTAGGCATATTTATTGCTCTCTAACAAGGAAAATATTGAGTCTTTTGACCAGACTTGCACATCCAGCTTCAAGTCATACAGGTTACCATAGGTGTTTCCTTACACTTCAATACTCAAAATCCTGATAAATTGAATGACCTTGCAGAGAAGCCATGTCTCTCCTGTGAATATCAAAAATTTACTCAGGATGATTAAGTTTCAGACAAAGAAGCTAGTAGACAGTAAGATTTCATTCTAAAAACTCACCTATGTAATTTCTGGGCATACAATGGCATACAGTAAAGATTTTGCCAGGCCTCAGTCTTTAACTGCTAGACTCAAGCATATTCACAATGAAGTAGTAAAACTTTAGTTTGTCTATGCATTTTTGTTTCTGAGCTACTGTGTAGTACACCAGGTTGAAGTATGTCATTAAGGTTAGAAAGGACCTTAAAGATTATCGAGTCAACCATACCCCTATCACTTCCAGGTCCAATACTAAGCCACATCCCTAAGTACCACATCTACCTGTCTTTTAAGCACCTCCAGGGATGGTGACTCCACCACTTCCCTGGGCAGCCTGTTCCAACGCTTTACAACCCTTCCTGTGAAGAAATTTTTCCCAATATCCAATATAACTCTCCCCTGATGTAATTTGCTGACTCCAAGGTCATTTCCTCTGGTACTATCATTTGTTACTTGGCAGAAGAGACTGACTCCCACCTGGCTACAGCCTCCTGTCAGTTAGTTGTAGAGAATGATAAGGTCCCTTATAAGCCTCCTTTTCTCCAGGCTAAATACCCTCAGCTCCCTCCTCATAAGCCTTGTGCTCCAGACCCTCCCCAGCTCTGTTGCCCTTCTGTGGACACGCCCCAGCACCTTGATGTCTTTCTTGTAGTGAGGGGCCCAGAACTGGACACAGGATTTGAGGTGTAGCCTCATCAGTGCCGAGTACAGGGGACAATCAGTGCCCTGGTCCTGCTGGCCACACTATTGCTGATGCAGGCCAGATGTTTTTGGCCACCTGGGCACACACTGGCTCATGTTCAGCTGGTGTTGACCAGCATATCCAGGTCCTTTTCCACTGGGCAGCTTTCCAGACTGTGGAGCTGCCTGGGGCTGTTGTGACCCAATATGGGACCCAGCAACTTCATACCACTGGCCTTGGCCCATTGATCCAGCCTGTCCAGATTGCTCTGCAAAGCCGTCCTGGCCTCCACCAGACCAACACTCCCACCCAGGTCTGTGTCCTCTGCAAAATGACTGAGGGTGCACTCAATCCCCTCACCCATCTAATCGATGTAGATATTAAACAGGACTGGCACCAAGACCAAGCCCTGAGGAACATGTCTCTGACTGGGCACCAGGTGGGTGTAACTCCATTCCCCACCACTCTCGGGGCTCAGCCATCCAGCCAGATTTTACCCAGCAAAACGTGCACCTGGCCAAACCATGAACAGCCAATTCTCCAGAAGAATGCTATGGGAAAGGTTTTACTAAAGTCCAGGTAAAAAACATTCACAGCTTTTCCCTCATCCACTGAGTGGGTCACTTGGTCAGAGAAGATCAGGTTGGTCAGGCAGAACCTGCCTTTCACAAACCCATGCCGACTGAGCCTGATCCCCTGGTTGCCCTGCATGAGCTGCTTAATGGCACTCAAGATGATCTGCTCCATAATCTTCCCCAGCACAGAGGTCAGGCTGACAGCCCTTTAGTTCCTTGGATCCTCTTTCCATCCCTTCCTGTAGATGGGCTCCACATTTCTAGCCTCCAGCCTACTGGGACCACCCTGTTTAGCCAGGACTGCTGGCAATTGATGGAAAATGTCTTGGCAAGCTCTTCCACCAGCTCTCTCAGTACTCTTGGGTACTCTCTGCATAACCTCACAACATCCTTGTAGCCCTCCTGAGGGGTCTGCACCTTCTTTCACAGGTCATAAACTCTCCTTTCTTTCCTGAGTTCCAGACAATGCTCTCTCTTCATCCAGGCTGGTCTTATTCCCTGCCAACTCACTTTTCAGCACATTGGGACAGCTTGCTCCTTCTCTTTCTCCTTTAAGATTTCCATCTTGAAGAATGTCCAGCCTTCCTGGGCCCCTTCCAAGGGACCCTCTCTACTAGTCTCCTAAACAGGCCAGAGTCTGCCCTCTGAAACTCCAAGGTGGCAGTTCTGCTGGTGCCCTCCTTATTTCTCCAGGAATAAAAACTCTATCATCTAATGAATCTCATTCCCAAGAATGCTTCCAACTACCACACCAGTCCTTCTCTGGTCACAAACAGCAGATCCAGAGAGGCACCTACCCTGGTTGGCTCCTTCACCAGCTGTGTCAGGAAGTTAACTTCCATAAACTCCAGGAACCCCTTGGACTGTTGCCTCTGACTCACTGAATTTCCACAAGTAAGCTGAAAGCCCCAACTTGCAGAATATTTCATCTGCCTCTTCATCCTTGTTAGGTGGGCTATAACAGACTCCCACCAGGATATCCGTCTTGTTGGCACTACCCCTGACTGTGACACATAAACACTCAACCCTATCACCACCATCATCAAGCCCTAGGCAGTAAAAACACTCCCCCACATACAAGGCTACCCCACGGCCTCTCCCTCCTTGCCTACCCTTTCTGAAGAATTAACAGCCATTCATTGCAGCACTCCAGTTATCCGAGCCATCCCTCCATGATTCTGTGATCGGGATTATATCACAGTCTTCCTGCTGCACAGTGACTTCCATTTCCTCCTGTCTGCTGTCTATTGCGGTGTATATGTACTTCAGTAAAGCTATTGATCCTACCACAATTTCGGGGAGAAAAACCTTAATTCCTATGTGACCATTCTCATGTACTTCCATGGTTTCTAACATACCAATAAACTAAACGAAGCAAAAAGTTGGATTCTAGGTAGTAGAAGTATCTCTTTCCTAGAAAATAGTAACACTGACACTCCAGAAGAACAGACAAAATAGCTTTATTTTTTAACAGGGCAGCTGCAGCTGAAAGGAAAGGAGACAGTAAAAGCAAAATTCAGAAGGAGCACGCTAAATGTACAATTTAATCATCTAAACAGGGCAATTTTCTGTTGCTTTAAGTTCCAAAAAGTATCATTTCCGCCCTTTAGCTTCCATCAAAGAGATATGGATCTGCCATCTGTGACAAATTTACAGCCTATGTGGATATTGTGGATAATAAAAACTGTTAGTGGTACTAAGAGCCTACATATGAGCAACTGAATCCCATCCTGTATGTCTACATCTCAGCTAGTCATCCTATGTTTCCTTTACAGTTATAAGGCACTCATAGAGAATAATTCATTTGAGCAATTTCAAGTGTGTAGTGTGGAATGAGATGAGTTGCTTCATACAGTACGCAACCCAGAGTAGCTAGTTTTCTTTGCTGACTCTAAATGAAGTCCACCGTTTCTATTTAAAGCATGTCCACTGTAGACACAGCCATTTAATCAGACAACTCTCATCCTCAATACAACGTATCAATCTCTTCTGACTTTTCAGAAAGTAGAAACACAGGATGGCAAACACCACAGCTTCAGTCTGTTTTCATACAAAACATCCCAGACCACCACAGCTAAGGACTTTGAGTAAAAGGGATCAAAAGCCTTGAACCCAGTGTATGCTACAGGGAGACAAAGTGAACATTTTATGTGCCACTAATATCATAAGCCCTTCCTGTGACAGAGAGTGCCACAGATGACAATATCCAGGTGACAGATATGGAGGACAGTCCACCCTACGAGGAGAGTGAAAACCTCCTAAGCTCTGCCTGGAACTAGGATAAATTTTCTTCTTGACTTAAAATTTCACAAAATATTTGACATGAAGTGTGAGGCAAGAAAACAAAGAATGCTTAGTAATAAGAGAACAAAGACCTTCTGGTCAAGAGAGCAAGGGCTATCCAGTTGAGGCAGGAGAGATATAACAAAGCTTCGAAAATTTAACAGGCAGCAGGAGCACAGGTTTTCATACCTTTATGAGTTTGGTCTATTTGCATATTGGGGGTTAATCCTCCAATTACAGCTTCAGGTAGTGAAGTCACTTACCCCAAGTTTTCTCCCCCCAACTCACTTTTGTTTACATTTCTTGGGGCCTGAGACAGTAAGGTGTTCTTGGTTTCCAGGCCTAGAGAGGAACTGTTTTGTCTGACCAAAATGGGAGAACAGTAGCTAACACTGTACATGGAGTTTAGAGTCATACACTAAAGAATTAAAGGACTACAGATACATGAAAAATATAGAAGCCAAAATCCTAAGGCATCATGACCTGACAGTGAAAATATTATTAAAGCTATATACACTTTCAGTAAATGTTTCCAGTTATACCACGACTGGGACCGTGCATCATTCATACGCTGCAATGGAGGTGGTAATCAAAACTTTTAAACTGAAAGATGTCTTTCTGGCAATAGGGATGGCCACCATCTGTCTATAGAAATGTCCAGTTTCGGGTCTTCCTGAGAAAGAAGGTGAGAGAAGAGCTATTCATCTTAACCCTTGCAGGCAGACAGCTGAAGCCTGGATATACTTGTGTCATTCCACTACTATACAAATCAGGTACAATATATTTCTGGTATTGAAACTAATTTTTCCTCTCCATGGGCATACAACTTAGTTTGCATGAGGATGCTATCTTTTCTTTATTTTCAGTCTGTCCCTTGTCTCTCTGACAAAGGGTTGGATGGCTATAAATGTTGTGGAAAATTCTCTAAATGGAACGACACTTGCTTCATAGTAGTAAAAAACCAACCAATCAAAACAAAACAAACAAAAACCCCCCACCTTAAATTAAATATATAGAAAATATTTTAATAAATAAGTAAACAATAAATTAGAAAGTAGTTGGGTTTCCAGATCAAAGACAGTCCAGACTAGGATTGTAACTGGGGTAAAGCAAAAGACCTTAAAGACAAAAAAATACAGAAACCTGCTATTAGCTCATAAGGTATAATCCACATGCCATGACTAATGCCTAGAAAGCTGGGACACAGTCAGGCTGTTGCATATGACAAGTACATGGAGTCACAACTTACTTTGACACATCTACCCCATTCTGTAGAGATTTTTCTGAAAGAGAAATTCTTACAATGTGCCATTCTTACAATTTTCTACAAGAATTCTTAACTGTCTATGTTTACAGATGAAGACATCCCAGTCTAAGTAATAGAGAGGTAAGTGGATCCAAGTGAATGTAAATCTGTGCCAGTGGAGCCAGGAATGCAAATGGATTATGACAATATGAGCAATCTGAAATACAACTCTTCTTCAACAACAAAAAAGGTAACTAGAAAAGGCTGGAGTTTCTTGGGTTTTGGCGTTTTGGTTTTTTGCAGGTAACAGCTCACAAACCTGTGTGACATAGCTTTATGTAAAGGGTCTTTGAACCAATTGGTTGTGCTCCCAAATTAGGCTATTATATTTCTACATGCAAGTTAAATAGAAATGCTATTGCGGAAACAAGTGAAGTAACAGAGACGGCATGACTTGAAAACTTAGGCGTGAGATTTCTAGAAGAAAACTTACTGTTTTAAATAAAATTGATTGTTTAGTGATGTCCAACTAGTAATCCACCCTACAGGTCTGGATAGGGTTGCCACACTTTCGAACTCACACTTCGGTCTGAGCAGCAAGACTGTACAAAAATTTGTCTGAAATTTGTTAGGTATAAAGTGCTATTGGATCAAATACGTCTTATTACATAGGGGATACTTTCATAAAATTATTAGTCCATTCCATTTCCACACAGGCACACTTTTTCATGTTCTTTCCCATATGCTATGCAGTAAGACTGCTAAAGATTACAGACCTAAATATGAATTGATTTTTCTTTCATGTTTATTTTGGATTAGTATGCAAAACATTTTCTGTGTTACATCCACTCTCCTAGTAGCTCAAAATCTTTCACAATGCCGCCTGGTGAGTTGCCTGGTTACATTTTGTTCCTGTTGTCTTCTTTTCCAAGCATTAGCTGAGCAATTAATGAAAAAATCAAATAAATTGGAGCTGCTGTATTTTCCTCTAGATGCAAATGCGAAGGATAATTTTTAAAGTACTTTTATATATCTCCCAAATCCTCTGGGGAGGAAGTACAGGCTTCAAGTTCTAAATTACTCATTCCTGCTGGCATCAGATGTATGCCCCAAGGAGTTCATTTTCTGCTCAACAGACAAGGATTTAACTACGTAAATTCATTTCTAAATAGAAAATAATATAATATAATATAACACTTTCCAGACAATCTCTCACAGGTACTTTAGCACCCATAAGGCAAAGAGCTAAAAAGGCTCAAAGAATTGATACCTTCTTTTCCATGCAGATTATCTATGGGGATGAAATTTCCCCCACCGGCTTAAGAATTTTACTAGTGAAGGATGCTTAATCCTAAATTAGATCAAACAAGTTTTGGCATGAATCAAGACATTCATATAAAGTTCTTCTCCAATTTACTTCAAGTCTTCCTATCTCCTTGTTGCAGTAGTGCTTCAAATTCTAGCTATGCTCGTAACAGCAGGTTTCATCATAAGATCTAGGGGTCCTAGTTTTGGAATTGAATAGGAAAATTTCATAATTTTAAAATATATTGTTACCGTATTTGTAGATAACCGTTTAGAAATATAAACCAACTATGTTATAAAAATCAAGATGTTAAAAGTAACTCAGATGTGTTTTCATAAACAGTCTCCAGCCACATATCCCATAAGTCATGCTCTTAATACCAGATTTCCTTTTCTTCCAAAAACTGAACTTGTAAGAGCACCCCAGGAGGAGAGCCCCAGGTTGTCTGGGAATTTCTGCTTATCTCATCTGCTCTAATTACCAAATTAGGTGACTATATCATGAGACACATACGAATACAAACAAAAAAATCTGTCAACTCCGATGGGCTCATAAAGACATAATGGAAGAGGAAAGGAAAAAGAGAAAAAAAAGGTCAGATCCACCCTGTATTTCCATGCTCCTGAGACTGCTGTTGAAAAAATTAATAGATGCAGCCAATGAGATGAACCCTGCTGCTCTACATAAAGCAGATGTTTAACTATTTGTTGGCGTTAGAACATGTGCACCCATTTGACTGCAATGATGATTAAATTCATCCTGAGTTATTCTGTCACAGGAGGACAATTGCATCCTATGATTAGTTTTCAGCTCCATTTAGTGCAGTGAGAAGCTTGTAAACTAGCGTGATGGGCCCAAGTCTTGTAATAACCCAACCATGAGGATAACTGGCTGCAGGTAACCAAGAGTGTCAGCTTAAGTGTGAATTCACGCCACGTCTACATGATTTCCCTCAGCATGATTTCCTGCAAACAGGGAAATGTTGACATTTAGTTAGAATTCTGCAAGCTATAAAATACTATGTTGTCTGGTTTTGTTACAGGAACGCTCAATTTTGCCAATATCATCATCATTTTAAAATATTTTCAATAAATATTTCATTCTTCCTCTTTGTAATTTCTTCCACAAGGAACTACATAAAGACTTCCTGAACGGGGCTAACTGAGAAAAAAATGGATCTTGATTGCAATAATCTTGCACTTGCACTTTGCCAGAGCTAAACCAAATTCAACATTTCAAAAGATTTTACATGCTCTGGATCAAGAACTAACTATGTTGTCCATCTATAATTCCCAGGGAAGAAAAGAAAGATCAGGATTAGATCTAAACATGAGAGCGAGGAGACTTTTGGGCTTGAGAAAAACCCAAAAAGAGAAATTTTGCAGGCTGTACATGTACAATGCTGACTGGAGTGAGACTTTAAATATCTGGCTGACATATATATAAAAAATGTGCAACTGAGTCTAGGTGACTATCTCTGGAGTGAATCACACCCTGAAAGATAGACAAGATGATTCCCACTTCAAATATAAAATTTAACTGCAGCTCATTTTCTCCTTTTTTCCTGTATTTAAAGCCAAGCTAGCTAATACAAGATTAGTTGATACAAAGTAACTTTCCAGCATTTACGACTTTTTTACTGCATTGCATTCAAATTACAGGCTAGCCAATCTTCTTTAGTCTAACTTTCTCAGAAGAGTGCATTTCCAGCACTCCCTCAGTTTCTCCAGCTGACAGTATTTTCAGTTCCTCTGATTGCAGCATCAGTTCCAAGACAGACTCTGACACAGCAAGAATTCAACAAATACTACCTCTACTAATTTCGTACAGTCCATTGAGTGGCTACATGAAGCCAACAGATTTCATCATTAATATTACCAGTATGGTGTGATCAGACTCAAAGGACTAGGCAGCTATCCTTTACTTGTAGTATAAACATTTACCCAAAGACCAAACTACTGTCCAGAGTACTTTAATGACCACTGCCACAACGTGATATTTAAATCCACCCTCACATCCTCAGTGGAAATCTTGCTTCTGGCATTGCTTTTCTGCATGTGGGGCATTGCTACCATAATGTTATTTCAAATCATTGGAATAAACAAGTGACCAGAACAACCAGTGTTCAGGTCATGGCTCAAAGCCACCTGATTACACAGAAAATATATTCAAAATAAAATGAAACTTTTAAATGGACTGTGTATTCTGGCAGAAAGGAAGGAGAAAAACTAAAAGCTGCAGCCAAACCTGTCACTCCTGAAAATTTTATTTTCTTATTCCCAAATAAGATATGCAGGTTGGTTTAGTTGCAGCTAGCTTTTATCAAAAACTTTGCCTCATGGCTCTTTATATGGATTCACACACTGTTAAACGACTCAGTGCAAAGCAAATGGAAAGATTAATTTTGTGATGTGGCACCAAAAGAAACAATTTAGAGCAAGGATTAGGAATTGGACCATCTCAGCGAAACTTTTGGAACAAGTCCATTATAACTACAGAACATTTCACAACAACTGTATCAGTGATCACAGAAGAGATGGACTTTTTTAGCAGAATTGAGGAAATCCATACAAACAGACTTTCCTCCCCTTATTTTTCCAAAAGAAATGAGAAGGAGAGAGGTTTTATAGAACTGAAAAAAAAATATTATTGAAAATAGAAGAACTGGAAATTCTGAGTCAGATACTACTAATGAGACATCAGACTGGTAGATTGGAATTTATACAAAAATACAGACCACAGCTAACAACCCAGTGGTCATAACATAGCAACCAGGGCAGGATATTTTGGCAGCATGTGTGTCATTCTATGACACCTCTAAATCTGGTTTATTTTCTTTATTATTAAAAACAATTGTATGAGTAAGAAATCCATGTCCCTTTTTTCTTCATGCTCATGCATACATTGCAAAGCTTATTGTTATTAAAGTAGAACAGAGGTAAAAAAAATCAGCTGAAAACAGCAATGATAATTTCTACCTCAATTCATTCTCTTTCAGATACACATTCACAGAGGAACTTGTTCAACTAATGGCTACTTATGTCCTGTGCCCCCTTATATACAGCTGTTAAAAAAACATGTTATCAGCTGCATAGCTCCATTGCAGCCTTTTTTCTCCCTTCTGTTCCTTCCTTTCTGCCTTCCTTAGCTGCCTACTGGTCACCTGAGATTTGCTTATTCAGATTTAATGGTGTGGTGTGAGCATGAAATCCCCGCACAACCAACGATGATGCAACCAGGCTACGAACCTGGACATCCAGCTCTGAACACAGTGTTTTGAATTAAAGAAAACCTCTCATAGCTGGTCCCTTTTTTCTTTCTAGCATGCGAATGCCATGTAAGACAGCCCTGACCTTAACAGTAAAAACACCATGCAAATAATTTCACCATCCCATTAGTTCCAGGATGAATTGGTCTCAGTTTTTCGTGGTATTCACGATACAGTGCCCAGTCACCATTATTTTGTTGTATCATGGCAGGATGTCACCCAAAAGAACAGTTTATGCATGAAGTCATATTTATCTCACCTAACCTCAAGAGAAGCACCTACAACAGGAGCAGAATTGTCCTAAGTTTCATGTACTCAAAAGACACAAGCATTCTAAATTATCATTACAGTACAGGCCCATGAGATTAAGGTCACCCTCAACTTTCTCAAGAGAAGATGTGAAATCCCCCAAATATTAGACTATATTAGCAACTGCAGCAGAGAAATGCCTGAGAGTGATTATTTCATATTATTTCCCATTCAATTTTATTCTATTAAAATAAATGGGAGGGGCCAGTTGTCAAGGTGACTGACTGGTTTATTAACAAGTCCGGAATTTAAAATAAAAATAATCCAGGTGACGAAACCAGGAGGGGGAGTAGCCCTCTCCTGACCCACAGACGGGAGGCTCTCTCTCTCTCTCTCTCTAAGAGGAGAGGAAAAGGAAGAAGCGCAGTCCAAAGGGGAGCACCCCTTTTTATACCCTTCCCACGTCTCTGATTGGTTGGTTTTATTAACTCTGCTGGTTGGTAGGGATTTCCCGCTGGTCGGATGGTGGTTGGTTCGTTGTTTTATCCCTCCTTCTCCCCTCACAGCTCGACGCCTGATTGGATCGATGTTCTCACCAAGAGGCAGGAGGGGATTGGTTGACCGCGCTGTCTCTTTCTACATTTAAGGTCTGGGGCCCCACACTGTTCCACACTGCCATCTCCTGTTTCCCCCCATAACTACAATGCCCATACACCCCAGCACAAAGAAGTTCCAGAAACCCCCATTAAAACACCCCAACACAAACTTGTCTGATCTTAACTATAACTCTAACCTGAACTGTCCTAACTGACGCCCGTACAACCCGCTATACACGCAACCGCCTAAGCTATAATAACTTCCATAACACTATTACTAAAACAAAACAAAAGGATAATAATTAAAAAACAAAACAAACATCAAAGCTTTGCAAATTAATACTATGAATTAAAAGTCCCCCTGGTTTTTCATAGCATGCCTTCATATTTTTTGATGACTTAATTTCCATGCCTTCATGCTGATTGCTCCTAAAACACCTGGTAAACAGGATGTAGCATATTCTATTCCCTTTTGCAAGAACTTAAAGTCTGAGCAATTTAATCTCAGAGCAGAAGAATCACCCCAGTACTGCTCATTGCTGTTGAAGATTAATTTTTACTAGCCACTTAGAGGGCTAAAGAGTGCATTACAACGAACACTGTTTTTCAAGTTCAGCAGAACAAAATCCATCATTTCTGAGCAGGGGAAAATGATTTTTATTAGAGCCATTCACACAGCTCTATAATTCACTGACATACACCATCTCTACTTATTCATTTTCCATTGTAAACTTTATCTTGTCCAAGAAGCAAAAAGTTCATTAGTTTGCTCAAAATTGTTCTTAATAAGTGTGCTAATTGAGAGTGTATAAACGCATTTCAGTAACTTCAAGTGTTTGTTTCTTGAGAAGTGACATGAATTTGTCTCCTTTGTATGTTTAATGCTAGCAAGACTTTGTTTACAGGAGAGCAACTGTGGTACCCATTATGCTCAGAGAGGTTAAAAATAGTAAAAAACACATAACAAAGTAAAAAACACTTTGTGAAGGGTATTGAAAAATTAGACTGAAGGATGCTAATACTTCCTCTGTCTTTAATGGGTGAATGAGGGGAAGAAGGGTTCAATCCTATTAGGAAACTCTCAGTTGTGGCACAGACCCTAAAGTTACTTATTACAACACATGGCAACCCACTTGCTATTTCTTACTCTGATTCAGCAGGCTCCACAAGTACCAGCCTCATTCTAAATGTTTGGATAGCGCCACAGCAGACATATTAAATTATCTTCCTAAAGTGGGAGCCTTCATTCATATCTAGAATAGCCAAACAAATTTGACTAAGTTTGAATTTTTAAAAAGCCATTTGCTTCTAAAACATTCATATTGTCATTCTAATGGTTAAATCCATTTTCATGGACTTATGCTGCAGTTTGACCATTATTAAAAATGAAGAGCTTTGCTTTTCAGTCAGGCATAACATACTCTCTCCTTATTAGCAAGTCTTTTTAACAAAGCAGGTTTTGAAACACCAACTTCTTCCTGGAAGTCTGCTTTGAAAATAGAGTCAAAGAGGCATGATGAAATGTATGTGTCTTTTCACAGACCCTGCTTGGGAAAACAATGTTTCTTAGATCTGAGGTAGGAATGGAAGGAACCTGAGTCCATAAGTAAATTACTTCAAATTTTTATGAAAATGAAGCAGAGGAAAGGAATAAAGATTTCTTTCACATAATGGGAATCATTTTAGTAAGCACAAAAAAAATGCCTCACATCCCCTTGATTCAAGAATAAATTTCTCCCCCAGTAGAAATAGCTGCTACCAAATTTATTCTGACCTTAGACGCATCAGACTGATCCCTTAGAAACTTCTGGGTTTTAAACAGAATTCTCCAAACACCAAAAAAAAGTGAAAAACTCATATCTCTGATATAAATATGGCAGCAGAAAGCAATGTCCTAATTTCTTTCCACTCAGGATAGCTGCTATGCCCAGAGAGTGAAAGGGAAACTGTTTTACACTGGCCGTTACCAGAAAATTCTCACGGAGTTGTCGCTGTTCAGAATCCAGCTTCAAATCACAGCAGCTGATAGGGAAAGCCCCTGAGGACAACCCTTGGAACAAGGAAAATGCTGCTGAGACAAAGTGGCCCAGAACTGTAGACTTTGAAGTTGTACTCATTTATCTTTCAAATCACTTCGGTTAATCTCCATTCTGTCACGTTGTTTTTAATTCAATCTCCACTTATGTGTCAGGCTCTAAATGTAAAGAATATATATACCAGGCCAGTGCAAGTTCTCAAGGAAAGCAGGAGCCAAGGAGGCACAACAGCCTTCTAGAACAGATTCATCTAAATAACTGTGTGGAAAATAAAGAAGTAAAGAAAAAGAAGTATTAACAATCACTTTCCCACCCACTGATTCTATACCAACACTAGTGATTAACAGGCAATTTTCAGTTTCAATCAAACATTCAGTGCTAGAGTCTTATTTCTATCTCATGAACATAACAGCTCTTTAAGTTTTACAAATTTGTTCTTGAAATGTCACGAAGACCTTCTGACTCCACTTAGATTAGAAGTTGTTTCAGTAGGCCAGATTCTGATAATATTGCTGAGAAATGCTCAGCAATAAATCCTGCCAAAACTTGCATTCAAATAAAAGGAAAACAAAGGTAACAAAATGCAGCCTATGCTCTTACAGTCAGCATAAGAAATATGAAAATGCTGGTATTTAAGTTTTATCCCAAATTTAATGGTTTTAATCTATTACAGTTGTTTTTTGTTGTTGGGGTTCTTCTTTGTGTTGGAGATCTTTTCTTTAGAGCAGACTCTCAAGATGGGGCACACGTTCATTACTCTCTAAGATGATACAGGAAATATATTCCTAAATAATTTTTATTCCCTCCTGCACTCTGCCACATCATACTTTCTATATTTAGAAGTGATTAGGTTTATTTACTTTGCACAGCAACTCAAACGAGTTCAGAGCTGAACCTACTCTTCCAAGTATCTGTTTACATACCCTGATTTCCATTTAAGTAGTGGCCAATTAAACCTTTGTAAGTAGAAGGAAGCACCCATAGCCTTTGAAATTTGAGGGTAAATATGCCACATACATGAGCATTTCAGGTTATTGCTCTCCAATTAGAGCTCAGAGGACACCGTCATTGTCCTTTTGACAATGAAACCTGCCAGTCACATTTGCAAGTACACACATGAATTAAACATATCACCTAAGCATAATGTTTTTGCATCCTAGAATTGGGTCTTAGAGCCGTTCAGTCTAATGCATTATAATAATGAAAAGAGCAGCTAACACACTGCTTCAGAACCCGCTGGTACTGAGGCCATCATGCAGAAGAATCACCCAAGCTGATGGGGCTCCTCCAGCGGCACACAATTGGGAGGTAAGTTCTTGTTGGGTGGCATCCAAGGTCTCCTCATGCACTGGCAATGTCCAGCTGCCCTTGCTGCCATTGGCATCTGCTGCAAGTTAGTTAAGGCTGTTTGCCTGCAGGCCAGTCTCATATACCCAAGGGTACCAGCCAGGCACTCAACCAACCACAGATCAAGGGAGAGACTAGTTTGATTCCTCCTTTTCAGTCCAAATCCTCAGATGCACTTCGTGCTTTCTGACCATGGCAGAAGTACTGAGCCAGAAGCTGAAATGCCAGGGCAGTGTAAGCACCCTTGTAAGCCTGCGTATGGGAGTAGGTGACTGTGGGTCAGTGGGAAACAAAGGCCGGGGATGAGAAAAGGAAAAGGGAACAGAAAAAGAACTGAAAGGACTATGCATAATGCAATGGTTTTGGGCAAAAGCACGCTGTTGCTTCTCCAAAGCTGCAGCTTTGCTGCTGGCGACAGGGGACACACACTGTCCTCAGAGGCCCACTGTCAGACTGCTCACTGGAGCTCAAGAGCATCAGTGCTGGTTTGAATGACAGTACATGGCTTCCTGCTGGGCTGCACACCTCAGCACCACTTCAGAGCCAAAGCAGTGACGTTATGCACTATCTAGCCCAGAGATGTTTTTAATTTGGTTTGATTTCTCTCAGACAGGATTAGAAAGATGGAGTTCAAGGCCCCCTGCCTCGTGTCGACACCACTGTACCTCACCTCCCTCTTACTGCTGTGCCACAGACATTGAAGACCTCTTTAGCAATGGGACAAAGAGACAGTAAAACAGGAAGCCCATATGCTTTTCTTTCAAAGCTATCACTTGCAGAAAAATATGTTTCAGACTTTGCCTGCTGTGTTCCAAAGACACGAAACTTAGTTCACATTTGCAAGTTGTTCAGCATGGCTTTATAAAAACTTCTCCGGCAGAATGAACTCACTGAAAATCAGCCTCTCTTTTTGAAAATATAATGCTTTTCATCTGAGATGAAACAAGCATAGGCTACCTTCAGTCAAAAAGCTGATACAATGCAACACGTAGAGCGTGCACTGCCTTTCTCTGTAAAGTTGTATTTCTGAACAATTACAAAGGAGACATGTAACACCAAATGTGGAAATCTGCCCAACTGCTGAATGGATTGAATTTCCCCCTCACCCTTTGGCGAGGGTCATCTCTTCCTGCTATTATTAGGATGCCCACTGGGTGCAGGGTACCTCTGTGGAAAATGGCATTCGTTGGAATTAATCAGCAATGCTTTAGGTGCACTCTGCTTCCTTGACAAAAAATCTAGAAATCAACATTGCTGCCTATTTCCAAATGTCTCCCACGTCCTTATTGAATGTGGCTGTGGCAGCAGAAAGAATATCTCTCCTAAACAGCATATTGCAGCATTAAAAAGAGCACAGATGTGCTGAGATTGTCAGTCATACAATTCAGTTCAAACAAAGTAAGTCTTCATAAGGGGAAGCAAGAGAAAGATCTGGTGGATTCACTAGCGGTTTTGTTATGGCAGGGAAAGAAGATCTCTACTAGCAGTGTCTAAACAAGAGAAAATTTGTGGCTTCAAATAGTTTTGTAAAACCCATTAGAAAAATAGTTCCCAATGAACAGGATAAACAAAATCCTGTAGAAGGTGTATCCTTTAGTAGCACTAGGGCAGGCAAGGAGTTAAAATCTTGCATTTAGGCAACAAGACCATACAGCATTCTTCACTACCTGAGATAATTAACTATCTTGATTAAAATTTTGCCCCACAAAACAAGACGGATGTTACCAGCATTGTTTCCTCAGGTCCAAAGGCTATTTTTTGCATGTTTATAGCACTCTCATGAACCAAAGTTGCGTGAAGGCTGATGACTGGAGCAGAGACGCCATGGCGTCCTATGGTAGTAGTTATCTTTCCTGGAGGGGAAGAAACATTTTTGCAACAAGATGTAACCTGCTCTGAATACTAGTAGCACTGGTGGTCTGCCAACTGAGCCCCAGAAAGCCTGCTGCCTGGCTTGGTAGCTCACTGCCTCCTCCTTGAACCTCAGCCCTGGCTTGACAGGTGTGTAAGACCAACCCCAGAAGGCCCCAGACTGGTGTTGCCTCAGTAGGGCTGTGCATGCTCAATGCCACATGTGAGCACAACCACCATCTAGCAGCACTCAGACAATACAGCAAGGCTCAGTCTCCTCCAGAGTTCTCACAGCTTCTGACTCTCAGTTAAGTTCCTTTCTGCTCTGCTAAAGTCAATGTATCTGCTGCTGCTCTCCCCTTACAGGCTGCATCCATATGGTCTGAGAGCATTTGAGCAGCCAGGACTGGGCAGCAGCTGAGCCCAGATTGGATGGGTGAAGGGTCCCAGGAGGGTCATGGTGACATTACTAGGTCGGTGCTTTCTTTCACCACCCAGATGAAAGCTAGTCATGCACCTTGTATGGGGATGCCCATATTCTTCAAAGGCTTTCTGGATGACAAGGAGACAAAGACCTTGGTGCTAACAAAATACACAGTGAGAAGAAGAATGAGTTGAAACCACTAAGAATGTAAGCCAAATCCAAAGTGATATATAACTAGAAATTACACACACGATGCAGCCATCAGTTCTTCAGCATGCCAGGGAAACCCATAAGGACACCTCCACCTAACAGTGGAGAAATTGTAAGGAGTTGGGTGTAAAGGAATCTAAACGGCTTTACCTTATGTGCATATTTTAGGCCTCACTTTTTTCTTTTAGCTTTCAGTTTTTCATAGCCTTGCTCCCTCCAAGGCTTTCAGGCAGGCCTTCCTGCATTTCTTTGCTGAAGGCATGTCTCCAAGGAGATTCAAAACGTAGCCTGAATCTGTCTTTAATTTATGGTGTTGGACCTTATTTCCCCAAAGGTACTAGTTTAAACATACTGTCAACTTCATCTTTACATTTCACCTCCTGCGCAATGTGTTTTACCTTTAACACAGCTCTGATAGCTGTGTATTTGGGATATGGCAATATCTCAGAGGAAACCAAATGTTTACAGAAGTTCAGTTAGCTACTGCATAAAGTAACTCTCATTTCTCTCTGCCAAATAATATGTGAGGTGAGAATGGAGTTGTTTATTGTACAAATGCAAACCCAAGGCATACAAGAGGAAACAACAGTGGAAGAAAATTCAGACCTGAGTACTGCTTGAAGTCACACGGTGATAGATAAGCAAGTTAATAAAATTTGTGGTCTAAAGGAAAGAAAACTCTTTTTAGTGACTTGTAAATGTAGAAAATAAAACAACCAATGGTTATTCCAGGACATTTTTTCTGTGTATCTGTGCCCTGTGCAAGAGCTCTGCCAAGCTTTTATTTGAGACATTGGCAGATTAGTAAAACTGTAGTCTGTGTCAGTGCTGCAGATCCCTGGCACCATCAGAAATTGTTTCCAGTTCACGTGCACAATATGTCCTGCTGTTCTGCATGCACATGGAGAAAATTGGGCATATTTTGGGGTCTCCACTTCCTTCAATCTTCACTCTTGAGCACATGCATATAAGTTGTTCTGTTGTGAAAATATTACATACTTAATTACCTATTTGAGTTTTACTAAGGTGTCTTGGGGATTTGTAATTAATTCAAATTCAAATAATTCTAATTTTAAAGCAATTCTAGGCAATATTTCAGTCATTCTCTACAGACAGATTTTGTATGGATGGCAGATGTGAGATAATTCATGTGCTCAAATCCAGATCTCAGCAGGTCAAAAGTGGAGGGAAATCAAAAAATGTAACATTAGTTATTATGCTCAGTACAGTTTTATCCTGTTTTCAAATGTAAAAATAATTTACACACGCAGCAGGAGCTTAAAGTATTGTTAGTCTAATGATGCTCCACAATTTCTTTTTTTTATTACCCCTGTAAGAATTCATGTTCTTCACCGGTCCCTTGCCTATCAGTAGGTTTACTAAGTTTTAGAAGTGTCCCTTGGAGGGTACCAGATGGTGATGGCACTGAGTGGAACAGAACAGCTAATATTGTATCATCGTTGATGAGAATCCAGTAAAAGCATGGACATGTCGCTGTTAAACTGTCAAAGAAAAAACCAGCAGAAGACTTGAACTTGAGGTAAACTCTGCATCTTAAACAGAAGCAGCTTGTTTTGCTTCCTACATCTAAGGTAAGAGAAGCAACTGGTTTTATTGTATCAGTTTTAGGAATACTTAAGAAAATAATTTTGAAACTCAGTAGAAAAAAATCCTAGGTGAGCTTCATTTTCAGACAGGTAGGCCTTTCATTATAGAATTGAATGGAATTTCTGTATCAGATTTACAATGGAGGTCACATTTCAGTTTCAATTCTGGAATGACTATGGTTCTCCATATTTTATTTCCCCTACCAATCCATAAAACATGTCAATGATCTGCCTATAAGATGGTGCCAATTACATAAATACATCACACAGTATGTAAAGGAAAATTTCATTGGATCACTTTGTGAACTCCATGAAGGAGATGTGTACACTATAATACTGGCCAGTTTATGCTAGGGTACATGGTGAACTTCAAACTGAAGTTTCACTGCAAAATGAAGTCGCAGAAGATAAATTGTATAACAAGTTCTTTGCATGCACATGAACTGCTAAACAGTCTATTCATACTAGGGCTCATCACATTTGTAATCCATCCTGCAGGGGGTCAGTGCTAAAATTAAATTATACCTGCCTACCATTCTCAATCAAATCAGGCTGTGAACTGAAAAATAAAACAATTAAAATTAAAGGAAGGACAGCCTCCCACTGTTTATGATCTCATTCTATTTGTGAAAAGTAGGTGGAAATTCACCCATGGTGAGCATTTGGTTTATGTCAATTTTTTCTTGTTATTACAGCTGGGGCTTATTTTGTGAACTGTTTGCAGCTATTTCTGCTAAAAATAGGTGGATACCAATTTAAACTTCCTGGCGATATTTCAAGTCAAAGTATCATTAGTAGATAGTTATTATGCTGCATTTTATTGTAAGAGATCCTGCCATGAAGCCAATCTATACAAATATAAATAAAAACAGTTAGAATTACCTTCCAAACGACTCTATTGAAGGTTATTCATGTTTGGTTTAGCAAAACAAGCTAAGCCATTCGCAAGAAAATTTATTAGTTGCAGGAACACTGAGTTAATGAGACTTTCTAAAACTCCTTATCAGGTTAGACTGTGACACTTGGAGAGAGATTGGGGATCAATTTTGCCTTTTTGTCTCAGTCCTAAGTAAGAGAAACTTGTAGTTCTCCCTTGGTTTCCAAGGAATAGAATTTCTTTTTATCACTACTCCCTCTTCTGCTATGCAGTCTTGTAACAAAATAATCTTCCCAAAACACATTGTCTCACAAACAAACACAAAAAAAAGTGACAATTAGATACAAAATTCCTTATCTTCTAATGACAACAATAGCTGACACCTGAGGTCACATAATGATGATTTGGTCATCCTTCTCCATGTACTTTCCTAGTAACCCATCACAGGATTTATATCTTGGCCTGTGAAACTTGTCAGATCCAGCTGCCATAAAAGTTTTCAATAGGAAACCCAGAGTCTCAGGGAAACTGCTCATAACATTTCCAAGATCTCCATCCCAAATTCATGAGCTGATAGCGTGGCTGCAGCTGTTACACAGTTGATATTTCATTCCCATATTAGGAAACATTTCATCACTGAAAGCGTCGTCAAGCTCTGGAACAGGCTGCCCAGGGAAGTGGTTGAGTCCCCAGCCTTCGAGATTTTTAAAAGATAATGTTAATGTGGCACTTAGGGACACGACTTAGTAGTAGATTTGGCAGTTGCTGGATTCGACTGGATGATCTTAGAGGTCCTTTGCAACTTAAACAATTCTGTGATTCTATGATCCTATCTGCTGTTGTGTTATGTGACTTCTGACACAAGTGCAGGAATACCAAGATCTTGTTTTGGCTGTGAATCTCAATGGTAAAAGTATCTATCTATTGTCAAAGTCAGTAATGTGTTCAGGAGTGCCCAGCAGTGAAATTTTACAAGGTTACTAAAGTGTGACCACTGAATATTATGCTGCGAAGGGTTAGCTAGGCTAGCCTCAGAGTTCAAGGTGTATCATTAAGGAAATTACATCCAGTCACATTTTCTTATCTCGAACACAAGATACAGCAGTGTCCGAAAGGAACAACACCCTCTTCGGGTGCTGTCTAGGAAATGCTAACTGACCCAAGCCAAAGCCTGTTAAACAGTATAGAGATTCATTTCCCAGTGCTTGTGCCTTGTGCACTGGTCCAGCCTAGTCTGCTTGCAGAGACATAGCCAGAAATTTTCTATATACACATGGCATAGCAGCATTACCCCCAGGCTCACTGACCTCATGGAGAAAAAGAGTACATTAGTGGAGTTGGAACTGTTACCATAATAACAGAGTTGTATTTCTTCTTGGTTATAGATTTTTAGGCAATATCCCGCTGAAATAATTGTAGTGCCTCATAGTGATGTTCTTCTAACTCACTCGACTAACTAGACAGCCAACGGTCTAGAATACAGGGGTTTGGTCTAAACTAATCGTCAATTTTACTTTGTCTCTCTATCAATTCTTCCTGCCTAATTTAACTACCACTACTTAGTCTGGAAAGCATCTCTGGATGTCTGTCCATCTCTGGCCAGTATCTAGACACTGACTTTCAGACAATTAAAAGTAGCTGAAATGGGAAGAGACATGGGGGAAGAAATGGTTCTGAAAAGATGAGAGGGAGAGAATGGAATCAGTCTGGTTGCACAGCTCCAAAACCTGTGCTGTTAGGTTAGTTTCTAAGAAAGTCCTTTAAGGGTACAAGTGTTTCTAAAGATCTTAAGGTTAACAATGCAGATCTAGCATGATTTACTCCAACATTTAAGCAGAATGGTTTTGACATCTTGTTCTGGCAGTATAACACATAAAGCCAAATTAGATGCCTGGGGACTGAATACATAAAATGGAGGAAATTTACTTATCCAGTTGGGAATTACTGGATTAATTCAGTAAGAAACTTACTGAAGTAGAGTGAGAAAACTGCTGTTTACGTTAGATTTGCTCCTTTAGTTAACTATCTGTTTTGAAAAATAACACCTCTGCGAAAATGACATTCAAAAATGACATTCTTATTCTCTCAATACTGTTTTCTTTCATCAGGTGCTCACACCACCCACCCTTTAACTGGGAGACCTGGGTGCTAGGATCTCAGCTATGCATGCAAAGCTAATACTCCTGTAGACAAACAATGAGTTTACTCATTCTCCACCATTCACTTAAAAGCTGGGATGAGATTAGATTCAGGAAGTATCAGGAGAACAGACATCTGAAGCAGACAGAGAAGCACAGAACCAATTATGTGAATCAATAGGACCCAAACAAAGAAAATTGTTAAGGAAAATGTTGTGATCGCACGCTTTGCAGAAAAAAAAATTATTTACTTCCTAAGGAATATAGCAAGAAAGATAAAACAAGAGCACAAACTGTTTAAAGTGTGTGAATATAGGAGTGTTTTCAATGTCTGTTTGGAAAGAGAAGGTTCTTAGACATTTTGCAGAGGCAGTGAAACGGTGGTATCAATACACAGAGAGAAATGCTTTCTCATGTGCAAAGCAAAAGCAAGAGAAAAGGAGGGTCTAAAATGACTCCACAGCTACAGAATCTGTCAATGAGTTTTTTTTAATAGCACTAGGAGGGACTTAGCAACTGACAGGGTTTCAGGAAGAGGGTAAGGAATTTGCTTTTATTTCTATTACACTTCAGGGGTGGGGAAAAATACAAAAAATCTTAAGGAAGACAATGCAGGCAAGTTTGATGAAAGGAGAGATGGCAATGAAGATGTTGGTATGAGAGGGGTTGATGTAAAAATAGCAAGTGAAATTTTGTCTTCATCTGGGTTCTTAAAGAGATATTAGACCCTAACAAAATCCTACATCTAACAAAGGAAAGAAGGGCGTGTTTTTTCACTAAGATAGTGGAAAAGCAGCAAGAGAAAGTAAGTGGGAAACCAACAGTGAATATCAAAATATCCTACTAAAGGATAGAATACCACAAAGGAAAATGTGATCTGAAATATAATGAAGCTTTAGAAGGAGTGTGAGGAATGGGGAGAAAAAAGGGAGGTCAAAGCAGTCATACTTAATCTTCTTTTTTGAAAGAGTAATTAAGATATTGCATGGAGAAGGTGAAAGGCTGGAAAACAGGAGTGTTTTAAGAAGGTGTCAAAGGCTGTAATTAAACTAAGGACAAAGGTAGGCATGTAACTTGATTTCCTGATATCCTGGCTACAGGGAGTGGCAAGGCAATTGAATTTTTTTTATTACTATACTACTGACACAATTTAGTTTTTAAATTTAAGAAGTAGTAGTAGCTCCATTAAATTTATTCTGCTCTTTCCAGTGCAGAGCACATCATATTTACATAAATATATTCAGATGATTTAGCCAAATCTGTCATGCAGATGATATGCTAATACTTCAGCCTTCTAAAACTTGGTATGATTGTTCTGCTATAGCTTACATGCCTACAGTTATCATTTAATACTGATAAAATTGAGTATAAGAACTACCCAACTGGATTTTTTTACTCTTTTTACTTCACTAAGTGACTGTGTACAATTGAAAGTTACTATACAAGGTGAGAAACAGAAGGGACTCATGACATTTTCACCAAAATGAGATTTCAAAAGATGATGTGTAAGTCAACACAGGCAGGTGGCCAGAACAACCCCAAACCTATGGCTGAAATGCAAAGAATAAATTTATTTCATTACCTTGCTAACTGGAGAATCCCCAAAGAAACACCCAGGCAGCAGAGACACATGAGGGCAGCACAGGAACCATCAGGCTTAGTCCATCCTGGCAGACTCTGGGGCTGCTGTTTGCACCCTTTTCGCAAGGGCCTGCACACACGTAGTTTATCACCATGCTCTGATCTCCTCTGTGCTTTTTATGGTCTTTGATCACTCTCCCAACAGGGAGCTCAAACATGTCCGTGAGAGCACCTCCAAGTCTCTGTAAACACCGGTGTTATCTCTACACAGAGATTCTACTTCACAAAACAGACAGAGGATAAACAGCAGAAGGCAGAATACATGGAGTTTCCCACACTCTTAAACTCCGGGCTTCAGCATTCCCAGCTGCAAGGTCACCTGAGCTAATCTACCAACCTCCTCACCATTCTTCTGCTTTTAACCATTTCCTCCCAACAGCTGAAGTATGTTTTTTAACAGGATGGAAAGGCCCAAAGAATACTGAAAATTTATTTCATTTTGCAGATGATTGACATAAGCCAAAAGAATGTGTCCCATAAGTTAAGGATGCCCCCAGGCATGCTTTTATGAGCAAATCACATTCTTGCAAGTGGTTGCAACAGCAACTTAGTTGTTCAGCTCCATCCTGCTTCTCACAGACTTCAGTCACTGGAAACAGATTCCAACTGACAGATGCGAAGACATGACAGCTTTGCTTTGGGTATGCTTTACACGTTACCTGCCTGAACCCTTGGAAATCTGGTATGAAGAGGGCAAATTTTGCAAGAGACTAAAGCAAAACAAAAACACAGCACTCTCCAACTTAAAAAAACACCCTGCTAATTTCAGACTGATGTTACACCTTAACAACTTTCACATACTTCTTGTCTTAGAGTTTCAATAGCTGGATGATCATCCCTCCAGGAATACTGCTTGCTATCACTCAGTTTTGTCAAAATGAAATCACCCAGATTAATGTGTTTTTTTCCTTTTTCTTTTCTTTCTGCAAGAGCCTGTCATTAATGACTTTTTCACTCTTGACAAAATTGATAAGTAAGTTACTTTTAAGGAACTTCAAATCTGCATGTAGTTATTTGGCAACATAATCAAGTTGTGTTTATATTCTAGAGAGCAAAATAATGGGCAATGAATTCCATTGCCGCCGGCAGTCAAAAGTTCTCTAATACACCTCTACTTCTGCATTAGTTTAGGGTGAAACACGACCAAATCTCTTCCAAACAAAAGGCATTTCTGTCAGCGGACTGTTTCACTGAGATAAGAATAAAGGAAAAATAAGTCTTTATGCTTTTAGCACAGATTGTTTACCTTTTGATAGATGTAGGCAAGTCTATCATTGGGGAAAGTTGCATTTCAGGTGACATGATTGAAAAGTATATTAAATCTCTTTTTTTCTTTTTTTTCTTTTTTTTTTTTTAAGCAAAGTATGGCCAGAATTAACTCTTTCAGTTAAGACCAGTTTTAATGCATTGGCCTGGCTTTTTCTGTTGCTTGGCTGGGTTTTTACAAAGGAAAAAAACCCCTATCTGTGCCTGTAAAATGCAGTCTCTTTGCTACCAGTTTAGTATCAGATTTTAGCAATTACACAGTCATTTCTCTTCACTGACAGTTAAAGTCACAGGGCATAGCTGCCATTTACTTTATTGAGACCAGGATTTGAACTGCTTTGTCTGGACTGATCCAGCCTGGAGTCTTCTCTGTTGTCTCTGTTATTCACCTTTCACAACCAAATATCACAACTCCGTCCAAAGGACGCCAGCACACTCTTAGGAAGCTTCTGTTATTCCTAAGCACAAGCAGTATGTTTAGAACCATTTCTGTAGAAAATAAGGATAATCCATGCTTGGAAGGTCATGAAACTCTTAGACTTCCAAATTCAGATATCTCAGACTTAAAGGTTAGTGCTAAATCCTCCAAACGTACTTAGAATTTTACATCCGTCAGTTCTGTTGGCTTCAGTGGTTTTACTGTTCTTAAGTTAAGCATATGAATGTGGCTTTGCACAGTCAGGGTTTAAAGAGATGAAATGAAATTGAAAAATTTGGGATGATGAAAGGAAGCACAGGTTCTTAGTAAAATGTCTAAGTACATAGGTGTCCATTCAGATTTTTTGAGGGAGCATGCACAAGAGTACGAGTTCTGGATGAAATATGTCACTCCGTGATCCAGCCCCAACAGCCAGCCTGCCTCCTCTAACTGCTAACAAGAGCAGTTTCAGGAAAAATCCAACTCATCCTCTGTGCATCTTGACCAGTAATGCTTACAAGGTGTAGACCCTTCAGAGAATGTAGCTTTCAAAATCTACCAAGCCTCTCTTGATTTTTCTCAGGGATGTAGAAGCAAGCAGATGCCATGTCCCCAACATTTGCTCAAATACAGCACTAGAATTCACCTGATAAACTCCAGGAGAATTTTAAAATGGTAGCACAATGTATTTTCCTAGCCCTTTGCAGAAGTTTTACTCTTGCTGATGATGATACCTCAAAAACAGTCTGACGTACATACTAGTAACGGAAATACTGGGGTCAAGCAGTAAGAGTTTGGTGAACTTGCAAGGAAAAAATAACTTAGTGTTTTACAAAGTGTAGGACATATGTCCATCATATAACAATATTATAGTTCTCTTTGGTTTCACAGAAGACCCAAATATCAGACCGCAACAGCTTTAAGGAAATTCCTGTCTTTTATAGGACATTTGACAAAGCTTAGATTAATGGAGCTAGGAACCCATCCAGTGATTTACAACTACAGCTAGAACAGAGATAAAGAGAAGAAAGACAAAAGGTTTACATTAAAACCTTTACTATCAAACTGAAAGCAAGTCTGGAAGTTTTAGCAATACAAGGAGGTTTTTTCTCTCACTGTAGGCAAATTCTCTGTTATGATTTGGAGAGTACTTTGCAAAGTCAACACAGAAAGTCAATTTAGCTTTCTATTTCCAGGTTTTACCTGAAGTACGTATTCAATAAGGCAAAACTTCCACTGATTTTTGTAGACAGTTTGTCTTGAGTAAGGCACTAGATATTGTGCTACGCTAATTACTTGGAGCCTAAATCATCATCCCACTAAGCACTAGAGCTACTATATCACTGGACTTGTTTTGTGGCTCTCTGACACCATTGCATTACAGACTGATTCATTTTCATGTGGATTTAATATTGTGTCATATTTAATACAATTTAATGCATTATAGTTCACTTTAAATATGTTTAACATCATTAAAAATGGAAAGGGAGGCAGTTTGCCACAGAGGTTTCTCATGTTTGTGGCCTGCCAGGACAGCTCTTCCAGTACCTTGCAGTTGCCCATATTGTGGTGTGTAGGCTGTACAGTATATATATTTCTTCAGCAGAACATGGGCCAGAGAAAATCCTGTCTCTAATAAAATATCTGGTCCCATGCAAAATGATGGAAGAGAAAGCTTCTGTGTATAGAGAAAATATTGGCTTCCCAATCAACCATCTGGTGTATAGTGGGAATGGTCTGAGTATCTTTCTCGGTTGGAACATTTGGAAAATGAATATACTGTTGCTACAGCTCAGGCTGTTGGCCATGATGTTTGTGATAATGTTGTTGATTTACCAGATGTCCTGCAAATTCCTGGTGTGGTAGTGTTTCCTGCTCCTACTGAAGTCTTCATTACGTGATGGGTTTATGATTGCAGTCATTTCTCACAGAGTAGGAGGGAGCTGGGAAATGTGTCCAAGCACAGCATGGAATCCATCATCCACTCACCATTCAGTTTGCAAATCAAAATCTATACCAACATGTTGCTTCTAGATCTCTAAAAATTACATGGAAATACATGTAAAGACTTGAGTAATACCACTGGCATATTTTGCCATTTTTCTAAATCACTCAATGCCTAATACAGGTGCTTACACATCTGTCTTCATGTATGCACACCCATTCCTTCTCCCTACCTTCCAACTAGCAGGCAGGAATACAAATGGGAGCACTAAATGCTGTGTTCACTTATTATGCTCAAGAAGGTTGTCTGAGGTTTGAATAAGGATGCTTCACCACTCCTGCTCTGTTACAGTAGATTAATGAAGATAATGTATGATGTACAGCTGAGCACCTAGGCTTTGACTTCAAAAATTAACTCATCTCTTTTACTTTCAAAATGAATAAGCACATGTGCTGCTTTCTCTTTTTTGTTTCGTGTTGCCAATTCATAGATAAGATAACTATTGGCATTATCTATGTGTTGATGGGGCTCTGAGTGACCAAGCATAATAGAAGATGCTGGAACTAGATGATCTGTGGTTTAAGGTCCCCTCCACACCAAACCATTCTATGATTCTATATAGGTACCTGTAGAGGAAAAGCATAATGGAGGCCAAGGCACATATACACAGGAAAAAAAGTCTATTTCACAAGACTAGCAAATGTATCAGTCTATTTTTATCTAGATCCCAATATCCTCACCATTCTTGTTTTCTTGGTGTGAATATTGCTTAGCCGGCACACTTTGGACATAATGACACCTTATAGGCCTGAAGTAAAAGTGGTTGTCACTGGTTGAGAAGAAGTCAGAAAATGCACAAGGACTTAAAAATCCCATGTTGGCTCTGTAACAAGAAATAAACAAGAAATTTAAACAAGCATGAAAAAAATATAAACACCATTTTCGAATTCAAATAGACAACACTTTCTTCATCCTTCACTTTATTTTGTATGAATGTTTACCTGTTAAAATACTCATTTCAGCTCAAGGAATCCATATTGCCTAAGAGATCCCGAACTACCTAACAGGTATTTAAAAGATGGATGTCCCTTTCTCACAGGCATCTCAAGGTATACAACACCCAGCTTGGCTGAGTGTCAGAATAAGCAGTAATTTTTGGCAGCAGTGTGTAAAGAGCCAAGGAGCTGCCGCAGTGAAATGCAGTTCAGGCAGCACAGTCCTCTGCACGCCACAGAACTGTGTTCCATCAAAAGAGCAGATAAGCCTCGTTTTAGTGGGTGTTTATGGAAATTAATAGAGAAGATACCAACATATCTGTGATTAGGTAGATCCAAAGTCCACAAAATCTGATATGGGAGTCTTGATATCCCAGACTTAGTATGGCACAGCATTAATAACAAATTTGCTTCACGGCTCAATTTCTTTTTACAGCTAGGGATGGGAATTCTATGGCAAAAAAATTCTCAATATGAAGCAAGATTTTTCATGCCTCATACTTCATGCAAGAGGGCATCATTTTCTGTGTGCAAAAATGGGTCCTAGACTACATGTTGACTATGGGCTATTAATCTCAAACCAGGAAATGGCATAGTATATATTACTTGTGTCATTTCCACATTCAGAAGCAGGCAGTCTTTCTGAGATATATACAAATTTCTTATAAAGGAGCATATGTTTTCTCATGAAAGTTTCACCAGTGCTTTATTCAGATAGATTGGAAAACCTCCTTTCTTTCATATAATGTTTATCTTCAGGCTATCCAGATCCATCTACAGTGAGAAACTATAAACCAAGTTCTGCCAGTGAGAGGAAATTTTACAAAGGCTCTCTTGTAAAGGAAAATGAAGACAGAAAATATTCAATTTGTACTGAAGAGATGGTGATTCCACATGCCTGATCCCACTGACTTTGCCCTGTGTGAGATCTGTCATTCCTCATCTCAATGCCAAGAGCTGTCTTTTAGCACACATAATTTCCCCCAATATTCTGGCTTCTTCCCAGGTGATCTTCACACACAAATATGAGAGGCATAGTTAGCTGGTCCCTGACTAGGTAACTAGCAACATTCAGGTAGGAAACCTGAAAACAATTATGTATTTTATTAAGGCTCATTGTATGTATCACTCTTGAAGGTTGTTGCTTCAGCTCAGAGAATCAGTGATAGCACAAAGAAATGGTCACTTGAAGACCTGTCCCAGGTGATTTGGACAAGCATTTGCACCAGCACACAACCCTCAGAAGTAATGTTTACAAGACTGTTATGATCAGCAATTTCCAAGCTGTTTCCAATTGTGACTACACTTCCAGTTGAGATACACTTGCAGAAACCATTTAATTTCTTTCAGATGAATGCTCCTTCTCACAATGATTATCTATGGAATTGCTGCCTCTGCTGCATCCCACTCCACAACATTGTCAGTAGGCAAGACTAAGGCAAAAACAAAAATAACAAAACCAAAAACAACAACAAAAAAAGCTCAGGGTTATGTGATACCCCTTATAAGTCTGGCTGTGTTTAAAATGTTGTTGACTCAAATAACTCCAACACCTACACCTCTGCTGGCAGACAGCATCTCAGTAATAAAGTCTGCAAAAGGCGCATCTTAAGAATCCTGGCGTGACTGGTTTTAGCTCTCTCTGCTGGTGAAGGTGGATTTAACTAACACGCCAGAATGTAAAGCAGTGTAGGTGGTAATTCCTTTACACCAACTTCCATGAGGGCAGTGGTATCCTCTGGAAGGGGGATAGGACAGACAACTGAGGATTGTAACATCTTAGGTTATCCCAGCAAGACTTGCCAGAGATTTTGTGCCACAGTTCATACACCACAGCAGTTTCTATTCAAAAAAATAATGCCATTTAAAAGTTAAATATTCATATTCTCAGGGGTGAATCTGTTAACCCTTAACCTTTCTCCTGAGGAAAAAAAAGACAAAGAGGAAGTGAAAATTTCAGTAGGCACCGAAAATGGATTTGATCCAGTTCTATAAACCAAAGTTTTTCCCTTAATCAGCTTCTGGTTGCCAAAAATTTGTGTCTCACCTTGCCTCATCCCTAGTTTTGGGTCAGATCATTTTCTTTCTGAATTAGCACTGTCATTCCCAATGCTTTTTTCAAAAGTAGTGAATTTCATGCTTATTTCCCAAAGGGATTTCTTTTTCCCCAGAAGCTGTGTGTACAGCAAATGGACCATAATACACTTATGAATTCTGTCCTTTGTAGTTCTTGAGTTAGTAAAGTGTTTAAAAGCATTAAGACTAATCATTCTGGGTAATTGTAGGTTATACATTGCCTTTTGGGACTGTGGACTTCCAGATATATGGTAAATCTTTCTCTGGATATTGCAGTTGGTTGTCTTTTTCTCTTCATCATTAAGTGATGGGGCTGATGGAGATCAGCTGCTTCACTTTGTAAGTGGTTAGCATTCTCTCACCTGCTCTGCATGACTACTGAACTGAGGTATGTTGTGACAGTCTGCCCACTCTTCCCTGTTCAGATTAATGAATACAGCTTTAACTGTTAATTCAAAGGCAGTCAAGCTTATATCCAACAATTAGAGTACAACTTCCCTATCCAGATAGGCTATATGTAATTTGGCACAGTCTTTTATACCAATTTAGGGTTAAAGTGTGTTTCTGCACTAAAACTGACTTTGTAAAAACAACTTCAGGCTTCAGGGGGCTCTGTGCTTATTCTCCCTCAGAAACCCCCAAGGGAGATTCACTATTTTCTCACACAAAGATGTTTTTTTTCCAACCGCCGGTATGCAGATTCAACCTGTGCTACAAAAAAAAATTGTCTTCTTTTCACAACATGCATAATTTCCAGTAATAAAAATACTGCAGCCCAATTTTTGCCCTTAGGTAACATCTGAGCAACCCAACTGAAAGCAGGACAAAAAAGACACTGTCCTGTGAGCGTTGCACAGGTAGATCCCAAGAGACAGCAAACGTTCAGCCCTGCAGCAGGCAGGGCCTCGACCAATCAGCGCTGGCTGGAATGAAGCTCTCACCAACCTCTTCTTCCCCATCCTGAGCACATGTAGGAAACTGCTCATTTCACCATATGCTGTGATACAAATAGGCTTCCCAACATTTGCCTAAAATGTAAATTCATTCATTCATGACAGCATTTGAGTCAGATACAGGTTCCACAAATGTCAGAGGTAAACTCTTCCAGTTAATATGACACGTTTTTTTTCTGCTCTTCCCACTTCTTTATCACACATTTGTGATGAAATGTGGAATCTGACTTTGAAATATCAAGTTTTTTTAAGGTTCTCAGGGAATTTACGCATCAACTGTAAAGTGTCTATTTATACAGCTGAACAGGGTTATTTCTGCAACGCAAAACTCCAAAGATCTGAATTCAGTGCCTAGTTCTACATCTAACTTCCATGGGCTTAGTATTTTGCTATGACATGGTAACAATAACACTTAAGTTTCATCCAAAAACTTCAATTATTAAAACTTGTCTCTTCCAACAGATGGATAGATGAGCTGTCACTGCAGATCCCTAATTCAGATGAAGTCTCCAGGGGGAAATATAAAGTTAGCAAGTGAATACTTTCTTATAGACTTACCTCCAAAGCTCCATTGAACTACTTCAAAATGTACAGTGGGAAATCTACTCCTCATAAAATGTGATTAAATCCTGGCAAATTAGAGACCCCTTTTAAATTCCAGAGACCCCATCCAAAATAGCAAGTGACACTTAAGCAAGAAAGTCAATTTCACTATAAATATCTGAAAAGCCAGGAACTTTGCTATGTGTCTGTCACCTTCTGCCATCTCTTACTTGGTGGACCTTAGATTAGGAGGAGGACTTGGGTCGGAGACTTATGAGAACATTTCTATGGCAAGAAAATTAATCACAACTTTTTTTTCTTCAAATTTTTCTACTCTTTTAAACAGCACTCAGAGCAATTTCATTCAGGTTATGTTTCAGACACTAGGAAACTTTGCCTTTCAAAATGCATGTCCCAGATGAGCACAGCTGACCTCAGAGTTTGGCATGTGAGTCAAAATTGCTGTTCAGAAGTGCCACCAGAGACAGGTACTTAAAGTCTGATGAAGTTTGCACTTGTTGAATAAGTAGTCCAAAACAAATCCAGTGTTTTAAGGATGGCTTTGCTTTGGTCATTAATGCTCCCTCCATTGCCCTCTTGGCAGACATTACCGCTTGAATCAGTACAATGAAATATCTAAGAAACAGAAAAGGAAGGGACCATTTGAGGAACAGTCCTATGAACTCTTCAGGTTTTTGCCAAACTCAGAAGTGGTTACCCAAACAAAATACAAAGGCACAAACATTAAAATGCAGTGACAGGCACTTAACAGAAGACCAAGCTACCCCAGACTAAGATTTAAGCAGTCCCAGACCGAGCGTGCTAGAAGTTCAAGTCCTTGTAGCATTGATGTTCCCTAATTAGCCAGATGCCATCATAAACAGCCAAAAAAAAAACATTTGATGCCAGAATGTCAGCACTATCACCTGGATTTATATTAGAAACCTCCTTTTTTTCTCTCTCCCCTCTTGCTAGCACACAGAACTAGACTCACAACAGAGTACATACATGTCTGAGTGAGAGGAGCCGCTACAGCATTAGCATTAAAAGATGGAGAAGGACAGAGGGCAGCAGCTGCCAGCTCCAGAGGGAAGGCTGCACACACAGCACAACACCCTGACCTGAGACCTCACCAACCCGCCCCTGCTTGCTCTAGCTTTCTCTGACACTCACAGGTTTAATGCCATGTCTCTGCAGCTTTCCCAAAATAAAAAAAGGGCTGTATTAGAAGTTAATAGTCCACTTTCACAGCTACACTGCAACTAAATGTAATCTTTCTCCTCTTGTGTGACAGTCTTTTTGTGCATTAGATTGGAACAGACTGTTCCTGCCGCTGTCCAACATCACGCTGACTTCAATGACTTTGTAAACACAGCCTACGACATCAGCAGTGCGCAGGCACGCCTGTGCACAGGGGCAGCACTTAGGGCACCTGTTGTTGGTAGCGGGGCGCTGTCAGGGTTTAATCGGGTCAGGTCACTCTCTATTTCATCCCTGAACTGCTGCAATAGATCTGAGTTAGGCAGCAGGCCATTCACAATGGGAATTTCTCCCAAATAGTTTTCATTACACACCTCCAGAGGAGTCTCTGAAAGGACCTGTGGTCTTCACCTGATAAGGCCATAACACTGCCAGTCTATTTGCTCTGACTTTGTCTTTCATAAGGTCTTAAAAACTCCTGTCTTTGAGGCTCTATAGAAAGAGTAACCCTAACAGAGATCACAGCTGTTTTTCAGGGGAAAATCCCCTTGCAACCCATGATTTGGTTAATTGTAGGAGCCAGGAGGAGTGGGGGATGGAAGAGATATACACATTTTTAATATGATAATATGTTTCCAATCAAGCTTTACAAGATCCTACGCAGCATGGTTTGCAGTGGATTGCTGAGTGCTGCTGCCTGAAAAGAAGCATGCTTTTTGATCATTATTTATTCTTCCCTTTCCTTCTCTTTTCCCTTTCAGAGAATAACAAGATTTGTGCAGAGAGGAAGAGAAGACAGAGTCTGCAAAATATATTCCCCCAAACACACCAGCTAGTTAAAGCGTATGAATGTGTAGACAATAAAGTTCACACTAGACAGTTAATGAAGCTGGGAAAAAAAATGTGAATTGGAACGTAATGAAAAATTCATACTTTCAGTGCATGAAAAATAAGTGAATGCCCTTTAATTGTTCAGTTTACTTGCAGAGAGAACAACTTGAATAAATTGAAAAAAACATTCCAGGTTGTTATAAGGAATAATGCTCGGTCCTCTGCATCTTGTGCTAAACTCTTCAACCCTGCTAGAAATGTGAATATTTGAGGGTTTGAGTCACTGTAGTCCATCCGGTAGCCTACAGACCCAGGAACCAAACGAGGAGCAGCTGTGTAAGCATCAAACTGCACTCCTCCTCCTCCTCCACCCACTCATGGGCTGCAACAGAAAGAGAGGTGGCTTCTGGAGAGCAAGATTCTGCAGCCAGGGGGAGGAAAGGAAAGTTGTCACCACCACTGGAGAGACAAGAGAGGAAAGATTGTCACTGAGGAGAGTTCTCTTGGTTCATTTTCCAGTAGCATAGCACCTCTCTCCCTGTTGTCCCTGCTCTTCTGCAAAAAGCATAAATCCCTCTCAGAATGCTTTTCCAAACAGGCTGGAGAAAGAGGTATGGAATTATGGAGGAGCCGATGCCAGCTGCAAGCCTGCTGCCTGAGAAAGGCTGCAGCTGTGCTGGTGAGTGGGACCCTGGTTAACAGAGAGGGTGAGGTGGGAGGAAGGTGGGAAGGTCTGATGATACGCTGAGACCAAAGGGGGAACTGGGAGTAGCTGCCTAAGGGGTCTGTCCTTACTTTCTTTGTGTACAGATACCTCCCAAGTGGCTCCTTGCACTGCTGAGCAGATTTCAATACCTATGCTCTTGTCCCTGTCTTACATCTGTATCCTTAAAGATTGTTTGCTTGTTAAATGTTTATTTCTGTGGATCTGCACATGCTTCAGAGAGCATTTATATTGTCTTTCATCAATAAAGCACTTGAAAAATGCTTGATTAAACCCCAAAATAGCATCACTTATGTTGAAAAGAGAAAATTTACAAGCATAAATTAATTCTATTAAAAAAAGAAAAAAGAAAAAAAGGAGAAAAATTAAAGAAAAGGGATGCAGGAGAAGTTACCTTTAAAAGCTCTCAAATGAAATCCATGTCAGGATCAGGACCTGCAGCTCCTTTCTCTACTGCTCTGTTCAGCTCCCCAAGCATACCTTCACAACACAAGACACCCCAGTGCTATTCAACGTTCACATTGCATCAGTTGAGTTTCTCACTGTGGGAACTGTCAATTCATTACTTTTTAAAGAAATGTGACAGGGGCACTATGATTTCAAGTATCATCCCTTTGAACAAGAAACCTTCACTGATGTTAAGTTTAAAGATTTTGTCTGATATCCTCAAAACCAACTAATCATGGAGTGGCATAAATGAATTTACCTTGGTTTTGTACTCTGAGTACAACAATTTGTTGCAAGAGGGTTTTATTGGTTTTTCACTGTGAATAGCGCAGCAAAGCAACTCTTAAGCAGCTTGCAGTGACATAAACAGGCAAGAAATGTGTCCATTCCGGCATTCTTGGGCATTTTTTTTTAATGACAGTCTAAAATGCAAAGTGGATTGTTTCAATTTCACAGCCATTAGCGGAAGAAAAGACCAAGTACTTCAACACTGTCACGTTAGAACCACTTAAATAAATAATAGTAACAGTCTGACACCTGACCAAAGGAGGATCCTCCCTTTAGCACATCTACTAGTTCTTTGTTGAGTCTGATCTGAATGTGTTATAATTAAAACACAGTGCAACCTGAAGTCAGAGAAGTTATAGCAAGGGAAATTTGCCCATTATTCTCCAAGAAGATAATCATCAGTAATCATTAGTCAACCTATTCAGGCAGCAGGCAATATAGATGGATTACTTGTAGATCACGTACATGCATTTGATCTTTTTATTTCTACGGAAGCAAAAAAGAAAGTAAATTCTGTGAACTGCTGGAATCGAATTTCAGTAGTGTACATGACAGCAAAGCAGAGCTTTGTAAAAGCTGATATGTTGGCATGAGGGGATTTTCTTCTAGAAAAATCTCAACATTTTACTGATAACAACATAACAGTGCCTCCTTAATTTCACTCAAGCCTCTACAGGAACTAAAACTACACAGGCTCATCAAGAGAATATGCAAGATACACTCAGCTAGCAATAAAAAGAAAAATGTGACTCTACATATAGGCTTTTTCACACACTATTATATCTTTCAACTGTCATCATTAACTGCAATTCTAGAAATGTCTTGTTGTTCTCTTGCCTTTGAAAAATAGATACAGTGATTACAATAGATTTTACTTGGATATACTGAAAAAAATTTCCCTGACAGGTATATGCTGCCTTTAGTATGTTTCTTCAACACTTGTTCATCATTATAATGATTGAATTTGAAAATTTACACATTCCTAGAGGAAAAAAAAAGCTAAAATCTGTAAATTGTTTTCCTGTGGCAATTAGAATGAAAGTCAAAGCTGGAAGACTAGTGGCAACAGAGCTTTACATATTTGTATAAAAGATGAACCCTTCTGTCTGTTCGCTGTTTATCAGTAAAGGAAAGAGAGAGATACAGCACTGCAGCCTAAGAAAGCTGATAATGAGTTTTGCTTCATGATATCTGGTGGTTCTTGTAAAAATAACAACAGCAACAACAAAACCATGGTAGGACATCATGGCAACAGTAATCTGTACAGTAGAAATAGGATGATACTGTTGGTACTAAAGGATAGCTATCCTTTGCAAGCTGACTGATGTAACTGTGTCAAACGAAAGCCAACTTTGTACTGATTTCCTTGTCATATAAAAGGCAATGACTCAGTGACTGTCACTTAATGTGCATCTGTTTTGAATGAATAGTAGCATTCATCCACTTCATAATAAGGATCCCGTTGTGAATAATATAATAAGCATGTGCAAGATAAAACCCACCAGAAGAGAACGTGTCAGTCAGTGATAAATATGCTGATTTGTTGATTCCTCCTCACCTCTACCCAAAACAAGATCAAGCAAATACAGAAAAATGAAAATGTTCCCACACAAGGTTACACATTTTGAGATCACAATAAAATGTACAAGAACAGTTCTGAGCTGAAAATAAAAGCTTCTCCTGTATTATACGTACAATGTGGCATCAGTGTTAATTGGCTGTACTTTGGAGTGGGATGTCATAAGAAGTCATGACAACTGCAAAGTGCTTGTCAAAGCCCACATGGGATGAACCTACTCACTGGCAGGGAATTCCACCTAAAATATGCATTGGAGCAATTTTGTTTTCTTTTAGTTGAAATCTAACTTTTTTAATGCAGTCTGTAACTAACATTTGTGGCACCACTGGGTTGGTGTATGCTGCATGCAAATGCTCCAGAAGAAGAGTGATTAGTGACCTGTAAATTGAATAGAAGCCATGAATGCTATCACTCTTTGTGGCATTTGACTGCATAGATGGGATTCAGTTGCATAGTCAGCCAACGCCCTCTGAAACATCCTAATATCTTCTAGCATCCACGCAGGGCTGGCAGGCAAGACTGGCAGATCAATGCTCTCCTGAGCTTTTAACTGCTGCTCTGGAAGGGCACGTGTCCCTCATGGGGCTTGCACCATATCTCCTAGCCCAGGCCAGATAAAGAATTTCAAATGGCAGCAGATCTCTGTGTTTAGGCAGCTGACTCCACCCTTGCTGATTAAAATTGTCCCTTAACTGTAAACTCTCAGAAAGCTACTGAGTCCCAAGCCAGTGAATTTCTTTCAAATTCCTCTCATATGAGCTCTTTGGATACCATATGTAAGACATTGTGTCATTTTATGGTGGTATTATGGGACTAATGCTACTGACCCAGCTGAAGTCCTAAAGTAGATTTACTATTTATGACCTTTCCTTGCAAAATAACTCTGACAAGATCTATAGCTCACTAAGAAAGATTATATAATGTCACCTATCCCTTACTCAGTACTATCCATAATCGACAGGCATGAATGTGTTTAAATTTATTCACATGAATTTAATGAATCCATTTTCTTCCTGTTTTAATAGTCGTCAGAATACAGGCCTAAATGCACAGGTATTATGCTTCCCTGTGGTACTTTCCTTCTTCATTCCCAGGATTACATGGCGAAATGTAAAACCATGAAAAATCACCATGAAAAATCATCCATCCTATTTAAGAGGAACTAGAGGATTGGATAGCAGCAAGCACCTGACTCATCATCACTGGATGGTAGCAAAAGCCAGGTGCTTTTTCAAGGGTTGACACTGTTTCTTTTGCTCCTCACAGAAATTTAGGCGGATTATACTTGCGCCCATCCTTTGCAGAAGTAATTACCCTCAAGCACTGCTGCTTGTATGTTGTACTTCCCACCTGCTGCCCCACTGTTTCACCTGTGAAAGCCTCAATTTGGTGCTTTAAGCATTTATATATCGCTTTACATCTTCAAAGCAGCGTACATGTGTTAATTAAATTACATGCCTAGGAGATAACAAAGTACAAGATACAAAGGCATTTTAAGCACACAGACAGACTATCAAGTTCTAGCGCAACAGGAATAAATTAATAATGACCTTTTATAATGACTGAATTGCATAGCTTTGTTTTTCTTGCAAACAGTAAGTCAAATAAACCTATTAGGAATGGAAACATAACAACTTTGATGTCAAAATTCTGATGGACCTGGAGACCTTGAAACCAAGCTATATGCCACTGGGAAAAAAAAAAAAAAAGGGAGGGAGAGGGAGAGGGGGGTGTCCTAAGATCCCAAATAAAAAATTATTTCATTCATGTCCTTGGTTCTACAGGAAAAATTTCTTTATGAAAAAGAGCTATTTGTCACAGATGGCTATATTTACCCCACGTTAAAATACAGATGGAAAGTACAGTATTTTCACATATGAAGATGTCTTTCTATAGAGTCTTGGGGTCATTTTTGACCAGGTAGTAGCTCCACGAAGAAATTTAGGAAAGGTATAATCATGTCATGGCCACTGGCATGATTCCTGTCCAAATACAAGTCCTCCAGCCTTCACCTAGCTGCTACCTAGACAGAGATGTACACACAGTGTTCAGGCTTTTGAACCATCCATGATTTCACACACAAAGGTCCTCTGACACATGCAGCTCTGCTTTTGAGCAAGCCCAGCACAACTTGGCCTCAACCACACTGAAGAGTTTTCTGCCTGTCTCCCTTCCCAGCTTTTCAATGATCCACCAACTCTACCATGAGCATCTTCAGGCACTGGAGATTTTAATTCAATTTCTGCCCACATCTAAGAAAACCTGAATCTATTCCAAAAGTTGATTGGGATGGTCACACTGTCCTTTTGGAACACAGAAATAAAGTGGCACCTCTTTCTTTTCCTGCACTGCAGTTGTAAAGGCCTGAATTACTTTTGGTCCTTCAAAGATATGCTGTCAAACTCACAAGCAGGATAAAGACCTGGGCATCCTCCACAGTAGGAAAGCAGCTTGGTAAATGCAAGCAAGGCTTAAAATGTTTGGGGTTTTTTTTCTGGGTGAGGCTAATGAAGCTGTAATAACTATCTGAGTTTTCTAGTAACTAACTTTCTGAGTTTCCTAGTAACAAGTCATGCTGGCTTTGGTGCTACCATGCTTAACTGATCATTCTTCTTCATTGCCTAAGGGATCTAATGTGGGTGATGCAAATTCTGGGTGGATGAATAAGTACAGGTTAGTTAAGTCAACATTCAACATTCAGCCATTATAGTAGCATGGCAACAGCTCCATCAGAGATTTTTTACAAAATAATTACATTTCCTCCCTCTGATCTCTGCAAATAGGACCTTTGGTAGCTAAGACATCTGGTTTTGCTGAGGCTGACCTATATAATTCATACATTGCCACATAAAAACACCCAAACTAGGTCATTAAAATCTTTCCAATACACCACATTATTCACTGTATAGAACTCCTTCAATCATATCAGAAGATTAGTTTTGACTCATGGGAGAACAGTACATTGTTAGTCTTTTTAAGTTGAATTCATCCTCCTCAGAAAAATGGAAAACGAGGAGCTGAGAGATTATTCACAGTGATGTCCATATTCATTTCAGTTTGCAAAACTAATGTGTGTATCTGTGTGTCATGCATGTGTGCATTTTTGTGAGTATGAGAGAGAGAAAAAAGGAAAGAAAAAACATTTCCAATTCCTCTCTTGCCGGCCTCCTCCTCATTTAGAAATATGTATTAGCTGTGTGAAGTCAAACATGCATAAAGCAAAAATAAACCCTTACAGGTTACCTGTGATTTCTTAGCATCTTTTCCAGATTTTGAGTAGGAATTCTAATCTCTTTAAGATGAACTAACTGTAACTTTTCTCTTATCTTGGAAAGAAGTAGGGGCAAGAGATAAAAGGTAAAAAAAAAAAGGACAATGTCATGGGCTGAGCTATGTCATTCCTTCCTTGTACTGATCAATATGTGAAACCCATTGTAGTACACTTACAACTTTGCCTTTGAAACACAGATCAAGCTGGGTCAATGAGACAATCTTTTTGTATTAAAACTTCTTTCTTCTGTAGTCTACAGACAACTTGTGAACCGAGTCTTCTGCTGGATAACTACAACAGCACCTGCTTTCAAACTGCATGTGTTCATAATCGGTTCTATCGGTTCTTTGTGTCTTTTTTTTCTGCATGTGTGTGCTACTCGACTTCCATCAGTGACTTAACAAGCACAGAATATTTTAAAGCCTTTGATCCTAAGAGCTCTTACTCATGCAAGTTGTCCTCAGTCACTCCACAAATCTCACTGAAGCCCTGGGTAAGAAAAATTAAATAGCGTTTTGTGTATAAATGTCTGAAACACAAGAGAATGTAGCACACCATAATCAGATCTACTTTCTTTCAAGGACAACGGCATTTTGGGAAAAGAATAAAGCAGTTCAGAAACACAAAAATGTAATTCAGTAATATTTCATGGGAAAATACTTCATATTCAGTTTGAGAGCCACGGGTTTAGAGGAAAACCTTTTGTATAATCCCAGAAGATAAGGGGCTAATGTATACGTCCCAAACACGTATCGCTGAACCTCTGTAGAGCCAACCAAGGATTGTTGGTAATCACAGACAGGAATTGTGGGTAATAACAGGCTTTGGGATTATTTATAATAAAATGATTATTTGTAATAACAGGCAATGGGAAAGAACNGTTGCTTCCTCTCTTCCTCTCTTCCCCTCTTTAATTAATCTCTTTCTTTATCTCTTCCTTTTCATCTTACCCCTNCACAGACAGGAATTGTGGGTAATAACAGGCTTTGGGATTATTTATAATAAAATGATTATTTGTAATAACAGGCAATGGGAAAGAACAAGCTATGACTGGAGAAGGGAGCCATGCAGAAGTAAGGCAGAACAAATGTCCTTGTACTAGTTCCTGAAGGTAAACACAGCACAGCACAGCACAAGTGCAGGAATGAGGCCAGAAAGTGGTCAAGGACTGTAGGGAGTGATCAAGACCATCAAAGACCCCCCAAAGCCCTCTGACCCANGATAAAACTCTGTGATTTTTTTGCAGATGAGTATTTGTTAATCTTGAGTGCTCCCTTCCCTTTAAGGGCGGGAAGTCACACCTTTGCCCTGGGGAGGGATGTATTCTATAACAAAGTCTCTGGAAAAAGTCACAAATTCTGGCATTGCCCTTAATCTAACTGCTCTGCCCTTGTACCCTATATCCAGTATAATCTGGAAGGCAGTGCAGGTTTCACAGCTCACTTGTGATGTGCCTACAAGATACTCAAAGACCATCTTAACACCAGTGACAACTCTCTTCTTCCAGCAGTGGCACTGGCTGCAGCACACGAGAGAGGGTTGAAGCTTTTTGTCTGTCTCTGTTGGTAGCAGTGAGCCAGGTACGATCTCATTCAGGGAAACAGATTAACAGGTGAGGCAAATGGCAACACAGGAAATCATAATACTCAAATTGTTACAAAAGATCCATTGGGAAAAAAAAATAATTATATTTATAATTTCTCCCATTTTTACATTAAGCTACCTCAGTCTTTGCCTCCTCTAAAAATCCACACAACCAACAGTGTCTACAAGTAGCTGACTCTTGGGAATGAATCTGCTTGTGGAGTTCAAAGATACATCATTCAATAGCACCCTAAAATAGACCCATACTGATAAATCATGTCCGGACAGACATCCCTGGAGATGCTGCTGTTGGGGATGTTATGGTGACACTGATTATGAATTTTCGTCTCATATCTACTGAAAATATGTACCAGAGGGTAAGAAACAGTTCTCCTGCAGTGAATACTATAGTCCCTTGAAAACATGATGAAGTAAGTGCAATAAAATGAATTATAAAAATATAATTTCAAAATTAAATTGGTTTTCTGTTTACTAGTGTAGCTTAAGATGTGGGGACATTTATTTTTAAATGTATTCTACAATACTGACACTCTCTTGAAGAAATTCAAAGAACAAATTTTTTCTCAGTTATAAAAAGCAATACTCCAAAGGCAGGAGTTTAAAACTCTTTCTCAAAAGTAAGACTTATCTAAGCCCTATAAAGAATAGATGACCTAAGGAAAGATCCAAGCTTTGCTGGGTTGAATTGGATGATTTGAGGGACAGGTAGATGGAGTTCTGCCTCCCACTCCGAGAGATATCTACACCTCCAATCAAATACACGCTTAATATATAATGTAAAAATTCAAACTTTTGCTATGTGAAAAAATTCTCTGAGAACTGCAATAGTCAGGCACCTTTTCTGAACTCTCAAATAACACCTTGAGTAAGTGGGGAAAAAAATCTAAGCAAGCCATAATTAAGAAAGATTGAGCTGGCAGAGTCCTAAATTTATGTGAGAATTTAATTTTTCTGCTGGGTTAAAATTTGTGACTGTTAATGTGGGACCAACATAAGGTTCACAAGTTTTCTCAAATATGTCTTAAATTAATCAATTTCAGCCCACAACTGCTGTCAATAACTGTGGGCTTTCATGCTGTTAGAAAGTAATTAAAAGCTTTAAGCCAACATTTCTGTTCTACAAGCAAATTATTCCAGGTACTGACATGATGTTTCAGCATCCTCCTGATAAAGAACATGAAAACCAAAAAACATAACTTCTGTTTTAAATAGCAACTCTGTATGTGTACCCTCATTGCTCAAGCAATGGAGTTTCCAGTTTAGCAGGTGACACCTGCAAACACAGGGATGCAACAACGGCCACAAAACACACTGGCCTTTCCAGAACTTCTAATAGCACCCACAGAGTCACTCCTGTATCCAGAAAACACACACATCCCAAAAATTATGTCACACCCCTGATCTGTGAAAATTTATCTTGAAATTGAAATTGCATTATTTCTTGATTGAAGTGCTGTGAAAAAAACATAAGACTTTGTTCTAGATAAAATGGGTTGCCATTCCTCTGTTGTAACCAAGAAGACAATAAGGTAATATAGGACTTGCCAGAGCTTCAGGGCCACAGGGAGTGCAGCAAGGGACCAGGAAATATCTGAAGTGACAATAGGTGTCTGTGTTTAGGCATTCCAATTGAGCCTGGCTACCACAGAAAATACACGCTGCTTAAAAAATTCTAATTTTTTTCCTTCCTCTTTCAAAGATGCAGCACTCCGACTTTGAAGGAAATTAATTTGGATTGGATTCTGTATTGTTAGCAAGAACAAGCATGGCTCCCATCATATTCTCCCTTCTCTGTGTGACTTGGTGTTGCTGCTTCTGCCTCGCTTCTCCTCTGGATGCCAGGTTATTAATTTAGTGGCCTTGCTACACAATAGAATGCAACAAAAGCAGCATAAGGCACAACAGAACCCAAAATTGCTGTAACTGTAATTGTAATCTGTTCTTTCTAATATATATGGCTTTCTGTTGTCATTCCTTTCTTTATTCTTCTCAGAATTGTGCTCATTAATGTCATGGTATAAAAATGTCAATTATTCTAAAAAGTAAAGCAAAAGAGANGAAAGTGGTCAAGGACTGTAGGGAGTGATCAAGACCATCAAAGACCCCCCAAAGCCCTCTGACCCATTTCCAGAAAGATCTGAAAGAATGGACCCTGCATGAGTACTAATTTGCATAGAAAGCAAGAAACCTGTCTTCAGGGCAGGGAACCCTGTTTATAAAAAGGTACGCCCACCAAGCCCAGGTGGTATCCCAGGACATCCCATTAGCTGGACAGATGCTGGAACAAGGACACCGGTGATCTTTTTTCTTTTTCCCCTTCCCTTCCCTTCCCTTCCCNCTCAAAGACCATCTTAACACCAGTGACAACTCTCTTCTTCCAGCAGTGGCACTGGCTGCAGCACACGAGAGAGGGTTGAAGCTTTTTGTCTGTCTCTGTTGGTAGCAGTGAGCCAGGTACGATCTCATTCAGGGAAACAGATTAACAGGTGAGGCAAATGGCAACACAGGAAATCATAATACTCAAATTGTTACAAAAGATCCATTGGGAAAAAAAAATAATTATATTTATAATTTCTCCCATTTTTACATTAAGCTACCTCAGTCTTTGCCTCCTCTAAAAATCCACACAACCAACAGTGTCTACAAGTAGCTGACTCTTGGGAATGAATCTGCTTGTGGAGTTCAAAGATACATCATTCAATAGCACCCTAAAATAGACCCATACTGATAAATCATGTCCGGACAGACATCCCTGGAGATGCTGCTGTTGGGGATGTTATGGTGACACTGATTATGAATTTTCGTCTCATATCTACTGAAAATATGTACCAGAGGGTAAGAAACAGTTCTCCTGCAGTGAATACTATAGTCCCTTGAAAACATGATGAAGTAAGTGCAATAAAATGAATTATAAAAATATAATTTCAAAATTAAATTGGTTTTCTGTTTACTAGTGTAGCTTAAGATGTGGGGACATTTATTTTTAAATGTATTCTACAATACTGACACTCTCTTGAAGAAATTCAAAGAACAAATTTTTTCTCAGTTATAAAAAGCAATACTCCAAAGGCAGGAGTTTAAAACTCTTTCTCAAAAGTAAGACTTATCTAAGCCCTATAAAGAATAGATGACCTAAGGAAAGATCCAAGCTTTGCTGGGTTGAATTGGATGATTTGAGGGACAGGTAGATGGAGTTCTGCCTCCCACTCCGAGAGATATCTACACCTCCAATCAAATACACGCTTAATATATAATGTAAAAATTCAAACTTTTGCTATGTGAAAAAATTCTCTGAGAACTGCAATAGTCAGGCACCTTTTCTGAACTCTCAAATAACACCTTGAGTAAGTGGGGAAAAAAATCTAAGCAAGCCATAATTAAGAAAGATTGAGCTGGCAGAGTCCTAAATTTATGTGAGAATTTAATTTTTCTGCTGGGTTAAAATTTGTGACTGTTAATGTGGGACCAACATAAGGTTCACAAGTTTTCTCAAATATGTCTTAAATTAATCAATTTCAGCCCACAACTGCTGTCAATAACTGTGGGCTTTCATGCTGTTAGAAAGTAATCAAAAGCTTTAAGCCAACATTTCTGTTCTACAAGCAAATTATTCCAGGTACTGACATGATGTTTCAGCATCCTCCTGCTAAAGAACATGAAAACCAAAAAACATAACTTCTGTTTTAAATAGCAACTCTGTATGTGTACCCTCATTGCTCAAGCAATGGAGTTTCCAGTTTAGCAGGTGACACCTGCAAACACAGGGATGCAACAACGGCCACAAAACACACTGGCCTTTCCAGAACTTCTAATAGCACCCACAGAGTCACTCCTGTATCCAGAAAACACACACATCCCAAAAATTATGTCACACCCCTGATCTGTGAAAATTTATCTTGAAATTGAAATTGCATTATTTCTTGATTGAAGTGCTGTGAAAAAAACATAAGACTTTGTTCTAGATAAAATGGGTTGCCATTCCTCTGTTGTAACCAAGAAGACAATAAGGTAATATAGGACTTGCCAGAGCTTCAGGGCCACAGGGAGTGCAGCAAGGGACCAGGAAATATCTGAAGTGACAATAGGTGTCTGTGTTTAGGCATTCCAATTGAGCCTGGCTACCACAGAAAATACACGCTGCTTAAAAAATTCTAATTTTTTTCCTTCCTCTTTCAAAGATGCAGCACTCCGACTTTGAAGGAAATTAATTTGGATTGGATTCTGTATTGTTAGCAAGAACAAGCATGGCTCCCATCATATTCTCCCTTCTCTGTGTGACTTGGTGTTGCTGCTTCTGCCTCGCTTCTCCTCTGGATGCCAGGTTATTAATTTAGTGGCCTTGCTACACAATAGAATGCAACAAAAGCAGCATAAGGCACAACAGAACCCAAAATTGCTGTAACTGTAATTGTAATCTGTTCTTTCTAATATATATGGCTTTCTGTTGTCATTCCTTTCTTTATTCTTCTCAGAATTGTGCTCATTAATGTCATGGTATAAAAATGTCAATTATTCTAAAAAGTAAAGCAAAAGAGACCTCATTCACATGTGTTTGTAAACAAGATGCAGAGATCTCCCAGGATTTTAGACAGTTTGGCAATATCTATATATATATAAATGTGTTTATACATGTATATATACTGCTAGACAGTGGAGAAACTATTGTGCAGTTTCCCTGTTTTCTGTTTTATCAGTTAGCATTACAAAAATTGATGAGCTGAAGAAACAAAGGCAGATTAACCAGGGATACTGGCAAAAACATCGTCTACTAGGATTCAAAGCAAAGTGAAGAAAAATGCTGTAACTACAAGTAACAGAGCCCTCGGAGATTCCAGCAACGTTAAAAATCAAGTGATTACCATTTAACTCCTTTCAATCAACTTTGATGTAATAACGTAGCATGAGGGACTCGGAAAAACAGAAGTTAAGAAGAGAATTATGTGAATAATAACCCCTTCATTACAAAAGTGTATTTTCTGCCTGAAAGATGATTGATTGACAGCCTCAAATGAAGTCCTCTGTGTAGCAGCAGAGAAAGTTCACTGTGGCCAGCAGTAAAACAAATACTCTCCCTGTGACACCAGTGCCTTAGATTAGGTTGCAAGGTTATCTGTAGGCAGGCTGGATGCACGGGTTTTCCAGGGGGAAGTTCTATGGCAGGTGAAAGTAGGTAAATTCTAACAAAAGAGAAAAGATAGTGGTGGTAGAGATATTAGTTTATTTGAGATTTAAATGAAATGTGTTTAAAAATAAATCTAATTTGTTTATTTTAAATGTAATTTATTTATAGTAATATGATCTAATTTATAATAAAAATTATTAAAATAATCACTATTATAATGATTATTACCCACCTTTATAATAATATTTATTCACCATTGATCAACCTATACCAAATGTGATATGGAACATGAATGTTGAAAAGGGCAGAAAATCCTAGAAAATCCTCAGCTTGTCCCAGTCTAACAATCACCTTTATCTGCAAGCCCAGTAAAGCGAGGTGTCATTAGATCAGTGCATGCAAAGGCAGCAGAAGAGGCTTAGTTTGGCCAATCATAAGACCCTTGCTTTACAGACTTACCGAGGAAAAGCTGGCACGTCATGGACTAAGCTTCCCTCTTGTCCATGGGAGTTTTGCAGTTCTGTAGTATAAATACCAGCCTGCATTTTGAAACTTTTGTTGTAGGAACATTTGGGGATTTTTTTAATTTGCACAAAGAGACTGGAGCGGCTGGATAATGCAAATACGGATGTCCTTAATTTTAGATGGATTGATGAATTGCACAGCACTCTTCCAAATCCCTGTCAAAGGACGCGCCTTTCACAGGTAGTGTTGCCTTGGCAGACAACTTGCAAATGCCAGCAGACACAAGCACTGCACAAACTGGAGGACCCCTCTACAAAATCACAGCTGGGGCATTTGCTCAGCTTCAGGTGTTTAGATGTGGTGCTTAGGGACATGGTTTAATGGTGGACCTGGCAGTGTTAGGTTTATGGTTGGACTCAGGGAGCTCCAGGGTCTCCCCCAACATAAATTACTGTACATTGCTATGATTCTATGTAACGAGCTATGCGCTTAACTAACCTTCATATCACTGCTTTGCTGGACACTTGGGAGTTCTGGTCCCTCTGATACATTGCTTTCAGGCTGTGGAGATTGCAAATTTCCCAAAGATGCCAAACAGCTGAAGGCAGCCCGGAGCCTGTGTAGGGCAGCCAGCTGGTATGACTGCAGACGTGTGTCCTACATGTAACCGGATCCATATGCACAGAGTTAGCAAATGGAAAGAAAGATTTGATCATCACAGCACTGAGAAAAAACAGAATGTGATATTATTATTTTCCTGCTATTATTTATTATTAATGACTTGATTCCTCTGAGAGGGGTCGACATCAATGTCAGTTGCCAGTTCTTGACACTTCTAAGGAAGAGGCCCATTATTAATTAATTATTATTATTATTGTATCACTGCACCAGCTGTGTGATAGGTGATTTACAGACATATCCAGGCAGGGTCCCTACATGAAATGTTTAAAATCTAAAACATGAAAATTACAAACAGCATTACAGACAAACAAGCGTGGGAGAGAGACAAAATGACAGAAGTGATTATGTTTGTCGCAGGGTCACTGAGCAAAACCCTGGGCTCAGGGGAGTCCATGGCAACTTTGCTGTTGAGCCCACAGGCTCAGGAGTTTTGCTTCTCTTGTTGCTGATTTGGGGGGTTTCAAGTCTATCTTCAGATGCGACTGCAGCATCAGCTCAGTTATCGGTCAGTGAAATGAGATGAAATGTATCAAGTCATCTGGGTTCCAGGCATAAAGTTCTGAAGAAATAAACTATTGGAAGGATATGAAGATGAGCTTGAGGAAGAAGCTGACAGTTAATTGGTGGAAAACACATATTATTAGGTCCAGTGTATGTGCCATTTTTCCCCCCTGTCCAGCCCCTAGTAGCTAAAAGGAGCAACTTATTCACGGTTATATCCACTTCCTAAAACAGATGGAGCTATTTTTCTCTCACTTACGTGTATTTTAACTCAGTGCAAACTCAGTGACTTTAGAGAACTTACTTATTTCACTACATGAGAAAAATGCTGTCTCCAGTTTAATCCAACCTAGCTGAGGTTCCTAACAGAAGGAACCTCAGAACAGAAAGAACAGGGAGCTCTGCCCAAAGCTCTCTCAGCAGGAAATAGAGGACAATGACCTCCAGAGCATAATTCTGCCCACTTAGGAGCTGCACTGCCCTCTGGAGGTTTCTGTCTTTCTCCATTCACTGTGGAGTTTAGAGTGACCAGATTCCTAACTCCTGCATCTCAGTGAGATGCCTAAATTGAGTAGAATGAATCCACGTTTCTATGCCTATGCATAATTTAAATCTACACCTCCTTGTAGCTCTGCTGCAGACCAAGTAATTGCTGAGATGTGTGACAGCAAGAGATAGTCAATAGATAGGAAGACCATTAAGGACTGCTTGGATTACTTGTACTTTGCTGGGCTCTTCAAGAGTGCTTTCTTCCCGTTAACACTTCACTCAGGCTGTTCTTAAATGTCAGAACCTGACTGGACTTTTCTCTTCATGAGAGGCATATAGGCAAGGTTTTCACCCTGCACCGTGTTTATTTATTTACAGCCTATTTTGAAAATAGATTAGTTCAGTCAATCAAGGATTTTAATACATTTATATGGCACAATGGTGTATAAGTTTATTGACTGTGATTTCATGATGTGGAATAGGGAGAAAGCTGCCTTGGAAAAATGTATTGTTATTTTATATGAAATTCATGATGCTATTAAGTTTTTGGTCTCGTATACTGTGGAGTGTAGCATTTCAGAGATAAACTATCTTGATGTTTTCATTTCAAAGACAGGTAATAAGTGGAATACAACAATTTCCTGGAAACCCTAGACAGGCATAATCTGCTTTATGCAACCAGTCACCATCCTGAGGCTCTTAAAAAAGTTTTACTTTATAGCCATTTTGAGAACCTGTAGGATTTGCAATCATGGCACTGGCTATAGGGCAAAGATGGATTATCTGGTTAATAAATACAGGGAGTGGGACTAAAAACAGGAATATATCATCAAAGCAAACGGCACTTGCATTAAGGGAGACAGTACAAAATTGCTGTAAATTGAAGCAGATAAAAAAAAGAAATTTTGCTTTTCGATGATACTTTATGGATCGTTCATAATGACACCACTCAGTCTTCCTTCTCTGCCAGCATGATTCTTTTCTCCCACAGTCTCACAGAGGTGGGAAGCAACCTTTGGCTTCTCTGCTGAGTGCTTCTGCATTATTGTGCCTGTCTCTTATTGATGGGTACATAGATCCCGCGTCTTTTGCCCATGCTCCAAACTGGCAGGATGCCATAAGAGATACAAGCATGTTCGGACAGCACTGTGTCCAAAGGACTGTGCTCCATCAATACACCCCCAGGCACAGAGTCATTTTAGCATTGTTATGTATTTCTGAGACAGTGTTACATCAAACATCAAACAGTTCAAAGGGTGAAAACAGAAAATCATATCTCTACCTATTACTAACTTCACCAGACAGAAATTTCACCAATTTTTAGTTTCAAGCAACATACTTTTCACAGCAGCAGATCTGTTGTGTGCTTGTAGAGTGTCTAGCACTGGACACACTGGTCTACAAAGCAATCTTCTGGAAAATAATCCCACGCTAATAACAATAAAGAAGAAATTAGTCAGTAAAGAATGGTTTAAGCAAAGGGAATATGATATCAAAATCTGATTACATGGTCATTCAATCCCCAACATGGATATGACTTCACGATGCACTTCTTCATCTTTCTCTATCTAAAACGTACAACATCAGTTCCTGAAACACAGGCTCAAATTAATCTCAACTAAACCATCTACAGTAATGCCAGAAAAATCACTATCAAAACCCTCCTGATTTACCCTGACATAACAGGAAGCAGAAGTAGACTGTAATCTCATTTGGAAACACTATGATTGATTATCACCATTTCATTTTTCAGTTATGATAACATAAATCTGAATTAATTTCAGTGTAAATGAGCTCAGGATTAGGATTTTTGACATGGTTTTTTTGCATGGTGAAGGAAGGAAGATAACTCCAGGGAAGAATTTAACTCTGAAATTAACTGAATGAACGTGAAGGGACATTTACCTACCTTCACAGAATATGCAGTTTTTTGGGAGTAACTTGATTCCCATTTTGCAGACCTTTAGGTTCTTCCTCAAAAATCCTTCCTCTTACTATAACCTACAATAAAAGCAGAAATCTTCAGTGAATCTTCCCAGAAATAGGTCTGTACAATATTTTTGAATGAGAGGTTTAGATAGGCAGTTCAGAGACAATCTTCCATGTGTAGAAAACGCCATTTAGAGGAATACTAATAGGATCTGCAAGTGCATAGATTGTAGGGGATAGCTAAAGATGGATTTCAGACACACTAGAATAGAAATTATGCAGTTAAAAACAAAAATGCAAAAAGAAACCAAAAAGGCTGTCTTTCAAAACTTGCACATTGGATTCTGCTAAGCATCTTTCCACTCTCTCCTGTTTTTACAGGGACCAGGCATGTCTCAGCATTCACCACAGTCCAGTTCTGCTGTAATCCTAGAACAACTCCTTATTTCTTCCAGAACTGGACATCTCTACCTAGTCTACAGGTGAGATGAAGCTGAGCAGTGCAGCTGACACAACAGAAGAAACCAGAGGAACCTGGACATACTTCAAAAGTAAGCCCACGAGAATCTTGTGAAGTTCAACAAGTCCAAATGCAAGGTGCTGCATCCAGGTGGGAAGCGTAGATATGAGTTCTGGCTGAGATAAGGGCTTGGGGGTCTTGTGAATGAAAAGCTCAACTTGAGCCAACAGTGAGCACTCACAGCCCAGAGAACCTGGGCTGCATCAAAAACTGTGTGGCAAACAAGTCGAGGGAGGTGATTCTCCTCCTCCACTCTGCCAAAAGGTCTCGCCTGGAATGCTCTCCTGGTTCAGGAAAAACACTCCCCCATTTAGTGCTCCCTCACCTGGCACCAAGACTCACCCAAACTAAATGCCACTCATTCGCTCCCCCCAAATTCCACTCCCTCTTCCTGCTCGAGGGATGGATTTGAGAATTGGAGGCACAAGAAGGTGAAAATTACAGTTTGAGATAAGAACAATTTACTGTGAACAGCAATGAGATAAGAAACCAACAATAACAGCAACAATATTAATAACAAAAGTATGCAGAAAGAGAGAATGATTCACAGGCAAAAATGCTCACCACAGAGCCTGACCCAACCACAGCTTTTTTTTCCCAACCAGAAAAAGGAACGCCTTTCCTCCTGGCAACAAGAGAAAGAGCCCCTTCCTCCCAGCCCCTGGCAATGACCTAAGATGGTGTCAAATAACATTGGGGGTTTGGCCACACCCACTGGGGTCTGCAGCCTAGAAGTCGCGCACTCCAGCCTTCCTGCATGCTCAGCCTCCTGCAGAGGTGGGATTACAGGTGTGTGTTGCTGCACCCTGCTGCTCTAAAAAAAAAACTGTTCTGGCCACAGCTAGGACAAGTACTGGGGTCCAGCTCTGGGGTCCTCCAACACAAGAAAGTTGTAAGAGGGGATCCAGAGGAAGACCACAGAGATGATCAGAGGGATGGAGCACCTCTCCTACAAAGAGAGAGACATGGGGTTTTTCAGTGTGTAGAATTGAAGGCTCCAGAGAGACTTTATATCTGTCTTCCAATACCTTAGGGGGTCTTATAAAAAATGAGGAGGATGAACTTTTTATACAGGCAGAGAGTGACAGGACAAGGGGCAATGGTTTTAAAATGAAAGAGGGCAGGTTTAGATTAGGTATCAGGATGACATTTTTTACTGTGAGGGTGGTGAAGCACTGGAACAGGTTGCTTGGAGAAGTCATGGGTGTCCCGTACCTGGAAGTGTTGAAGGACAGCTTGGACAAAACTTTGAGCAGCCTGGACTAGTAGAAAGTGTCCCTGCCCACAGCAGCAGGCTTGGAACCAGATGATTTTTAAAATTCCTTCCAATTAAAACCATTCTATGTTTCTATCTCACCAAGTGATCTTTTAGGCAGAGGCAGCTTTTGATTTTCAAGAATTCATACAAACTTCAGTGGTAAAACTTCCCATATGCATTTTCCACTCAGATAAAATACAAGTTAGAATTTTTTTATTCCCCCTAGAAACTGTTCCGACAACCTTTTTGCAGTAAGATGCACTTACGATTCTCAGTATGGCAAACATGTTTCATACCATCTGTTCCATATTTATAATTCTTTAGTTTATATTAAAGAAAACAGTAAACTACAGGGATATTATGCATGCAATTGAGGATTTTATAAGGTTCAATAAATTCCCTCTTAACAATCAGAGTTAAGCCTGCATAAATTCTAATCTTTCTCCTGCTCTACATTTTACTTTCTCAGTTCCTCAATCAGTTTTGTTGCTCTGTTCTCTATTTTAAGATGAGACATCAATTCTACAACAGGATAACAGGCTAAACACCCTTTTCAAAGAGACTCTGTGTGGAAGAATTGTAACACCTAACCAAAACTACAGCCATGGAAATCATAGAGTTTTCGATTTGGCAAGAGTTGAAAGAATAGTCCAGAAGAAAGAGACTTAAAATGATTTGGTTTTTCTGGACAAATTGTTCTTTTGCTGACACCATGCATCTCATTCCCAGAGCTTGAAAGAAACAAATGTGATAATGACCTAGATTTAGAAAATTTTCAGAAAAGACCACCATCTCTCTTGTACCCAAACTTAAGTTCTGTGGGCATAGGTCAAGAGTGTGGGTGTTTCAGACTTATCTCCGAGTGGACTGGAAACACTATAATCCACCATCCATGAGACTGGAAAAATGCTGGGCTGCCTTGGTATCCTTGCAGATCCAAGTATGCAGGGAGTACGGACTGTCGCCCCACAGCATCAGGTGAATGTCTTCCTATCCTGACTAGAAAGCTGTACCAAATACCTGGTGATGTATTTTATAGAGTTATGCCTTCAGTACCCAGCAATAAAGACCTCTCTTTGGTCCAGAATCTCTTCCTGAATGGAGAAGATCCAGGTCAGGCTTTTCCATAGGGAAGTCCTTGACTGCTAGAATGAACTTTTCTTTGAAAAAAGGTTTCAGCTTTCTCTCTTATTGGAGCTTTCTGCTTCATATACCACATATAGAGACTTACTAAGAGAATTAGCAGAGCAATGAGTCTGGATCTCCAGTCAGAGAGCAGCTCTCAGCACAGGAGACAGAGTCCCACCTTTACTCCACTTGTATCTAAATATTTTTACAGGATGAAACTGTATGAGGAAATCCCTAGTAGAGTGGCATTTATGAACTTCTGGTAGGGATTTAAACACTCCAGACAGAAGGAAGAGATAGCACTTTCTTCTGCATTTTAACCACCCGCTCTGACTCCTGCAGTCCTGGTAAATGAGAGTTTGTAATTCATTTATAATTTTGAAACATGAAGTCAAAACAGTTTCACAAGTTGTCTGTGTCGTTAGGACAATGATGTTCTGTTGCATCAGATTCCTTTCAAAATGTAGGATTTTGTCTCATCGGGTCGTATACCATTTTCTTCACATTTCCGTGTTCATTGTAAATCTAAAATAAGTTTCTATTCTTGATTTCCTTCTGAAGAATTCCTCTTGACTTCACTCATTGTTCCTCAGATTTATGACAGATTATGACTCACTGCTCTTCCTGTCATCTAGAAAGACAAGTGAAAAGGGATAGTTTCAAACTAACATATGAAGTCTTTCAGCTTCATTCTATTTCTGGTGACACATTCCTTGTCCTCTGGAAATTATACTGAGATTCCCCATGAAAAAGCATTGGTATCAAAGGAAAGCCTCATTGACATTAACAATTATGTCCTTTGGCACAGTCTTAAACATGCACTGTTTTTGTTGCAAGCTTAAAGCCTAAGTCAGCAATATGTTCATTGCAGCAAATGGAGAAGCTTGGGGTTTACATCATCACATTGAGAGCAGGATTGGTTCTTACACATTTTTATGTTCTCATTTCCCCTGGTACCTGTGTTGTCATGTTGTCTGATTCATTTGAGCACACAAATAAAAAGCCAGAAGGAGTAATGTCTATACTGCACAAGAAAATTTCTGTAGAAGGGTTGTAGGCAGAGAGCAGAGAAGAGATGCATGTTTTCTTGCAGGTTACCAAAGGACCTAGGAGCTTTAATATATGTCTCCAAAAAATAAAGATTTTACAGAGAGATTGCTGGTTTATAAAAAGAGCTAGATGTTGCTTACAACTACTGAATACTCTCAAAAATTTTAGACAGTGATAAAAATACTGTTCCTCAGTAAACCAAAGGTACTGCAATTATTACAGATCAAAGATAGCTCACAATTGACATGTATTTTAAAGACACAGAAGTTTCGGTTTGAAAAGAAAGTTCTGCAAGTGGCTGAAAGCATAACACAGACTTTTGTTTTCTTGGAATTTCTAGAAATATAATCTATGAGAAGATTAATATATGTTACCCTAAGACTTTTTTACTAAATAAAAGAACTTATTTCTCCATTTTTCATTAAAAATAGCAGATTTGAATATATGGGTTTGTTGGAAACATTAATTAATTATGTAGGTTAACTGTCTCTGTAAGCACAAAGGAAATTCTGGACAGGCAAAATTAGTGTTTTGGTGGGGGCTTTGGAGGAAACAAGGGGATGAGGGAAAGCAAGTGATAGTTCTGCTAGTATCTACTTAGTAAGTTTTCCCAAAACAAGCCCAGTGAGCTAAGAGGTTCATTTGTGTTGTGCTTTCTGCCCTCTTGGACCTCACCTGAAACACTCATGTGCTGGGTGTCACATTATGCCACAGTGACCACCACTACTGGAGCAGGTCAGCTGACCGCAGGAGGAAAGTCATGGAATTTCCCCTTTCATGTGTGGAAACTTTCTCATGAGTTAGAACACAGACAGGGGCCAAATAATTTGCAGGTTTTGTTCATATGGATACCTGCAGTTACTAAATATGTTCAAATCCCAAGTCTTTTTTGTGCAGTAGGCAACCTAAACTTTGAGTGCCTCCCACAAGCTATTACAGGGACTTGAGCATGCACCTCATCCTCTTTGATAAAAACAAGGACAGGTTTCTGTCCTTTGCTTGCCTTGGGTAAACAATACCCTCAAAAATTCTCCATAAGTGTTGTGAGAGCTCCCTCTCCTGTTACCAACGGCTTTATCAGCTGATTTAAAGTCAGTTCTGGTTTTCAGGGCTGAATCACAGCTGAGCTGGCAGAGAAGAAGAAGGCGGGCAGACAAGGAGATGGTGCTAGGATCAGCTACAGAAATCGTCTCCCAGAAAAGTGTCGAGCAAAGGAATGTCCCTTCATCTTTTCAGAAAATGCCCTGGAAGCAGGAATGAACAACTCATATTGTTAGATACTTGATCCATTTTAAGGTGTAGCTGGTGGCAGGGCCATATTTAAAGAGCTTGAGTAGGGATTTAGGCTGTTTACTGCCTGATTTTTATTCAATAGTCTGTTATTGCTTGTTTCATTTAATTACTTGATACCAAGTAGCAAGCTAAAATAGGCCCCTTTCCATACTAGGTGACATTCAAATGATTCAAAAAGATGAAAAACCATGCAGACAAGGGGAAAACAGAGCTTCCATCTTGTCCAGACATTTTTTGTTAGCCTCACAGGAAAAGGAAGCAGGAAGCCCACTGGCCCTAAATAGCCCTTTCCTCCCTGGAACACATGCCTGTAATGGTCAACCCAAAAGTGGGGTTTTTTAGTGTCAGCTTTTCCAACACATGCAGATGAAGCCATGAGTGAACTAGTGAGGTATCCACTCCAAAAAATCTCCATTAGTTTGATAGAGGGAGCTTAAGGTCAAAGGCACCTGCAGTAATATGGCACTGCAAGAAGAAGGATTTTCCATACAGACTGTTTTAAATGGCCTCTCAAAATGAATTAGGCATCAAATGCAAGTAAACATTATCAGGCATCCCTCTCTCTTCATTTATCATTGATTTTGGCTTTCAGTTCTACACTCAAAATGAGAATTTGGTATCTTAAATGGGTATTCAGATGTATCTGAGTGCTGGAGATAAGATACCAAGAACTTCTGTACTCCTTTCAGGGGTGAGGGAAGAAGGTGAGCTTGAACTGCTTTAGCTGGGGAAGTGAGTTGAATTTGTGTCTCCCATAGCTATGTGAATACTCAGATGTGAGGCCATTCTGTGCACATTTTCAAGGAAAGCAGCAGCCACTGCTGCACATTTGTCACAGATATCTCTGAGGTATGCCGTAAGCAGTTTCTAAGACTGCCTGATCAGGCTGAGCTTCTTGGCGGGAGGGACTGTCTGTGTGGACTTCGGTGAGAATGAAGCACTTTTCATCTGTCCTCCCCAGGCTGAGCACTTCTGGGTAGCCACAGAAGCAGAACAGGAGGTTCTCAGGGATTTTAAAGGTTAAAAACTGAGGCATCTCTAGCGGCAGTTTGTGAGGCTTTTCAAGGTTTGGATGAGAGCTGAGCAGGGGTTTTCAGGTTGCACATTTTGATGTCTGAATTCTTCATAGTTCTCCTTGGAGGTACCAGCATCTTTTTGATTTGCAGGATGTAAGAGCAGGGAGCTTCACTGCCCATGGTGGGACTTCACACCTAAACACCTGCCTAAATACTTTAGAAAATGTGATTTATAGGTCATGACAGGACTCTTCCACACATTTCTTCTCTCCTACACAAAGCTTTCAATTAAGTAGCAGATAATGAGTATTATAAAACCTGTTTCTGCTGTTTCTGAAGGATTTTTTTAGATGCAGTCCCTCAGTAGAGAGCATTACAGTAATCTAATCCATATGTTGGTGCAGACAAAATAAACAAGCACATTTGGAAGAGGTGGGCTACCTTTGCCTAATGTTTGCTTTGTGGGGGAAAAAATAATAAAAATACTTTTATGCCACTTGATCATTTTTGTGGGTAATTGTCAGGTTAAACTGAGGCTGTTCTGTATTTTTCAGATAGTTACGATAATAGCACAGTTCCTTACCCACAGCAGTTAATTATCAAATACAACCAGTTGCGAAGCTATTAAATAATTATAACACATTTTATAACTGCTAAAAATGTATATGAATTTTAGATGGTGATATTATCATATCCCTTGTTAATATTCCTCAGCAGTTTAATAGAATGACTTATGACAATTAAGTGCAGTAAACACCTTTTATTACAGTTTTAACATGATGTTGCACTATATTTTCTACACTAAATCACAGCTTCAAAGGAATCAAAGCAAAACATTCAAATATCAATTATCTCGGGATCCTGAAGGGGCAAAGGTGGGAAGTGCACTTAGTATAAGTAAAACAGGACTGGTTGATCTTTGGGGATGGTCCCTCCTTAGCTTAGGATGCTGATGCTCTGTAGGGTTTGAAACAACCCTTAAAGTTCTGAGGATAAATTCTTGGTGCAAGCAAATTGAGTTAACTATGGAAAATACTAACACAGATCAAATTCATTGCTTTAAAGTCACTCCTGCAGAATGGAATCTGATCTCCCCATTTTATACCACAGCAACAATTCCCCCAATGTCATGGGATCCCCAGAGCATGCAGGTAGATTTTAACCTTTTGGACTTTTTCCCTTATTTGTGCTGTACTTTCTAAACTGCAGAACATCAATCTCGAGTTCCAGATTTCTGTAACTTTTTTATTCTGCAGGCAAGCCATGCAACTTGTCAGCAACTCATTGACATCAGCAAGTCTTGTTCTGAGGGCTTGCAGCAGTTATCATGAGTTGGTGCGAGTTAGCAGAGCTGTTAGCGTAAGTTCATGAGCTTTAATTTACAGTTTCAGAAATAGATTAATCCTCTGTTCCAAAAACAAACAAAAAGAACTTCGAACAGCTTTTGCACATTCAATGAAAATAAATAGTCAAGTTGTACATACAACCTTTTGAAAATCAAGAAGGTTCAGATTTGTCCTGAAATGTTCAAATAGTACCAACAACAGCAGCTGATGGGTGAGCACCAACAGTACGTCAGAAAAACACAGTGGGATTTGTAGAGATGAGTCACCAGGCATGTATTTTCTGCCCATTCCTGTACCTAGGGAAAATAAAGAATTTATAGAGGAACTCCAGGACTACAGACCCCAGAGGGAATCCAGGTACAAGAAGGACCCCAGGAGTGACTTCTGGGGAATACTGGGGGTACCACAATCCAGGTCCAGGACTATGCACCATACAGCTGCACCATTGCACTGACCTACCTGTCATTTGTCCCAGCCCACTTCATTGCTGCCATGAAGCAGGGAAGCCATGCAACTCATAAAAATTCATATATCTGTGATTTAATAGTCTCCATGCTGTCATTTGGTCTATAAATGTGCCAGGGTTCATTGGAAAAATGTGTGTAGCTGTGCAAAAGGTCTATGACCTACTGGTTAAAGCCACACATGTATAAAATCCCACTGCAGAAACATCCAAGAGTTCCAAGAACTCAAAAGAAAGAGTGGATATAATTAGAAATTTACATAACATTAACAAGTAGTATTCAGTCATATTCTGCAAACTGAGACGTATCAGTGTGAGTGACCGAGATGTGGACCCGGACTGGCAGGGAATCTGAATCATTTATTCCAAAGAATCGAGCTGATTTTATACACATTTCCAAGGCATAGTATTTCCTTACATGGCAATTCTCACTACGTGAACTATCCCGTGTTGCCACATCAGCAACACACTTTCTCAATGTCCTTCTGTGGGGTGATCTCTCGCTGTTCACCTATCCATCAGCTCCCGGGAGGCTCCTCTCCATAGGGGTCTGCTGTGTGATACCTCCTCCCGCCAGGGTCCAGTGGAGACAAAGCCCTCTGTGTGCCGCCATGTGCTCCTTTGTGCCATCATGTGCTCCTTTGTGCTGCCATGTGCTCCTTTGTGCCACCATGTGCTCCTTTGTGCCACCATGTGCTCCTTTGTGCCACCATGTGCTCCTTTGTGCCACCATGTGCTCCTTTGTGCCACCATGTGCTCCTTTGTGCCACCATGTGCTCCTTTGTGCCACCATGTGCTCCTTTGTGCCACCATGTGCTCCTTTGTGCCACCATGTGCTCCTTTGTGCCACCATGTGCTCCTTTGTGCCACCATGTGCTCCTTTGTGCCACCATGTGCTCCTTTGTGCCACCATGTGCTCCTTTGTGCCACCATGTGCTCCTTTGTGCCACCATGTGCTCCTTTGTGCCACCATGTGCTCCTTTGTGCCACCATGTGCTCCTTTGTGCCACCATGTGCTCCTTTGTGCCACCATGTGCTCCTTTGTGCCACCATGTGCTCCTTTGTGCCACCATGTGCTCCTTTGTGCCACCATGTGCTCCTTTGTGCCGCCATGTGCTCCTTTGTGCTGCCATGTGCTCCTTCGTGCTGCCATGTGCTCCTTTGTGCCACCATGTGCTCCTTTGTGCCACCATGTGCTCCTTTGTGCCGCCATGTGCTCCTTTGTGCTGCCATGTGCTCCTTCGTGCTGCCATGTGCTCCTTTCTGCTTCCATGTGCTCCTTTGTGGTGCCATGTGCCTCGGCAGGCGCATCCCACAGCCCAATTCTATCTTAGCTCTCCCCACATATCAGTACATGAAAAAGGAGAAATCTACTGTCCTGTCAAATCATGAACAATGTATTATTCAGGTCTCAAATGCAGGAGCCTAAGATCCTTGACCACAGTGGCCACCATTAGTTAAGGAGTTTTAACAGTGACGGGGAAAAGAGGAAAGGAGCAGCAATTAAAATAATAAGATTCTCTAGAAATGTAATAAGATTCCATAGGAGCTGTGCTGGAGACATCTATCATTTAACAATGATAATCAATAATTAAATTAATTATTCCTTATTTTGAAATGGCCATTTGAGGGACATACTCATCTCTGAAATGCCTCTGTATGATTTAAAAACAATGGTAATTTTTTTTTTTAATTTTTTTTTTAAGCAACAGCTGAGTGATTCAGTGATTCTTCACCCATCTTACAGAGAGAAATCAGAAAGGCTGTTGCAGGAGCCCTAGTGAACTACAGCTTTATGCTACTAAACAACAGAAATCCACTAGCACATAGAAAAATACTTAATCAGATGATTCTGCATTTGATCATCCCAGATATATGCCACCACCACAGAAACAGATGTCTGCATGACAAAGTGTTGAAATAAATCAGTGTAGACCAGAGCTAAAATTCCTATGGAGGATGAATTTTATCTCAGAAGTTCAAGCCATCCTCCAGCATGTAACATTCATTGTTCTCAATTTCCAGGAAAATATTTGGGATTGCTAGAAAGAGATGGATTTCAGTAGGATTCAGTAGAATTCAGCTAAAGCTATTACAAACGAGATCTGGGATGCAGACTGAGCACAGGCTCTGTGGTCACTCCCAAGTTGTTAGTTTGTCCCTCCAATTGATTTTGTAGCTTTCCAACCAAGGCTTTCCAAGGAGCCTATGAAGGGCATTAGTGCTAAGCAGTGGGACTGGGAAGCAGTCACTGTCAGCTGGCCTTGGGGGCCTGGCTTCCTTCCACTTAGTAGTGTTGCCATAGGCCAAGAGTCCTTATTTTTGGTGAATTTTCTACGTATCTCACTTTGACTCAACCACCAAGGAAGTGGTTGAGTCACCATCACCATCAATGATCTCGGAGGTCTATTTCAACCTACATGATTCTATGATTCTATGTTTACTTTCTTCATTTTCAATACCTACAAGAAACAGTGTATGTTGAGCTCACTTTCACTAGCTGTACCTGCAAAGCTGTACTGACTCTCTCTAGATCTTCTGGTTAGACACCCAAATCACATTTTCCACACGTGACATGCTCATATGGTTGCTCTAAGGCTGCTGGGTACCTCCCCATGGACACTTCCACAAACGTCCTAGCACAGACACTTACAATGCCAGCATGCTGACTGCCAGCTTCCAAAAGATGATTCCTTACAGATTTTCCTGAGGAAAGAGCAGGAAACAAAGCTGTTCAGACAACCAGCAAGGCTCAGCAGAAGGGCATTTCCTGCTGTACCCCTGGGTGGCCCAGCAGTTACACTCACAGTCTACCCCCACTACATGCTAGAGAATTGCAAAGACACATCCCAAATCTGGCAGTCAGTTCCCCACGGTGGGCAAGTTGGACCAATCTGTCAAATGACTGATATGCATCTACTCAGTAACTCCCAGTAACACAGACTAATAAGATAACACTTTGAATAATGCATCTCAGGATAGGAAAACTATGAAACACAGATGCCTCACTGTCTTACAGTTGTATGTCATTCTTCTGTCCCACTGCCTTTGACGAAGTGACTGGTTATATGGGTCCTTTGTTTCCTCATCTGCCTCTTCTCAAACCCAAGACTGAAAATTAACATGACTTTCAATCAATTTTGCAAGTTATTAAATCTGTTTGCCCCTACAGCAGGTACATGCCAAAAAGTGGTGGATTCACCAAACCTAGCTCTTCTACTGAGAGACTTGGTACACCTCTGATATGTTCCAGGATCCTTTTCAAGTATAATCTTGACATCTGATCTTTGATGTAATTAGCACAATTGCAAATTTTCACAAGGGATTCTCTGTTCTTGTCAAAATCTTTACCATAACAACCTTTGAATTACAATACAGCAGTAAGTGTACTACAGCATTCAGCAGAGGAAAAGATACAGTAGGAACAACTCTAAATGAAATTAATTAGAATGGTTAATGTTCGTGAAGCACTTTGAAGATGGAAAGAGCTATAGTAGTGTTAAATTATAATCATTAGCATGCCAGATTCTGAAGGTCTTACTCATTTATTACCCATTTGTTACACAGACTAAACTTACATTCGCTTCAGCTGAAGATTTATCTGAATAAAAAATACAGATTTCAAAATTCATAAAATAATAATAATAGTAAATATGGATTAATAAATCAATCAATCTGTAAAAAGTCTGTGTTCATAACCACTGGTACTCGAGTCTGCTTAGGAAGGACTCACTTGGAATTAAATTAAATTGGATTAAATAGGATTGGATTAAATAGGAGGGTTGTATTAGGGAAAGGGAAAGGGAAAGGGAAAGGGAAAGGGAAAGGGAAAGGGAAAGGGAAAGGGAAAGGGCTCCCAAGGACTGGAAAAATTCAAATGACACACAGAGATGTGCAAGAGGATCCAGGGAGCTAAAGACCAGTCAGCCTGGCCTCAATTCTTGTTAAGGTGTTAGACCAAATAATCCCAGAAACCATTTCCAAAAAATATCAAGGTGATTTGAAGTAATCAGCATGGATTTATGAAGGGTAATTCATGTCTGACCAACCTGATAGCCTTGTGCAAAGAAATTATTCATCTGGTGCATGAGTGGAGAGCAAAAGTAGACCTTAGAAAGGCATTTCACAGTCGTTCATAATATCATCATTGGCAAACTGATAATGCATGGGGAAGATAAATGAACAGGGAGGCAGACTGAAAACTGGCTGATCCTTCCCCTCTGCTCAGCATTGATGAGGCACATCTGGATTTCTGGATCCAGTCCTGGGTTCCCCACAACAGAAGAGACATGGACGTACTGGAGAGAGACCAGAAAGAGTTGCAAATATGACTAAGGGCCTGCACCATCTCTAAGGAGAGATTGAGAGAGATGGGACAGTTCAGCCTGGAGAAAAGAAGGCTCTGGAGGAATCTTACCAACATCTGTAAGTATCTGAAGGGCAGATGTAAAGAAAACAAAGCCAGGCTTTTCTCAGTGGTGCCCTGTAAGAGGACCAGTGGCAATGGGGACAAACTGAAATACAGGAAAGTCCATCAGAACAGAAGAGGACAATTTTATTTTGTGAGGATGGTCAAATACTGGTGTTCAGAGAGGTTTTGAAGTCTCCATTCTCAGAAAAGGAAGAGGAGCAAGTGGGAAGAAAATGCCCTTTGCAGTTAGCTGTGATATGGTATAAGAATTCACACATTTGAGTTTAGAAAAATGAAATGCTTTGTGAAAGATTACCAAACTGACAGCCATGGAAGGTGTGAATGTACCTACACCTCACTCCCCAAGCACAGTCATTTACTGAGCCTCTTTTAATTCCCTTGTGTCTCCTTATTTTCATCGATGCTTCAGACTATTCTGGGCAAAGGATTGTGACAGAGTCAAAGATCAGCAGTAATGTACATCACATATTGTCTCCCAACACCTTCATTCAGTGGTGAAGAAAGTTCTTTTATGGGTGAGATGAGTTAATCTATGTTGGTTCAGTATTTCTTTTCACTGCAAAAGTAGCACCTATACCTGGTAGTTATTTGAAAATGGTTTACTTAAGAAAAAAATTTTGGTATACTTTAGTAATGCAATTAATTCTTAGTGAAGCTAACAAAATGTCTTTTTAAAGGTAATCAGAGCAACTTTAATTCGCATCTTATAAACCTCATTTTTTTCCTTATGGCATGGTTTCTGCAAATAGTACGTATCTCACCCAAAATTTATTTGGTGATCAGCCACCCACAGGAAGCACACATTAAGTTACGAGTTGCAATAATGTCCAACTTTTCCAGCTCTTGCTGGAGAACTCAGCAGCTCCTCCAGTACTCCAAGGGTTTGTCAAGCAGTAAACAGAAGCAGCAGCTGGCCAGGATGCTAGGACAAGAAAACAAATTTGAAATAAGGTACTTTTTTGTTCTTGTTTAAAGCCATGCTATCAGGGAAGATGCATGTGACAGGGAGGGGAGTGCCTGTGAGAAGAAGCTACATGCAGACATCCAACAGAGACTTTAAAATACTGGTTAGCGGTATCAATGTATTTTGGCTGCATACAAGTCCTTGCATATTATCATAGTGCCAGGAAAGTACACGGCACCTCTGAGTCATATAAAAGTTCTGGTTCCTGCACATAATCTGCATTTAGGCAGAAAGTGATAACTCGTAGAGTGGAGAAGAGCAGATAATAGTTCCCCCAATAGTATCACACGACAACTTGAGCTGATTTTAACTGTGTTGTTGCTCTGTACATATATATAGAGCAAAACTGTCTTGTAAGCACATTGCAGTCCCAAATTCCTGTAGAATTGTATAACTTCAGCGCAACATGCTTCTTGTGAGTCCTGATAGGACAAATGAGTGCTTTGATCACGTAGGTATCCACATTAAATGTGACCATTTAAATTACGCTGTCTCATATAAGTGCTTGCGTGAGACTGGTGAAGCCCCTACACAGCTGAAGGAGAGACACCACCTCCTAACTCAGACTCTTGTCTCCTGCCTCCTTATTGTGCAACGAGCTTGAGATCCTACAGTGGGATTTATCTCACCTAATTTTAGCAATCCAAATCTTTAGCTTTTGGCTAAGCTAGTCTCCAAGCTCCTTCTACATGCAATACAGAGATGGGTATTTCCAGTAAAATGTCAGTGTTCTTAGACAGTTATTTTGGGGTGGGATAGCTTGCTTTCTCTCAAGGGATCCTTGACAATACATTATAGCAGTGGCCCATGTGAGCAGCTCGGAATAGATGCCTGTAATCTATATATTATATGACATAAAGTGACACAGAAGAACTTAAAAACATGGCAATCACCAAGCAGTGTGAAAATTGATTTGTAACCGCCAAAGCTGCAGCACGCTTCTAACTACCTTCAGCAACAGGGAAGAATCATCAGTAATGGAATTAGATGTCTATTTTATTCTAATACACTATTAAACCTTCTGAAAATCATGGTACTGTTGAGTTCTGTAGTATAATACAGACGAGGGTTCAAAGATATTTCAAAGCTGATTAGCAACTTCTCTTATGTGTTTCTGACTCTCAGTACTTTATTAAATTAGGAAGGAAGTTTCATTTAAGAGAGGAAGACTAGCCCATCAGAGGCTCTGACCAATGCTAATTTACTGAGGGCAAAACTTGGGAAATTGTAACATTTGTGAAATATTATTAAAATAATTTGTTGGGAAATGTTAAACTTTTCCAATAAGCTAAACTAGCAAAAAGGGACCAAAAATACACACATTGATATATCTTCCTTTAATAATTTAATATAAAAAGAGAATACAATGAAATGAACTGTCAAGTATAAAAATCCTTTTAGTATTCTCTTTTCATGTTCAAAATCTTTGTTGTGTTTGAGCATCCATAATTGCTTTGCATCAAGTTCCCTAAGACATTTCCATCTGTCTTTCAGCAAACTTGAAAATGTTTTTTGTACTTTTGGCTTTAGTAAAAATCAGATGTTTGTTTCAGCCAGCAAGGTTACTTCTGGTGATTGTTTATCCTCTGTCATTCTGTTGTGATCACTGGGGCCATCTTTCACTTTGCCATGATACATGTATATTACTGTTTGCACCATCACTCACAGCTCATAACTTGGGATAATCCAGAAGGGCATTGCATGCATCGTTCCTTCTGTTTAGCCATTGAAATAACTTTACTCAGAATCAAAAGCTGAATGAAACAGCTGAGCCCAGCAAACAGAGCAGCTAACGTGGGAGTTTCTGAAGGGTTAGCTGCAAACCCTGCGCTCAGAGGTAGAGCAGTTGCAGAAGGTGAGTTGGGAGAGCATTTGCATGCATGTGTGTGTGTGTCTGCATTATCTATTCAAGTTTTGTCCTTTGGGAAAGCTGTGGGGACAGTCTCTCAATCTCCTATCAGGCTGTACTGATCAGCTTGTCAGAGTTTCTGTGAGACCCATCTGGCCATGACTAGCAGGTCTTTGATCAGAATCAGTGCTTGAAATCATCAAATAGCTAATCCCTCCCAGATTACTGAGGGAATGAGACTCTGCAGCGAGAATTTATATATAAATCATTTGCCTGGCGTCCTTCGGAACCAAGCAGATGAAGGAAGAAAGAAAAGAAAGACAGTGACTTCACATACGGGAGGGATATTTGGAAAAAACACATCTGGAAAGCATCACTGTTGAAGATTCAAGGCAGCAGGGACCCATCACTAAGGAACAAGCTATATGACAAATCAGGGTTTGTAGAACAAGGGACAAGGGTACCATTTTATATACCTGCTCAAATTCCACAAAATACTCATGTCTGAGCCACTGACACAGCCCTGTGCAAGTGATCTTGAAGGTTTATGGATTAATTTTCTAGCCAATATAGTGCAAGCTGGGGAACAAGCCACCAGCAGCTCCTACCATCACATCACACTTCAGAACAGCATCAACAGCTCCTTAAAACCTGCCTGTCCTATATTAAGGGGAAAAAGCTGAGAAGTTGACATCTTGATGTGAGTGAGATATCTCAGAGATCTGTCAGTACAAAAACTACCTTGGAATCTCTAAAAAAAAATAACTGACAATTTCATAACTCAAAAAATAGTGTCATGGAACAATAAATTTGATTTCATCTTGGCAGATAAAAGGGCACTGATCTAAGAACTAAAAACAAAGATTTTTTAGGAGCAAGTCATCATGACTTAATTGCATTCATTATGTGCAGACTGCAAAAAAAGCTCAAATCAGTAATAAATATGGTTGGTGATTTAAAAGAGACAGGATCATAAAGCTGAAAACAGCTATAGGCTGATAGACCTGGAAGAAAGTATGAATAATTTGGGAGAACTGATTAAATATTTTATTTGATGGTCAAAACACTACCATCCCACAGCTGAAAAATTAGGTGACATTAGTTATAAAAAAACCTTGACTTTAGAAAAGAGAATAAAAGCAACTCCAAAGCTAAAATATATTTGTGATCTGTGTGTGTGTGTGCATCAGTGGGGAGGGTTGGGGAGACGGGTGATGAAAAAAAGGGCAACATGACAGAAATGTATACAAATTTAGAAGCTAGAAAGTTTGGGAAACTGATCAAGGAAACAAGAAAGAATAAAGTAAAAAGCAAGGGATGATACAGTTGTATGTAATAAAATATCCAAACGTAAGGAATTCTGCCAGAGGTGCTGTTTTTTTCCTAAATTAATAAAGTAGGGCTGTCAGTAATAATGCAGAAAAGTGTTCAAAATTTTTCTGGTTTTCATTTGGAAAAAAGACTATATATTCAGATTACATGAAAATGATGAGTACATTAATAAGAAATTTTCAGAAGCTTTCTGTACGTTCAAAGGACTATGACAAAGAACAATACAATCTTTGTTATTTTTGCTTAGAAATAAAGAGGGGTTTGAATGAAATTTAATCCAAGTTACCTGGATCTATATTTAGATCTATATTTAGAAATGTTATAAACAAGTCATTTGTTAGCCAGAGGGGTCCAGAAGAAACATTAGGCTGGGAGTGTACATTTTTTAAGGAAGTCACTTTAAACTCCTAAAGTAGCTTCAAACTCCTAAAGCACTGAACAGATTTACTTCTTCATCTTGAAATGCCGATGCTTTCTTCAGTAGAATGCCTGCTATTTGTTAGGCACTTCACAAAGTCTCATATAAATTCTTTCTGAGCATCTGATGAGATGTTGTGTTTCTGGCAAGACAGGATGTCAGTGCCTGCTGCTTTTGAAGGCAGATTTTTTGTGGAAGGTTGTATATAAATACATATTAAGGAAGAATGTTTTAACATAACATTTGAGACATAAATATTCATTTCCTGCTGCAAACTATAGATGAACAAGGTATAATAATTCCTTCTGATTCTTGAGCACTTATTTTTGGAATGTTTGCTACTTCTTCCATCTGTTGTTTCTTGATCCCATGTTTTCTGTACAAAGTAAAATACCTCACTGTAGACTTCCTAGATTTCAGGAAGAAAAACATGTGGTGGTGAAGCTGACCGGAACAGCGGCTACTGCTCATGTGTTTCCAATATATTAATGATGCTGAGAATATGATATTTCAATGGTGGTTCTCCCTACCAGCCTGAAATTCTCCCTGAATGCCTGTAGTTTATAAAAGCCAACAAGCAAAGCCCATCACTGGACAAGGACCAATTCCCTTAAGGGCTTATTTGTGCAGGGTGGGCAGTGTACCAGGACTCTCACCTGAAGTGTTACACACGGATGACACTGTGGTACTGATGCTGCCAGGCAAGCCCAAGCTGAGGCCATACAATCTGACAAAAGGCTGAGCTCTATGCACAAGCACAAGTCACTGCATCAATTTGAGGTAAATATGAGGGTCCCTGTTCACTGCAGCTGGAAGGAAAATGATATTTTCTGTGGGAGTATTTTATGTCTCACAACAAACCCACATGGGCATTTTCGTTTTTCATCTAATTTAAATAATCAAAATTTAAACCCTTTTCCTCCTATTTTTAGTATTTGAAACACAGACAAAAATGTGTTTTCTCACACATAAGCAGAGGAAGCAAATATTTGCCTCCAAATTTTCCATGTAAAAGAAAAACTGCAGAAGCATTTACATGTTAATAAAAGCAACTCCTTCTACTGGTTATTATCCTCCTTTCTCACTCATGCATATTACAGTGATCCAAGCAGAGAATGAGCAGGCTTTCAGACCTTCCTTAGCATGCAAATGAAGCACTGGCTTATGCATCACCCCTTGCATCTGAAAGCAACTTGTGTGTCGCCGCATAACATCGTTCAGAAATTTTGGGGAATCTTCCTTTATTCCTTCAGTCCAGCCAGGCAACATTTTCCATGTCTGATGTGTAGAACTAAACCTATTCCAAACAGCAATAAAACTGAGACAGAAGAGCAGGTGAAGATAAGGAAGGAAATTAAAATAGATGGGGTTTTTATGGAAATGTTTCAGAAAGGAGGAATTGCAGCATTTCCCTCCAGCTGTACACTCAAAATCAGATATGAAGGACTATCTGATTACTTCCTAAAGTGTCGCCTGGGAGGATTAAGCACAGGCCATGGAGCAGATCCTCTGCATAGGCAAATTGCTGTATGCTTTTACACCAGCTCAAAGACTGGTCCTTCTGCATCCCATCTGCCAAATACACAGAGATGCAGAACGAGCGACTGCAGTCCTCCAGAGCAGGTACAACCCCTTTCTACCGGTGTTTTTTTATGCACCCAGTGAATTTCAGTACTCGGTTTAGCTCTTTTCCAACTTCATTTCATAGCAAACAGAACATGGTTTTTGGCTGTGACACTTAGTTGAACTCCGCTTTGTGTGCAGTTAGATTTACTTCTAACACTTCTGAATGTCATTACCCACATTGTTGCTTTTGTCCCAAACTCTCTTTTTGTTGGTTGGTTTTGTATTTAAATCACAGTTAAGCCATTCAGCATGGTATTTTCTCTACAGAGTGAAAAGTGTGTGAAAGCAGTTGAAGGTCACATGTATTATAACAAAACAAAGGACAGAAATAATAGGGCATCCCTTCTGAAGTCCTCAGACATCCAACATATTATTGCCCTGGTGATTTCAGTGTGGATAAGAGCTGCAAAGGGAAGGAGGCATCTTAATCCAGCTGCTCCTTTCAGCATACACAATGAGAGGGATGCAGGGGTCTTGTTCCCCAGCCTCTTCCTGCCACTCGGTGTCATGTGCCTGGAGTGGTCTCTAGAGAATATTCCTCTGTGCCAGGGTACCGCAGAGGAAAATGTTCAGTTTGTGGGTGTCTGCAGTAGCACCCCTGAACTCCTCAGCTCATTTGCTCCTCAGGCCAGGATCTGGGCACTGCAGTCCCCAAGTCCCATTTCAATTATGCTAATATTCCTACATGGGACCCGTGACCAGAGACATATTAGCTGGCTGAACAATGAGATTTCTCCAGTAAAGGTACAGCTTTTTCCTCCACCCCAAAAAATGAGGTGCCTGGGAATATGGTATGAAACAGAAGAAAAAGAGAGTAGAAATATATTTTATTACAGTTCCTTCCTCTCTCCAGGTCCCCAACATCTGAGTCAGGAAGAACAACCAACCTGCATTATTTGAAGTGTAATTAATTTATTTCTGTGGGGCTCTTGCCAGCCTGCCAGTGTACCCAAACTCTTCTCTTTTGGCAGATATTAGCTCTTCTTTATTGCATTTGTCCTTCAGTAGTATAGAACAAGGCCTAATGACTTTAAGCTAAGAAAGTGTAGAATTTGGCTAGGTATAAGGAAGAAGGTTTTTACAATGCAGGTGGTGAGACACTGGAATAGGTTTCCCAGAGAGGTGGTGGATGTCCCATCCCTGGAAATGTTTAAAGTCAGGCTGGACAGGGCTCTGAGAGACCAGACTAGTTGAGGGATGTCCCTGCTCATTAGAGCAGGGCTGGACTTGATGACGTCTAAGGAAGCCCTTTCCAACCCAAACTATTCTATGATTCTATTATTCTGTTATTTGGAAGCAGACATTTAACACCTTTGAAGCTGGGAGCAACACAGCTTTTTAAACATTGTTTCTACACTTTTTTGTGATTGTGGTGATTTCTGTTCCACACCAAGTCACTGGTGCTGGCACAGTCAAGCAAAGAACAGCCTGCTGAGGTCTTATTGTTTGGGCTGGTGGGTAGCCTATCCAAAGCAGCTGTGCACACTGCCTAGGCATCCCTAAAGACACTGGGGTCTCACAGCTCTAGGAGATAAGAAGTTCTCACTAAGTTCAGACACTCTGCTGCAGCATATCCCTGCAGTTCCAAACAGAAGGGGAAGGGAAGGTTGAGTCCACCTTTGCTCCAGCTGACACAGGGAGGGGGCAAAGCATTTGTCAGTCACTGTGGCTATTTCAGGAGCAATAAGTTCCCAAAAAATCTCTTGCTTTCTGAGTCCTTGTCTGTTTTCATCTCTCATGGACACCGGTTTTGTCCTCTGCCTGAAAGTCTGAACACTTGGCAACAAAGCCCTAACTCAACACCCAAACAGTTGAGCACAGCCATTAGTCCCAGACCCCATTTTCCCCTAGGCCAGATGTTCCCTCAGATGAAGAATAGTATTCCTTCAGAGTATAAAACACAATGCAGAACTGTGAGCAGGCTTGCAGACCAAAAGAATTAAAGCCACTTCCCCATCTATACAGCATCATATATATTACATTAGCACAATACTATACCCAGGCTAATAAAACCAGTTCTGCGTTGGAGGTAATAAACCTGCTGGTGGGACTGCAGCCAGTCTTATATTGTAGCTAACCTAAAAGAGGTACCAAAGCTAACTAGTGACAGACCAGATTAAGTATTTGAGTGCTTAGCCTCTATTGAACTCTGTGCTGCAGGAATTCCATTCCTCTCAACACCTGAGCTATTGAGTTTAAAGCTTGCTCAGATATGTATTATCAGCTACTTGGGGGGAATATTAAGTGTGACCTGGTGCAAAGCAGGAGAGAAGATTCTCCTCCTTTTGCCTCCCAGAAGTGGAGTTATATATATGAGACCATTTGTCTAAGTATATATGGTCTTCTTGTCAGGGCTGGCTGGCAGAGTGACTTTGTTCTTCCACACAGAGCCCCAAATCATCAATCCTAGGTCCATACAACAAGGGTGTTTCAAACAGGGAGTGTCAATATTAATATCTCATTTCATTGTTTCTAATCAGCTGAAATTATACAGTCAGGGCAAACTCTGCTCTCTATTATCCTGGTGCAATTCATTGATTTCCACAATGGCCAAGTGTAATTGTGTGCAGAATTTGGCTATTAATGTAATTTTAATAAAAGTTTCTTCATGTATATTTCATAAATCTATTATTTTGCAGTGAGAACTTTCTAATCAGCAAGAAGGTATCTCTAGATACTGTTGCTCATTTGTTAAGGTAGGAAATAAGTAATAAATACCACTGCATTAGAAATGTAAGTGAAAGAGAAAATTGGAGGTTGCTTTAGGATGAAAGTAGATTAAATATAGCACATTTGCTTAAGTATCTTTATAATGTAGCTTGGCTTTTCATCTTGATCTTTGGTTAAAATTACTTTCTCTGAATTTAACTTTTTGTGCATGCTAGAACACCTCTGCACTACTGGAATAAACAAGACTGTTAAATTAAATGCATATTGTGTCAAAACCTTCCCTCAGCAATATATGTGCATAGGAATTTATAGCAGGATTTAAAATCAGAGCTGAAGGTCACCTCTTTTGTATCACAGGCCATTACATTTCTCCCCCATAAGGAAATCCAGTAACTTTTCCTCAAATTAAAACATTTCAGCTCCCTTGAGACCTTACTGTAATGTGCTTCAGACAGACATCAGCTGAAACAGAGCCACCACAAATGCCCATGGCCTTTGCAATGCCAGATAACAAAGAGGCACAGTACTCTTTTATAGCAGGAAAAAAACAGGGTCCCTGATGCTCTGAGTCAGGATGAAGCCACCTTTGCCTCTGAATGTCTGAACCTGGCACAGAGGGCAAGGACCAAACCAGAGAGTTGTCTGTACCACACAGGAGCAGTGCCTAGCTCTGCCCCGGGGGAGAGTTTTCCTCATCTTGAAGACAAAAACCTGTCTGCTTATCAACTCTGTCTTAATGGGAACACCCAGCTTCTTCTACAGCCTCAGCAGAGAAGGAATGACTGGGGAATTAGTATGTGCTTTGTGGTATTTGTCTAGCTTGATGTTCTCTCCAAATGCTAGTAATCTGTGGAACTACTCCAGTAGCCCAGATTCCCCGTGTTTAGTCAGAAATTTCAGGAATCTTATTTAAAACTCATTGCTACAAAGTTACGTTTGGTATTTATGGATGGCTTTTCTACCTTTCGCATTCAGATACAACGCTTCATTTAGTGTGGGTCAACAAATTGGAGCCCTTCTCTGTGTCTCCCACCCAGCTATTAGAACTCCTCTCCGTAAAGAACTAACTAAATCCAGTGAAAAGTAAAATCCAGTGACTGCCCCTCACCCAGATAGAAGAGGGTAAGTTCTGATCTTATCCCTATTAGATTTTCCACACTCTCCTGGAGAGGAGGGCATCTTTTAATAGTACCCCTAACAATGCTGTGTACAGAGGAATGATCACTCCACTAGTTGTGCTCAGTTATCCCTTTTGCATATAGAAACCCATCTTTTTTTATCCCACAGCAACCCCTTGCATCCAACGCTGATGACTTAGGCCTATGTACCCCCAATGTAATTTATTTTTCAGGAGTCAGTGTTTCATCTCATAGATTTTGCTTGCTTTCTGAAAGGCAGGAGTCTAAATCCAGATGTGAAAGAAGCAAGGAAAATGGCTTTGAGGACTGAAATCCTCAAAGGCTTTGAGACTGAATCTTTGACTGAAAGATTGCAATTACTTTCCTGGAGTTGCTGAGAACTGCAGGGATGACCTTGCTTAGTGTAATTTGGGATTTGAAAGAGGTTCCTTAACTCAGAAGAGTTTGCATTCTCTTCAGCTGCTTATTGTTGCCAAAGGGCTACAAATAAGGACTCAGGGAAAAATACTGTTTAAATACTCACAGTTGCAATGCTGAGACATTTAGGGCATTTGCAGCCTAGGTACTTTACATCATTCATGTGATAGATATTCAGGACTCTTCTCAGGTATCATCTAGAAAAGCCTGTATTTTTGTGTCCTGTGAAAATAGCAACAGTTTACCTTATCAAATTGTCATACAAATAGATCAATTAGGAAAACAGAACTTGCATGCTTAGAAAGTGAAGGATATGTGAGCATAAGAAAAACCTTGAAAAAGGGGCATTTGTACTGGATCTAGCGGCATGACTTATCGCAATTAGTTCAGCAGAGTAGCATGTATCATACAAAATGCCATACTGATAGGAAAAAATACTCAAATGTGTCATGTACCACACAAAAAGGGTGGAACCAAACTGTGAAGTGCTGTGAGATAAAATGTTCAAGGTGCAGTACAAGATGAGCCAGAATAGAAAGAGATGACAGCAACCAGACAGCAGACCAAAATAAAATAAAATAAAAAAATGACACGCTGCCTTTGATCCTGTTTACAAGAGGGAAGCAGCTGCACAGTAAAGCTTTCATACTATCACAGAATCTGCAAGTGTAGGAGAGATTGCTTCTAAGAGAGGGCTTGAACCTGGAAGTTTGCATGCAGCTCTGCCATTAACTTCAGCAAGAGTTCAGTGTGCAGGGCACCAGGAAGATTAGAGTCAAGATAACTCCATAAGTGGCTTGAGGACAAGAAAGACATATGCAAAGAAAAATACCATTGATCAATATCACCCTGCACTGTCCTTCTTTACACCGTATTAGCTCACAAGCTTTGGAACTAAAGTGCATTTTTAATGAAGTTTCAGTATTATATGAGGCTTTACCACCCTCCAAAAGTAGCCTGCAAAAGGACTTTAGGGTTGCTAGGGAAGCATCAGTCCAGGTGTCTGCAAGAGGCAGAGGAAGGGAAGCAGTAATCTTGCATGTGGAAAGCAGGTTTTAGAGGGATCAGCACTCCTATTTGCTCCTTGAAAGAGAAACTCTTTTTCAAAAACAAAGTGGTATTAAACAACACATTATCTCTCAAAGTCTTTTACTAGTCAGAGGTTTTGCAGCACCTGTGTGGGGGCAGGGAAGGAGAAAGAAGGACAAGCATTAAAATACACATTTTCTGATATTTTGCAGCCTCTTCTGTAGCTGAGCTGGCGACCCACATTTGTGCTAGTGCTGCTATAAAGGAATAATTCTGTCCAATGAATTCAAAACCAAAAAAAAGTAAGCATTGTACTGAAACCTGTGAACACTATATGTAAGAGTCATATGTAAAGGTAAATCTCATGCTCTGCTTAGTGCCACGTAAAGAAAGTCTCAATGCAATGTCATGTCAGCCACCAGATATTCATAGTTCAAGGCAACGGCTGACTAACATGAAAGACTCCAGACAATAATAAAAAAACCAGAAGTCTAAAAATCACAGTCCAGCTGGAAAGATGGGAAGAATTGGTTTCATTTACTCATGGGACTAAAAGGCCACTATTTTCAAAGATGCAAATGTTTGCTGCCAAAAAGGAAAGGGATTAATCGATCTTCCTGTTTAATATAGGCAAGACAAGAGGTTAAAAGGTTAAACTATTTCAAAGAAGCTTTAGACAAGATATTAGGAAAAACTTCTTAATGTTAAGATGTTGTATATGGTGTATATGGGATGGTGTATATGGGGTAGTCTTACCACCAGACTTTTTAAAAGGGTTACATGAAAGACAGAAATATTTACTCAACAGCTATTCCATTTTCAGACTGAGGCCAAAATGGCCTGTCTAAATCATTAGAGTCTAGATTTACGAGCCAAGCTGCTGCCTCTGAAATTAATTACAATATATTTATTTTAAAATCATACTGCAAAGTTAAGGAGAAAAACTTTAATTAAAATTGCGGGAGCAGCTCGATCAGGAAACATATTTGGACATTTGGCATATGTTAAAACAACTTCTCCGGTGCAGCATTTGAGGGGCATATTAATGTTTATCAGCAGTAAATATTTTGGCCACTGTCTCTCTTCTGAATGTGGAAGATGCAGAAAATCTCTTTCTCCTTGAGGCATTTATGGGGCACAGTTTCATTCCTGTTTACTGGACAGATGGCCATGTGTTGACTCTCTAGATGAAGTAGTTCATTCTGCTGTATTCATTGATTAGCTTTGTAAAACAGTTCTTTGGAGAGGGGGGAGAAATTGTTCTAAAGCTTTTTCTCTTTTTAGAGGGACTTACTGTTCCAAATTGCTTACAGCTTTTCTCTCCATATAATGATTATGGAGTTAAACATTACTGAGTCTGTATAAGTAGAATAATGACAATAACTACAGCAAGGAATGAAAATGTTAAACTAACAAATAAAGTGGTCGATTACTGAAACAGATGAGAAGACAGAGGGCAAATTCTAATACCAAGACATAGCTGGCACAATGATTAGACCACAGGCAAAGCTTACTGAGTTTGGATTCAGAATGCTAAAGCATCAGCAGTGGAATACACAGGACTCACAACACAGAAAAAGCACAAAAAATAACTGGAGGATATATATGAAAGCAGAAGGGAAAACGGTGCAAGTGAAAAATATTATGCGACAGAAAGTCCAAAAAGGACAAGTTTGCCTGAGGATGAGGAATTGAAATGAGAAGCAACACTCCTACAGTACTGTGTGGTTCTTTTTAATGCAGGATCCCCATCAGCCCTCCCAACCAGCCCCGACTGACCCTAGTCCCCGAAGCGTGGCAGCAGTGCTGTGATTCCTCAAATTGCCTAGCAAAATGAAACTCTCTGCAGCTACGTGTCCCTCAGATAGGATGACAATTTGTGTGCAGCATGCATGTTGCTGATAGGGCTTTGAGACCACCCTCTGGCCTCACTTATAAGGAATCTGGGTATCCTATCCCTCTCTAAGGCACAGTCTCATACAGTCAGAGGAAAACCAGCTGCTGTTGATAATGACATGGCAAGGCTTATGCTGTGCAGGGTTGATTGATCTGAATTCAGGTGGTGATGGAGGGAAGCTTCATGGACTAAATCATTCCGTGACTATAAGTGATCACTGGGTTGTGCTAGCAGCAATAAAGTGAAGTCCTTTGGTTTTATTTAGGTTAGAAAAAGCAAGGCAGAGAATGACTGAAGGGCTTGAGTAGGAAGGCAAACCTTGTTAGTTTCTATTTATTTTTACCATCTAATATCTAATACTTCATAGCTCTTGTGACATTTCAGACACACGCGACAATTGCACTAAAATCTAAGTCCACAGAAGTAGGCCAATTTACAGCAACTGAGGAGCTCATTCTTCTAGGGACTACTACAGAGACAAATCATTTTGATTTTTAGGCTTTCCTCCAGCAATCAATATTTTTATTGCTTTACTTGAGATAGAAAACAATGATATAATAACAAAAGTTGCTGGGTTTTACTTCAGATTGTTTGTTTTACTTTTTACTGGCTTGTTTTGAGCACAGTGGGATAGCCTCTTTTCAGAGAAAATATGAAAAAAGGGTGAAAAAAAATTTGTACTCTACTTTGAAGGGAAAGAAGGGAAAAGGCTTCAGTGCACTGCAGATAGGCTGAGGCTCATACTGACTGTTTATTCAGCTTTCAGAGGCTGCATTCTCATCCATGCTGCTGTTTACATGTAAGGACTTGTATTCCTGCATAGTCACATGCTGCTTCTTGGTTGTTTCCTTTTGTTTTCTGTTTCTGCTCTTCATTCATCCCGTATCAGAATTTGTGTTTCAAATGGATTGCATTGAAATATCTATATCTTTTACAGACTACGCTGCTTTCCATCGCAAAATTCGTATAAGCCATCCAGCAGGAATAAAAAGCACAGTGGCAAGTTCACCAGAGTCAGCTACCCAAACTGCCCTGCCCATAAATTTGTGGTTTGTGCTTCTTATGTCGCAAGTGGGTGAGGGATAGCAGTCAGAGGATACTGTAGAATCATGATGCTCTGGCCTGCTGACCACAGCCCAATCTTAAACATTTTTGTTGTGTTTTTTGTCACCAATTGTCATGATTTAACCTCAGCCAGCAATCAATTTCCTCGCAGCCACTCACTCAATCCCCCACCAGCGGGATGAGGGAGAGAGAATGGGAAGAGTAAAAGTCAGAAAACTCAATGGGTTGAGATAAAGACTATTTAGTAGGGAAAGCAGGAGCTGCATACACAAGCTAAACAAAAAAAGGAATTAATTCACTGTTCCCCATGGGCAGGCAGGTGTTCAGCCATCTCCAGGAGAGCAGGGCCTCATCACGTGTAATGGGTACTTGGGAAGACAAATGCCATCACTCCAAATGTTCTTCCCTTCCTCCTTCTTCTCGCCACTTTATATACTGAGCATGATTTCACATGGTCTGGAATATCCCTTTGGTCAGTGTGGGTCGCCTGTCCTGGCTGTGTTGCCTCCCAACCTCCCATGTAGCCCCACCTTCCTTGCCAGTCTGGAAGTCTGAAAAGCGGAAAAGGCCTTGGCTCTGTGTAAGCCCTGCTCAGCAATAACAAAAACATCTCTGTACTATCAGACCTGTGTTCAGAACAAATCCAAAACTCAGCCCCATACCAGCCACTGTGAAGAAAGTTAACTGTACCCCAGCTGAAATCAGCATACCAAACTAAAACTATTCTCTCTGTCAGACCTGTTATTTGAGGAGATTTTCAACATATCCTCAAGGTGGGAAATACTTCTTTTTCTGAATAGTACTCATATTTCTAGCATCACAGGCATCAATACCTGTTTCTCAGCATTTGAGGGAAGATTTAGTTCATTTATCAATTCTACTATTGAATTCTTTGAAAGGGGACAGGTCTTTGCGTTCAGAAGCATAGAAAAATCTTCTGAAGTATCGCTCCATTTGTTTTGCAATTTGTGGCAAGAAAAGATTAGCACAAAAGAATGGATTAGTTGCTGGCTGGCAGCTTCTCTGAAATTTATAATGGTTAGCCAAGCTAGCTTTACCTACATAGCCTAACGTTCAGCAAAACTGGTTTAAAATTTTGTGCAGTTAAAAAATTGTAAACATAATGAGTTGGCTCTCTTGCCGGTATTCTTCTTTATAATTTCACTTTACTAATTCAATTTTTTTAAAAATGTGAAATCTGCAGACATTTCTGTAAATTTTGCCACAGCTTTTTAAAGTCTGGAATATGCCAACAAAGGAGTCCTAGAGTAAAGTTCCCAGGCAGAAGCACCTACACAGAATTACCAGAAAAAGAGTAAGGTAGCATTGGACAAATCACAATCAAAGAGAGCCCAGAAAATCACTGTGCTGTCAATAAAATGCAGGGTTTGCCAATCTCAGTTCTGGTTCAAGCTCATTGTCTTACCCTGATCATCTCTCTCCTCCATTTCCCCAACTATAAAATTATAAACTGCCAGGATTAGCTGTTGTGTGCAGAAGGCCAGTAGTGTACTAAGTGTTTACACACTTTTGTGTTGAGAAAAAAAAAGAAAAGGAATTAAATTATATTTGTGAAGGACTGAAAAAAAAAAGAAGCATTACAAGTATTCTATTGGTTTGTACTTACTTCTTATGAATTATTTCATCTTCTAAGATATTGCTCTGACAGCCTTAGCCATTTACCAGTTTGATGCCCCTTTGCAAGGACTGTCCTATTGACACAGAATCATTTCTCCCTTCATAATAATATTTTCATGCCTCATGGCGTTCCCACCTGTGGCGTTTTAGTAATTAATGATGTTACAATGCAAATTCTACTCAAGCTGCATATGTATTTTGTTCATTTGTTTCCTTATGGGAAACATTTTAATTTCCCCCGGCCTTTGTGCAGCAGCTGCATGTCCTTCTGATTATTTCTTCTGTTGAAAAGCGGTCAAAGTGTTGTTCAGGACAAAATTCAGTCCAGCTGTAAACATGTGAAACTCTTTTGTCCCAGAGTGTCGTAATCCACGTGCTATCTAGTTTTATTAAAAGCTAGACAAATCATAGAATCCTTGAGACATAAAGTAGCAGAAAGACAGACAGAGAAAAGAGAATTTTGAGGCTACTGAAGCAGACTGCTCTAGTGGGGGTTTTGAAGATTGCAGCTCTAAGACATAGAAAATAAACTTTCCTGCTACACAGTGCTGTCTGTTAAGAACATGCCTATAAATATCATCCCCTTCTTGTTTATGTCTACAAACTAGATGAAAGAATTCGAAATAGAATTTTCTCATTAACATACAATTTAATGTACTTTGAAAGGAATTTTAATACATATATAGCAACTTGTCTATTATTTTAAACCTCTGTTTTGCTGCCGGCAAACATAAAGACAGCCGTGCAGCTGAAGCATAAGCGTGGGAGTGGGGTGGTATACTAAAATCTGTCATGGCCTTTACATTTATTTTACCTCAGTCTTATGAATCTTTCAAGAACTCATTTTAATCTTCTGTAAGATGGAAACAACAGCTCAAACACACATTGCAGGGGTTCCGAAAGGTCTGTGTCTTCAAAGGTCTTTGACGATCTCTGCTACAAAACACTATAACACTCTGACTATTGCTTTTACACATACCTTCTCTTCAAGGAGATCTGAAGTAGTATGTTCATTACACCTTAATAGCCTGTATTTTTTTTCCGTTGTAGCTGGAAGCAGTGTTTTAAATTAAGTTCAAAACACTGGGGAAAAAAGGCATCCTCCTTGTTCTTCCTGAGTTGTCCACACTGCCTTTATCTGTTTTCTCAACTTCACACTGTTTCCACATGTGAGGTTTCAGCTGAAGGGAAAAAAACACCTGAACAGTTCTTGAAAAGCAGTGACCTATCGTGGGCTGTCACCTATTCTGCAGACATTTTGCATCTGAAAGATGGTTATGAAATGAAATCACTATAGCTGGGAAACCTCAGGTATTAAATTTAACTGAAAAGGGAGGGAGGACTTGGGAAATTCTTTCAAGTGGGCATTTTTTAATGAATAAACAAATATTTCATAATATTGAAAATATATTATTTGATCCTATAGTTTTCTCCTAGGAAAAAGAATTTACTGCCTTCAGATCCTGATTTTCTATTCAGTTTTAACTTTCATGCTCTCTTCTCCACTTAACTGTGGTTCTGTGATCACTCCTGGGCACTGAAATAGAAATACTGTGTCAAGATTCAGACCTATTCAGTTTTCAGACAGCTAAGAGAGAGGGCGCAACTATGGAGGTACCAGTCCCATACTTCCGAAGGCAGTATGGGAACTTAGATTCAAAATTGAACAGGCATATCCAAATATATAGTGCTTCATAGACTGGCAAATGCTCAGTTGCTTCTGCAGCCTAGGTTTACTGGATACACTCTGGAGACATTTACAGACCTTTCCAGAAAGCTTCTGTGCTCTGTTTTCTGCTTGCCCTTTGTTTAGGGATTTGTTTCAATCCTCCTTCCTGTATATTTAGGATCTATAATTCTTTCCTTCTGGTGAGTAACTGCTTTCTTCTGCTTCCATATCCACTCTGGGCACTAAGATACTCCATTCTCCTTCCATGTCTCTCTTCACTTCCTCCATCTTCTCCAGTTCCAGTGCCTCTGTGTCTCTCTTCATTACTCTGCTTCCAGTAAATCAGAGACCATTGTGCCTTCTGCAATCCATATGGGGTTATTTGCCTCTAATTTCCACCTAGGTCTTAATCTCTTGTTATCCCTTTCCTCTCTATAAAGTTAGATGAGTTTTGAAACTTTGGGACTCACCTTGCTTTAACATAAGAAGGTGCTTTTTCACAGAGTTGCTTTGTAATCTGGAGAGAACACCATATTTGATAGTAGTGGGTGGATTTACGCAGCAGATGCCAGGTGGAGGGTGTGCCCCTCATCATGTTTTCCAGTTGTCTGTCATTGAAATCTATGGAGTTCTGCTCCATACTGCTTGCTCCTGAGTTTTGCAGTCAGTGGGATATGACTCTCAAGGAATGTCATGCCACGTCCAAACAGAAAAACAACACTAAACTGAAGGCCAGTCCTCACAATCTCAGCCAGCTCTCCCTCCTCTGTGAGTGTAGGAATAGTCGCGTTGTGCTACGGGCAGGCAATGATTTGGAGTGCCAAGCACCTCTCTAAAGTAAGTAAAGCCTGTGAAGAACTCTATGTGTAGCTGAGCTCTCCACAGCAATATTAATGAGCACTGACCTTGCTTTGAAAAAATACAGTGTGTGTTTCTTCACTGCTTCTCTACAGTCTCTGCTGATTTCTACTGTGTTCGGCATTCTTGGAAAATTCTGCCCTGCTGTGAGACCTAGAGGATTTAAACTTTAGTTTAGTAGCTCTAAACTCCAAAAAGTGTAGTCAAACAGGCACTCATGCACTTACAGACACAAAGGCTTACAGTATAAAAGAGTTTTTATTCATTTTCCAGCAGAGGTCTGTCATCATAAATGATCACTAGCACTTTAGAGCACCACTTGCTTTGTGTATGGATACACAGGAAAAGTCTTCGGGACAGCAAGATCAATTAAATTAAAATAATACAATGACATTTTTTTCAAATTTTAACCTCTTTTTTAACTGAAATAAAACTTTAAGAAAAGCACTTCATTTCTGTGTCATCATTTCTCCCAGCTGTACAATGGGATAATAACAATGCTTTATCTCACTAGGATTCTGTGAAGAAAATTCATTATTCTTGTGAGAGCCTCTACTACCAGAGATAAAGGGTTGTGGAAAAGTCTCATGAAAATTAGTTGTGTTTGGGCTTATCATTGGTCACAAGTAAAGTCAAATTCATTCGTAAGTGCTTGCTGCCTTTGGACCAAGTTCAAGATTTGTGCAATTAAGCAAAAATACTAATTTAGGAATTCTTAAATTGAAAATGTGATGTTCCAGTTCAAGAAATCAATAATTTTGAGGTTAAGAAACAGTGCCTACATTTTCTGAATCTGTCTCTCTCTGAGCATCAGAGTGGCATTTGCAGGCACAAAGGGAGAAAGCACATTCAAAAAGCTCAGCCAATGGCATTTCCATGATTCTGGGTAGATTTATTAGCTTATTGTAAGGAATTTTGTTAGCACTAGAGTGAGGAATTCTGTTTGGTGCTCTACTGCTTCGTTTTGATACATACAGGCAAGGATACATCCTGCCCCAGGCTGCTTCAGAGATACAGAGCCCTTCAATTGATGTTGCAGTTAAAGGCTCAGTCTGACCCACTGGGAAGTATGCAGTAACTTCTTCCTCTCTTTTTTCCCACATAAGTAGGGACGGTATCAAGGTTCTACAGCAATCTTCATCACACGGCTTTTCACAGGAAGAAGAACAAAAGGTAGAACAAAAAGTACAGGTTGTCAAAGATGCTGTCACTTGGAACATAGTTCTCCTGAGCTGTATCTTAAAGGGGAGATAAAAGAAAGGAAACTAAAATATTTTATGTGTGTTTGAGATGAGCTCAACGCGATTCCTGTTGTTTCTCTGCTAAAACACATCACTGACTAAAGCAACATAAAGCTCAAAATGCTGTCTTTGAAAATAGTTAGACAAACACTACTTAGAGGCTTGGTTGTTTTGTTGTTTTTTAACTTTGCTTTAGCCTGTCAAACTCAAGAACTGTCTCTCTGCCATTTGCAGATTCTGCCTCTGCCCCCTTGCCATTTACAAGGGTTTAGACAGCTATTGCGAGTCCTTTTCCCCCTTCGTTCTTCTGCCATAAATATCAAGGCGTGGAGCAATGAACATCCACAAAAGCAGCTGCACCACAACACAGTAATGCATGAGAACTGCATGGCTTACAGAAAAATAGAGCCAGACATCTTAAAAACTCATCAATACTATGTGTCTGTGCAGCTGATGGGCAAGTCGAGCCACAGTCACTGCTGCTCACTGCTGATTTCACCCAGGCCATGTAGGTGGTGTTTTATATGGATGCTATGTTTATGTCTCCTCCCTGGCTAGGAGCAGACGGCATTTGATCTGTGGGCTGAAGTCTGACATTATAATAGTCACAGTGCCTGAGAGAGGCATGGTGACCACCGCAGGAGACACTGCTGGTTACAAGCTGCTGCATCTGTGTTTTGTGTCTGCAGTTGGCTTTTTGTTCTACTCCACACCAAGCTACTGCTACACAGTTAAGGATTGTATTTTTAAAACAGTAGGGGGCAAATTCACTTCCATACATCGATTTCCTTTTTAATCACAAGGAGCAAGAGAGCAGTAATCCTCCAGGAGTTTGTACTCACACTCCAGAGGCACGAAACCATGCAGATAACAAGCAACCTATTCACCTCCCTAACTGGAAATGTCTGGTCTGAGCTCGTTGTCTGGCATCCACCTGTAGTCAGCAAAGAATGAAAAACACTGAAGGGGCTGATTTATCCAGTGCTAAAGCATATGTCTCAGAAAAGCAGCATGAATTGCCCTCTGGAGCTTATCTCCTCTTGCTAATTATAAGGGTACCCTGGAAAACTGGTTTAGAGTAGATACTGGACTTCTAGGCAGCTTAAGTTAGATGAGCTGACTTCCTGTGCTGGTTGAAAGGAGACTACATCAGAATCCTTTCCACTCCTTCTATAGTAGGCTTTCTGCCTTCTAGAAACTTCAGGCAAAGCCCTGGCTTAATTTAAGTCCTTGGCAACTCTCTAACCAGACTAGGATTTTCCCCCTCATACCTGCTTCTGATTCCTGCACTATTACAGCCTCACAAAACTACCAAGTGGGAATCGCTGCAGTAAAACCCTTGTCCAAATATTTCATAGTTTAAGAAAATAAGTCGTGCATTTTTGAACAGTTCAAAAATTCTGTTTCAAAGCTTTTAGCCACCTTGCCTTTATTTTGTAAAATATTATCTTGCTTGCAGTAAAATAATGCCTTGATTGTTAAAGTGGCTCTTTTTTCACTAGACAACATAAAAAATTGAGTGAGTATTCACCAAAAACCTAAAGACTATTTATAATGTTGAAACAGGCTGTGGCAGAAATGAAGCAGCTCTGGGTTAATTCTCAAATACCAAGTTTTAATCCAGTTAATCTACGGTTTGCTGGAGAAACATGTTGTGTAAAATCAACACGGAAATAGGCAAACAATGAGAACAGGCAGGAAACAACCTCAGACAAGATACCTTTCAACAAACACATGGAAGATTTACAAATACAGGAGGGAGAGATGACTAAAGATTTCTCCATTAAAATACGACCCCTTCTGCAGAAGGGGGTAGGCTGTTCCCAGGCAGGTAAGGGAGACAGAGGCTACGGCTCTAACCGCAGACATTAGGGCTGACAATGAACAGGAAGCCTATTTAGTAGCTCTGTCAGCATTTGGCAGCAACCCAAATAAGACAGACATGCAAATTGGCCTGTGTTGTTTTAAACCCCTCGTTCCTTTGTCTTACCTGCCGTCTTTGCTGACTTGCTCGCTCCCAGTGGGGACCAAGTTAGCCATCAGCCCTTTCCCAGCCATGGCCCTTCTACACATCCTACACCTTTGCAACTTGGTGGGAGTTGAACCAGAGCTGCAGGTGGGATGCACATCTCTGGAAGGCCCTCCAGCGGGTACTCATCACCAGCACACTGCAGCGTACTCCTCCGACCACCCAGATTTTGGCCACCTCGAGGCATGAGCAGGGTTTGCATTGATCCTCAATATGCTGTGCAGGGCACACCTCAGAGACAAAGGGATGAGAGATTCAGCTATCTACCAAGAAATTAATTGGAAATGTATGGGAGTACATATAAATACATAAAATACATATTCCTGTCTATCTGGTAGTATCAGAAAAGAATACACTTATCCAATATTTTATGGAGGGTAAATATCAACATTTCCTTCATTCTCAACACTTACTTTGCCCACCAATTTCAACCTGACTCTACCTTCCACTCCATTCAGTATAATCAAATACACTTCAAACAATAATGAGTCAATGCTCAGAATAGCCTTGCCAAGGGCAAAATAGTATCAGTCTTGTCTTGTTATGGCAGCAATGAAGTCACAAGAGGGTTGTCAGCAGCTATCAAGACCAGCTGGAGGATATCTGTGGTTTGAACCTCAGTCCATCAGTTGCCCAAGCCTGTATGGCCAAAGTGCCCTTTAGCAGTAGAAAAGCTGCTACTCAGAATATGTGACTGGGACTTTGCTGAGCTTTGAGCACACACCAGTTGGAGTCATGCTTTACTACACTCTGCACAGCTAGCCTGTGCATTCAAAAGTCACAAATTATCTCTGCTTCAGTCTCCAAGGAATAATACTGTCCAAAAGAAACATGAAGTTTTTAGCAGTAACATGAATGCTGGTTTCTTTCAATTAACTCTGTGTTTCTGAGACCATAGGGTGAACTCGGGTCAAGTTGTCAAGGGTTTCTGAGGTACCACAAGAATTATAAACCTGTTTGTTTTCTAAAATGAAATATGAGATATGCCCCCAGAATCTGGGACTTCAAGAAAAAAAAAAAAAAACAAAAAAAAAAACCCACCAACAAATATCATGAGACTCCATTAAGAGCAGAAACTGACAACACTGTGACCCAGAAGTGACATGGAAAAGTCAGCACTATTTCTAGGTACAGTGAGACTCACATTGTTAACTTTTGAAATGCCTTCTAGGCCAATATCATACCAAATTAATTGCTGACATAAGTAATTTCACCTGAATAACGTGAAAATTCACCTGGATAAGGAATTTCACCAGGCCTGTCTAAGAAAACCTTTGCTACTGAATGTTTTTTCTCTGTACATTTGAGTGGAGCACAGACAATTTTCATATCAGCGTGGTATCTTTTCTGAAAAAAAAAAAAAAAGGAGATGACAGATTTTGGAAATAAAATTATTACTTGCAACTGTGACAGATACCATGGTGACACTTACAAGATTTTTTTCCTATTAAGCTTTTGCAAGTGCTAGTGCCACAATAAATAACCTTTCATACTTGGAGGCTTCAGAAGGGACAAATAAGGAATAGTACAAGTAATTCTAGAAGTTTAAAAAAGGATTTTGTTACTTCAAACTTAAACCAATAATGCAATAGAAAAAGAAAGTGGATGAACTATATGAAATTACTTACCAGGGTGTCCTCATTCCTAATCTATAATTCATATGCACATTTATTTTACATTTTTGTAAAAATAATTAGATGTACTTGGACTGCAAATGAAAAATATCAGATTATATATAAGGCAGCACAGAAGCATCTGAGCTTAGATAACACTCCCAGTGAGATGCCTACGAATCTTCTTCATACCCGGTAGTCAATAGGGGATTTTCCTCCCAATTTCCCATTCTGCTGAGGCTTCAATCCTTCTTCCCCTGAGAAATTTAGCTTCACATGGATGGAAACAAAGAATTTTGAAGGTGGAAAAAAATATAGTCAACTTAAGTGCTTTCCACACAGATGAAATGTGCATGCAGCTGAGTTTACAGAAGGATTTCGTAATATCAAGACCCACAGAGATCAAAAGTAATAATAAGGAGTCTCTCAGAGTCTGTGGTGGCATGAAAGAATCGTGCATTCGGGAGAAAATTTACATTCTGTTTGTTGACGTCTTGTAGATTGAGCTATGCCAGAGGGATAGAAATCGATGAAGATGCTGCTTTAGTGTTTGAGTCCATTATTAATATAGTCCAATATGTTTTTATCAGAATAAGTTTAAAAAAAAACAAAAGAGAGAAACATATTTAATTTTTTAAATTCTTTGAGACAAGTTCCATTCCCTACTGTACACATACATATATAATCTGAATGTTTTTCATTTTCAGCTGGTACTACTCAGTCATAGACATGTAAATAAACAAGGTAAATTCTTACCAGTGAATACAAAGAAATCCTGTTAGGATGGCAACTGTATAACCAGAATCTATAACTATACCTAGAATTTCCCTACAAAAGAATACAGATTCCTTGGGTATCTCCCTGGCAGTCCTTTAATCTCTCTTCTAAGAAGTCATTTCAATCTAAGCACTGTATTCAAGATTGAGACAGAAAAACAGTGAGAAACCATGTGCTCTTATGGTCCAGGAAAATATTCACTATCTCAACAAGCTATAGCTCCACAGTGAAAATACAAGTTGGGATTCAAATAGAAAAGGAAGGCACAGTCAAAACATGCAAAAGGAAATATATAAAATATTTGTGAGCTAACACACTAGGTTGCTATATTTTTGGAGTATGCTGATATATGTACAGAAACAAATGTTTAAATCCTTTTGAAGTTAACTTTAGGATTCATGAAACAACTACCGAAGTCAGCTGCTAAGATATCCTCAGCCTGTAGTAAAGTTTACAGATAGAACAGAAGTAGAAAGAAAAAAGAAAGACCTGAAAAAAGACAAACCTGAAAATAGTGCCTACTGAATGCTTGTATCCAACAGAGGAAAGAATGGGTTCATGTAATAAAGGAGTGTAAAGGTTTTCAGTTCAGAAAGGAGCACTTGGAGGATTTAAGTAAACAAGAGTTCAGTCCTAAAGGCAGAACTTTAATGGAAATCAAGGAGAACCTGACATGTATAAGGCTTACAAAAACAAGAATCTACTAGGAAAAGTTGGAAGAAAGTATTAAAATCCACCATGTTTTCCAACTCCATTGTGATTTAGATTCTCTAGACTAAGACATAAAGGAAAGAAGGAATGTGGAGAATAAAACATCAAATGAAGTAAACAATTACAGGAGGTTTTTAAAAATCTATTAAATCTATAAAAGATGAGAAAGCAAAATAAAAAAAATATAGTCATTTAGTCTAATAGCTATGTAGAACAAAAAAAACAGAGCAGTAATAGAGGAGGATGGATTAAAAAGAAATTTAAAATACCTTTACAAATACATTAGGTGAGACGAAGTGGCCCACAAATCCAGAAGGCTGAACACTAAATGTGTAGAAATGCACAAGAAGATATAGCTTTAAAAATTAAAATAAAAAGTTATTTTAATTATTAAAATGTATTCAAAGCTTTGTGAGCACCACTGCATTATATGAAAGAGAGGTGGGAGTGCAGCAGGACTAAGACAATAAAAGGAAGGATTCAGACAAGATAGTAGGGAAAAATAGGGTGATTTCCTATTCATATGTAGAAGCAGAGGAGTAGGCATGTGGAGCACAAAACACTGTATTGCCTGCATTCTCTCTTTTTATTTAAAAAACATGGCTCTGTTAAATGTCAACAGAGCTGCAGCAGTTTACAACAGCAGAGTTTTGCTCACTGTGTAGCAGTATGTTTGAAGGGTTCCCTTATGTTGAAGGAAAACACATTTTTCCCTCCTATTCCATTGAAGAAACGTTTCCAGCATAACCAATCCTTGTAAAAATACCTCCATGGAAAGTGGAGTAACTTAGTCATCACTGATAAAAAGAGATTCGCCCTTCAGGGCAATATCTGTGCATGCACGTGAAGGTGTTTCTCTTCTGCCCTTTTACTTTTGAGACATCTCTTTTCAGGATTTTTAGGGTGAGACATAAGTGTACCACAGGTAGACCACATCCTCGAGCCCTGTGCAGTAGCTTAGCTAACTCCAGAAGACCCTGTGAAGCACAAACCGTGCCAGATCCATAAAGCAAGGATCAGTTACAAAAAGATAGGGGACCATGGCTCTGATCAATATTTTTTCCCTGGATCCTGCTTGGCAGAGACAAACTCGTATTTACCTGCTGGGTAAATAAGAGAAAAATTGTCCCATGAAAGTGGCATAAAACTTCCACAAAAATAACTCACTGTGTAAAAGTATTCCAAAATCGAATCTAATAACACTGCATAGAAAAATCTATTCCGCCAGTCTGGAATTCAAAGTATCATAAAGCTAGGGAACTGTGCAAGCAACATTAAACAAGACAAACAAAATGTAATCCAGAGCACTTGTAACAAACGCATAGAATAAGGAATGGGAGAATAAAAGTGTGAAGGCAGCCTAATGCTTCCACAATTAATAGACTCTACTTAAAAAAAAAATCAATTCAGTGCAAAGTTAGAAAGATGTCAGAAAGAAGCAATTATTCATGGCTAATTACTTTTTAGGGGATGATGACAATGGGTTAGTTTTCTCTGGTATTGATGAAGAAAAACCTCTGGGGAAATCATTTGCAAAGGTTACCAAGGATATGAATTATTCTCTGGTATGTATGAAGTACAAGGATATGAAAGAATGAGTAAAATACTAGTGTAGTGAAGGTCATCAAGACAACTCAGCTAATAGCATAAATTACCACTTTAGAGATTCAAACATGCCATCAATATGTCTAATAATGAATGATCTCCTGGAAGGGATGATTTGTTATGAACTGTTCAGATACTTACTAGAAAGAAGACTTTAGAAAAATTTGCTTCAAGAGAATATAGCAAAAGACAAAATTACAGAATTCAGCCTGTAGTAGTCCCTGTCAGTGAATTAAAGAAAAAAAACCCAAAACCCCTTAACACAGGACTGTATTGTACTGAGGTACATTCTCTTCCTGCAATGTGGGGTGATGTAGCACATCCCCTTGTCTTACAGCCACTTCCCCATTCCTCTACAGAGCACCTACCGTAGTCTTCTCCATTTTGTCTTCTCTCTCTTACTTGTGGCTTCATTATCAGCTTTCTCTTCAACATATCTATTCACAGCCATCTTGCCTATACTAGTCTCTCCGACAGACAGCAACAGCTTTATCTCCTGGAAAATTAGCTTGTCTCACAGTCCCCCTATCCCAGTGGGGTCTCCATCCTAATTTGCTCACAGCCCTTATTCATTGTTCACATCTTTGCTCCAAGTGCCCTATAACATTTGAAAATCTGATTATAGAGTCCATAGCACTCATTATAAATTCTCCTTCTCATCCCTCTCTCCTGCCTTTAAGCTGCCACATCACCACCTCTGCCATTTAGCCTGTCCATTATACTGCTTTGCACCCACTTCTGTGGAGCTCTCCCTTCATGTTTCCATTTGTTCCCATCTTGACTTTAGTAAGTAGGAGGGCCACACACACTGCTGGCACATTTACCTGCAACCTTTGTAATAGCTGAGGGGCTCCTTGGTAGCTGTGTTAGCTACCAGTTCCTCTTTAACTGCTTGCCTGATTGTGCAATTAGGCAGCAGTTCATGGACTGCAGGTAATGAACGTACATGAAGCCGGCGTGTGTTATGAGATGTTACCAAATTGCCAGCTCTTGTATTAGAAGACAACAGGAAGTTGGGTTTTTCCAACTTCAGCATGGAATTATTTAAAAACCACCAGGCTTAATAGCAATTGTGTAGATTTCTGCTATAAGACAGTGCCATTTTCATGTGTTTTGATCTTCAGTGCTATTTAGCTTGCAGTGAGCAACTCCTCCAGACATAACTTGCATATGTCACCCACTCTTTCCAAAACTTCTCTGTTACAAGGAAGGTCTCATCCCTCCCATGTTAGCAGAAAAGGAAGAATAGCTTGTGAGCAAAAACAGGTCATCAATAAAGCCAGGAAAAGTCTGAGCTACCTTTGAGATCTATCACTATGGAGAATTCTGAGGGCAAGGAGGCTGCAACTGCCTGCCAGGCAGTGCAGGAAAAGGAAAATGTTTCCCAAACAGCTCACCTGCCTTAGCAGCTAATAAAATCTGTAGAGTTAAACTGACATAAAAGTAGCATGGGGGGAACCAGACCTTTATAGTAGAAATAGAATTGTGTTCAACCCTATACATTTCTTGTCACCTTAAATCATAGCCTCCTTAGGGCTAGGATGGGTGCAAAGGGCAGGAATGTTTTAATATAAATAATTCTGGTGCAAACTACCAGATTCAAACACAGATGAGTGAAAAGGCTGATATTCAAGCATAATTTCAAAGATGAAACCTGCTTTTCTGCAAGCGGGGATACCATACTGCATTTTCCTGTCTCTTGAATCTGGTCTGATCACTGGGCAAACAACTCTGCATGCCCAGAATGATGCAAGGAGGAACCAGGCTTGGAGAGCAGTCATTATTTGAATGCTTTTGAAGACATCTAGCATATATGATTGTAAATACACTGAGAACTAGTAGGAAGATAAATAATAAATCAGGCGGGAAGTACAGAACTGATCTTTTTTTTATGCAATTACAATTTTAAATAATCTCATTTGTACTTTTTTTTTCATTTCCTCTGAGCCACAGAACCCTTAATGTCTAAAAATGTTGTTTGTTCTCTTGTGATTGGCAGTCATTTAAAAGAAAGGAAAGAAGGAAGGGAAGAGAGAGAAAGAGAAAGAAAAGGAGGGAGAGAGACAAAAAGAAGGAAAAGAGAAAATCCTCCTTGTGTGCAGGGGCATGTGTTTGCAGAGACATTGGGACTTTATTAGGCATGTTCATTAGGTTCATTAGGTGAAAGTGTCATACTCCTAAAAAGAAAATGAATAGATTTTAGCATATCCAGACCATGTATTAAGATGGTATCAAAAGTTATAAATTCCAAAGCATAATGTTTGACAGTAAGCTGTCATAGAAGCAATAGATTCATTATAAAAATTCTAGAAGTGCATACATCTCATTGACTGTTTATCATTAACTGCATGGGATGCTGATAGGAAATGTCTAGCTATAATTTATATTTCTGATGACTCTCAAATCTATTACTCACCTCTCTCTAGTTTTATAGCTCCTCTGGACAGAATAGAAATTGAACAGGCAGAGTAGGTTTGGGAGGGGAATTTTCTGCTCTTGCTGTTCTCTATTATCTCATCCCTCCAGCCTGAGCTGTCCCTGACATGTGATCAGACCCATACTGCCCAAGTGTTTCTCAGAAAATGAGGTTTGAAAACAAAAAATAAAAGGGAAAGAGAGATATTTAACTACATCTCCATTTTAAGTCTTGCAGCAATTGGACTCTAAAAAACACATTATGGGTAAAATCTTAAGTGCAGTCAGGTGTGGCATGAAGAAAAACTCTGTTAAGGATAACATGAGTTTGAGGCCTATAAAGACCTGAAAAAGAGTCTCCAGGAAAACAAAGAAAATAAATTTGGGAAATATTCAATAAACCAAATATTCATTTGTGCCAAGGTATGGTTGCAAGAAATCTGATTTTGTAAAGAAATCCTTCCTTATGTGTGCAGAAACATCTAACAGAATCAAAGCTAAGACTTGCAATTGAATCCGTTTCAATTATCAACTAGAGTTTAAAATTCGTATAATTGTGTACTGAGAACTTTGTTTTTTAAAGTCCTGTCGCTGTTAGATCAATTACCTACCCATTATTTGCAAAAGACTTCATTGAACTTACAAAAGGAAGGGTTTATTCTGTTTTCTTTTGAACTAGTGTACACGTTTGTACAGATGAGCTTTAGAATGCTATGCAGTTTCTCATTGCAGACTTTATTTCTTTTTTATTGACTATACCTATTGCATTTCTTCCTTTTACACCACAAACTTTAGAAGAGGGCAGGCAGTAATAGCAGAGTTTAGAGGCATATTTTCACGTGAATACCAAGTTCTCATGTAGCAAAACTTTGCTAGAGAAATCTGCATTCTCTGCTTTTTTCCCAGAGGGAGAAAGGGAAAGAGTTCTTCTTGCTTCAGACCCCCACATAATCTAATCTGACAATTAATCCCTGAAAGAAAACACAGAATGCTTGTTACAAGATCAGCATTCAATAATGCATTTTTATTCAAGCAGAGGTTCATAATAGTTCATGTAAAAGCAATGTATGTTGAAAGCATGTGTCTACTGTAAAGTGTGCCCCTTTTCTGTGGACTGAGTGCAGTTCTGCCTCTGTACAAGATTTGAGCTGCATCTTGAATATTTCTTTTAAGAAATGATGATTTATACAAATATCTCATGGCAGATCTAATCCAGATTTTACCTTGGAGATAATCAAACAAGTCTAGAATGGAAGCTCGAGCTCCTACACTCATTCATAGAAAATCTATCTATGAAAAAGATTGTCCCTTCTCTCTGCAATAAAATGATGTTTTCAAATCTAGCGAAAGATCTGATGTAGTCAAGGAAAGTTTTTTTAAAGAGTCACTAAGATCAGTCTCTTTCTTATACCTAATATTGTTATCAAAAGATTTTTTTTTTTGTAACATAGCAAGTTATACTGAAAAACTTCTACCCATAACTAGAATTATAAGTTAAATTTTCACTGATACAGGTATCTTTACTGTGACCTGATGGATGGGAAGGAGGGATCAGGTTTTTAACCAAGACATGTTATACAACTGAAATGCCCAAATAATGAAGACGTAAATGTTAAATTACCGTATAACTGTCTACATCAAAGCTGTTTTCAACATAAGAAGGGTTTAAGTGAATGTCAAATGTGAAAATAGCTAGGCAGTAAAATTATTATTCAAAAATTGTGTGATGGCAGACTAATTCACATACCATAGTTAAAAAGAAATTCATTCTCAGCAGGTTGTGTCCGGGTTGCCAGCACCAATATTAAAGGTTTGAAAGATGTGTTACACCTGGAGCTGAGACATATAAAAGTGATATGAGTCTCCTGTCTCCTGTAACTTATGGATATTCGAAAACAGCCTTATTCTTTGTAGTCCCAGAATATGTTGGTTGTATAATTTCTGCTGTTGTTTCCATCCCAGATAACTTGAAGACCAAAAAAACCCACAGGTCTTTAGTTTAAGGCCCACACACAAAAGATTATGATAAAGTCATGTCATAAAATCATAGAATGGTTTGGGTTGGAAGGGATCTTAAAGATCATCTAGTTCCAATCCCCCTTCCATGGGCAAGGTCACCACTAGACCAGGCTGCCAAGGGCCCCATCCAACCTGGCCTTGAACACTTCCAGGAATGGGGCATCCACAGCTTCTCTGGGCAACCTGTTCCCATGTCTCACAGTGGAGAATTTCTTCGTAATATTTCATCTAAACTTACCTTGTCCTATGACTACATGTCCATGTAAAAAGTCAATTTCCAGCACTTTTTCAGCCACCTTTCGGTACTGGAAGGTGCTGTAAGGTTTCCCTGGAGCCTGTTCTTCTCCAGGCTGAACAACCACAACTCTCTCAGCCTGTCTTCATAGAAGAGGTGTTCCAGTCCTCAGATCACCTTTGTGGTCTCCTCTGGNAGTGGAGAATTTCTTCGTAATATTTCATCTAAACTTACCTTGTCCTATGACTACATGTCCATGTAAAAAGTCAATTTCCAGCACTTTTTCAGCCACCTTTCGGTACTGGAAGGTGCTGTAAGGTTTCCCTGGAGCCTGTTCTTCTCCAGGCTGAACAACCACAACTCTCTCAGCCTGTCTTCATAGAAGAGGTGTTCCAGTCCTCAGATCACCTTTGTGGTCTCCTCTGGGCTCACTCCAGTAGGTCACTGTCCTCCTTATGTTGGGGGCCCCAGAGATGGAAGCAACACCCCAGGTGGGGTCTCACAAACAAGTACAATCCCCTCCCTTGACCTGCTGGCCACATTTCTTTCAATGCAGCCCAGGGTGTGTCTGGCTTTCAGGGCTGCGAGCACACATGGCTGGGTCATGTTGAGTTTCTCATCCACCAATACCCCGAAGTCCCTCTCCTTGGGGCTACTCTCAAGCCATTCTCCATCCAGCCTGTACTTGTCCCTGGGATTGCCCCGACCTAGGAGCAGGAACTTCTACTTGGCCCTGTAGAACTTCATAAAGTTCATAACGAAGCCTGTCAAGACCCCTCTGGATGGAATCCTTTCCTTCCAGTGTGTTGACTGCACCACAGAGCTCGGTGTCATCGGTAAACTTGCTGAGGACACACTCAATCTCACTGTCCATGTCACCAACAAAGATGTTAAACATATATAAGAATGTAAAGGTAAAATGCAAAAGACTGTGCAAGAAATTGCAGCAGAACTTTATGCAGCATGAAACGCAAGTGCCTAATATGCACGAAAATTTTATGCAGAAATTTAAAAGAGAACACTGGCCATGAAAAGAGAGAGTCTTTTTCCCATTAGAAAAAGACTTTAAATAAATTGAAGTGAGGAAGAATGAAAATAGAAAAGGTGCAGGAGAAACCCATCCAGGATGGGATGGAGAGATCCATCCAGGTGCATAAGGGACTTGTCATACCTGATAGGAAAAATTAATTGTCTCGTGTCATTAAGCAAGACCAAAACACATGGAATGAAAAAGATGCAGAGGAAAATGAAAATAGTGCAATGTCCAGCATGCTGAGGAGTTTTGCTGCTGGCTGGAGCAGCACCCGCAGAGCTTCAGGTACAGGAGATAGCACTGCTTCAACCCGGCATGTCTGATGCTCTAAGAACTTCTCCAGCTGTGGGTAGGATTGGGAAGAAGTTTTTTAAGTGAGGCACTTTTACCTTTATGGTTATTGCATCAGCCTGTCAAAACCATACCCTAACCTCCCGGGGGTATCCCAGTCAGGTGAGACACTACTAGAAGCATTAAGGTCCTCTTCAACACCCTCATTTGGTCCAAGAAAACTGGTGGCTCAGATTTACTTTTGCTTCTCTCTGCCTTGCTTACGTATGTGTCTTACCTATTTACTTCATACCACTTCAGAGGATAAGGGATCGGTCTTTCTCGTAAAATATTTTGAAAAGTCTGATTTTCATTTTCATACAAAAAGAAAACAAGTTTTTTTTCTCAACACTGACATTTTTCACAAAACAGTACATAGGGAATTTTTGTCAGCCTGGAGCCTCTGTGCTGAAGAGAAAAGTTGTGTTTATCAGTGTTGCTGAGGAAAAAAGATGGCTTCAGGTGCAAGACAGAATTGGGTGTCATTCCTGGAGGCCTGGCTTGAGTTTCATCTTGGGTAATTGGACATTTTCTGAGGAGGTTTTTTCTTCTTTTCATCAAAACAGATCCTATTACAATGATAGCCAGGGAAAAAAAAAAAAAAAAGAGAAGAAAAAGAAAATCTGTCCTGGTCACTGCATTTTGCAGGACTAACCACTACAAATCACCACCATCCCTGTATCCGGGCTGCATATGAATACCTGCCACAGAGCCCAGTGCAATGCCATTGTAAATTCACCCCCTCTGCAAAACATAGTTTTCCTCTCTAACCTGCAGGGAAACAGCAGAATTGCCAGACAATCAAAATACATGTTTTTGAAAAGGTCAAAGGATTCCAGCAAAATATTATATTTCATGTAGTGTACAAACCATGAAAATGTTGATATTTCATTACTGAGAAAGAACATTGTAGCAAAAACAGAATCTGACAATTTTTTTTTTATATTTGGGACAAAGAATGTGGCAAAAATAGAAATGGGCAGACAGCTACCATCATCTGAATATATATTTTTGTTTTATAGTCATTTTGTCTTATGTAAAAGCCTTTCAACCACCTGAATCTTCGGTTATCCAGCAGAACTTATTCTGTTTCATGGCAGGGCTACCTCATAAAGCCAATACACTAGGAAAAAATGCAGCTTGCTGTCTCTGACCCCATTCAAGCACAAATGAACCCAATTAACTTTTTTTTTCCTTTTTTTTAAATCATCTCCTTCATATTGCTGGGGCACCAAGGCTACCAAGCTTCTTTATTCCCATATATAGTTCTCACCATAGCAGTAACGCACTCTACAAGGCATCAAGCCTGTTAATCAGAAAAGCTTTCAGAGTCTCCTTAGTTCTAACAATTTTATTGCAGGTAAGTAAGCAGCTGAAACTGCATAAGTTCAGAAGCTGCAGTAACTCAAATAGCCAGTCTGGAATAGGAGAAAATTGAATGCACTGTTCTAGGCAGCTTTGTCTCAATTGGGAGAATGGAATTATTCTTCAAGTATTACCATGTGCCAGAAGAAAGCATTACTTAGGACTGACTATCGACTGTCTAATTGCAGCACTGAACCGAATAATTTGAAATGATAGCTATCTAAAGCCAAATTGTAAAGTGAATAGTGAACAAAGCAATAAATAATAGAATTACACGTACTATATGTGATTGCTCATTGAATCAGATTGCCAGTCATAATAAAAGTCAAAAGTAACAATCAGCCTCATTACTTCACAAAAGAGGAAATGCCACTAACTATTTCTAACTCCTGTCATCAACATACACTGTGAAAACAACCTGGTAAATCTCTTTTGATTATACTGGACCTTACCTTAACCTTACTGCATTCTTATTCCTAAGGGTGGGGTGTCTCATACTTTAGGGATGGTTTCATTACTATATGTAAATTGTGCATGTAATTCTTTGGTCTCTCACAATACTGGTTGTTTTCACTCAGAAAATGAGCTGCAAAGCACATCCAAAAGGAAGGAGTAAAGGTACTGGGAAACAGGAGCGTCACTGAGGAGGGTCAGGGAAGGTGCTCTCAATTTGTTCTGGTAGATGAGACTGCATGTCTCCAGTGAGATTCTCCTCAGGGACTTGGATGAGCTACAGATATTCGGCTGATATTTGCAATATATATATGTCTCTCTCTATATAGATGTATTTATGTATGTGTGTGTGTGTGTATGCACATAAGGAACCCAAGTACTGTCTCAGTTTGAGGGTCATCCCTCATTTGCATTAGGTTTGCAAATGCCCAATTCAAATGCAACACAAATAAACTAGAGATACAGTTCTCACTTTGCAGCATGTGCAAATGGAATGCAAGTTTATTTAAGTCTTTCCAGTACAGCAGCAGGGTTACTTGTAAGAGGATAATTTTGCATTTTGCTGTCTGAGAGCTTTTTCTGTATAATTGTTAGTATGTGTGGCAACTGACATTCCAGGCACTGCAAGTCTATTCCTTTCCACTGTTACAAGCAATGTCAGAGGAGCTTCATATGTACCTTTTTCTGTTCTCACTGCATTATTTATCAAATGAATATGAAATCAAAATGTTGATGCACAGAACAATATGTTAAATACTCCAATGTGCAATGCCAACTTAACCTGGTCGCCCTTCCTCCATGGGTCAAAGGCCAGTTTCCTACTGTTTTAACAAGTATTTACCAGTCTTCCTTGCCCTATTATATTCTCCTTTTTTAAGCTTTCCTTTTTTTTTTTTTTCCTTACACTTCATGTTCAGGCAAAAAAAAAAAAAAAAAAAAAAAAAAAAAAAACAAAAAAAAAAAACC
>VZRS01005637.1:162509-219445 GCA_013398055.1 Ifrita kowaldi
AAAAAAAAAAAAAAAGAATATCCACACAAGCCCTTGGTGGTACATTTTATTTTATAGCTGATGACAACCCTACCCAAGAGATTTCAGCACATACACCCTTGCTCCCAACAAACCTAGAGGCAGGTTGAATCTATAATTTACTTCTAACCTTGCCTGAATACTGAGTTTTTAATGAAGTGCTTTCTCTATCTCCCTAATATTTACCTATTTATTTCTTGACATCTCATATCTACTGCTGACTAGGTTTCACATCCAGGTGACTTTCTGAGCAGGCCAGCGCCAATTACCTGTCAGGACTAGGATATGCAGATTACAAGAACTTAATGGACATCCTAACTAAATAAATCACATTCTTACTACACTAAGCATATCTTTCAACCAGCTTCTCACATCATATAGGTTTAAAAATCCCAGTCTTGAAGCACAAATCCAGCAACATGGATTTCTCTAGTGGTTGTTCCTCAATTCCTCTTTGTCATCAGACCCTGCTTTACTGACTCCTTTTACCATCAGCATGGAAATTCATGAGGACTGGGGCCTCACTTTTATGGCTCTTGGGGAGGAAATAGGTAAAGGAATCACTGACCCAAAGACCACATTGCAGATGGCACCTGCATTCAAAGCCCCACAAGAGGGCAAGGAAAACATGGGAGAGAATTGATTGTCATTGTAGGCAATGATTTCAGATGATTTGCCTTAACAATATGTGATAGATTGACTTGACTGGACACCAGGCCCACCAGGCCGCTCTAGCACTCCCCCTTCCCAGCTGGATGAAAGGGGAGAGAAAATAAGCTGGAAAACAACTCATAGGTCGAGATAAGGCAGTTTACTAAAGCAAAAGCAGAAGTTTGTACATGCACAAGCAAAGGGAAAAACCAACAATTTAATTCTCTACTTCCCATCAGCAAGTGATGTTCAGCCATTTCCCGGGAAGCAGGGCTTCAGCACATGTGGTGGCTGGCTTGGGAAGGCAAACACTGTAAATATCAAATGCCTCCACTCCTACTCCTTTTCTTAGCTTTTATATCTGAGCTGATGTCATATGGTACGGAATATACCTGTGGTTAATTTGGGCCAGCTGGCCTAGATATGTCCCCTCACAGCATTTTGCTCAACTCCAGACTACTGATGGGGGGGAAATGTTGGGGAGACAGCTCTGATGCTGTGCCAGCCCTGCTCAGCAGGAGCCAAAGGTGTGTTATCAACACCTTTCCAGCTACCAATGCAAGGCACAGCACTGTAAGGGCTGCTACGGAAAAATGAACTCCTTCTCAGCCAGACACAATACAAAATGCCATGTGGTTTTGGGGGCTTGAAAGCAAATTAAGGATAAACAGGATAAAAAATGCCCACTATATATTTCTCTGCAAAGTACCCAGTCCCTACTACATCTGTTAGTTTTAGTCCAAAGTTACTTCCTCCACATAAGTCATACAAGCACTTGTGTATAGACTTTCCCAAATTACAGGGTTTGTTATTGGTTGGGTTTTTGTCTGTTCTACTCCAATTTAGAATGAGTGAATTGCCACCATCATTTTACCTTTAGCTTGCACAGCTAAATTGGGGTTGTCTGGTTTCGGCTGTTTTCAAGCTAATGGAAATAAACTTCTATTTTCTCCATACTGTTTGGACACCAAAGACTACCTGATAGCATGCCACTGGCACTCAGACAGTAGTGAAAAATTCAGATAATACTACTGTTATCTTCACTATGTGAACCTATTTCTCTTTAAATCCCGGGCCTCAGTGATGTCTAATTATTACTGGCATTAATTTTGCCTATGAAATCCCAAGATGCATGTCATTGAAAATTGCCAGTGCCACAAAAAGGCACTGACAAAAAGGAAATTAGGATAAACCAATTAGAACTGAATGCTACATTGCAAACTATTTGGGAGAAGGAACAAAGAAAGCTTTGATCATTTCCTGCTTTGATAGGGACCTAAGGAGGATATGGGCTCAGCTTGGACACATTAGCGCTATGCCTGTGACTTTCATGGAGTTATGTTCTCTGACAGCAGCTAAGGAGCTGTTACTACATACTTCCTAACCAAAATTTTGGGTAGATTTGCATTTTAGATGCTTTTAAATGTGCTGCTTCCTGTGTATGCTAAAGGCAGTCCTTTCATCATCCAACTACAGATAAAAGCAAACAAATGCAGGAAAATATAGCTACATATAAATGGCCTTAGAAAACGTGGATAGGAAAAAATCCAAGGGGAATTCATTGCACTAGCCAGGTTTCAAAATAATTCATTAAACAGCTACCACTTGTCCTGTCACTGACTATCAGTCTGGAAATGGATAATGTTCTAAATGTGTCTGCTTTCATCACATATTCTCCCACTATCACAGTTGGTAACATTAGCTATGTTCAGGAAGCACTTTGCAGTCTCCATTGCTTTCTTATCAATACTACCACAAAACGAAGGAAATACATGTGGGAAAAAAATAATCATAGCAGTCTATGGTTATAGTTGAAAGCATAATGCTTCTGTCTAGCAGACAAAAAAAAAAGCTTGCCCTATAATCCTACATGACTGAGGAAAACAGAACTTTAATAATCAGGTTGAGACTTGCCATTTAAGTTTACAGCAGCAAGTCTGTCATATTTGTTGTTAACGTTCTGAATAATCCTTAAAAACAGTAATCTGCTTATCATTTACCTTTTAATATAGCATTATTATTTCAGGAAAGCGTGCAACGATGTTGAAATGGCCTTATTCCAACAACAACAACAGCAAAATCAATCCCTTTCTACAAATTTGATATAAGCAGGTTATGTACTATTTGAAAAAGTTCAGTGAACCATGAAGACTGGCATATGCACCATAAAATTCAAGCTTTATTTGATGAAGTTATTGAACATTGCATTTACCTCAACTAAGGTTTAAAGCAATCATCCATATTTTTACTGTCGTCTCAAGTAGGAAGCTTTGAACATGAAGCAAATCAGATTGCTACTTCTGGGAGTTTCAAAGGCATCTGAGGAGGGGCACAGAAAAGATCCTTGGTGTTTAATGAAAAATATCTCTTCAGTTCAATTATGATACCAGAGGCTCGGCACAGTGCAAAAAAAGGGGGGGATGAAAAAAGATAAAAAAAGACATAGTGCAATAATAACATGAAAGAATTTTGTTCTCTATCTTTCTGATTAAAAGTGTATTTTCATGTCAACTTTAGGAGAAATTATGTTCAAAGCCTGTTTGCAACAGAGTCTGTTTTAATTTGTCAAAGGTTTACATTGTATAACTCGATCACATTAATTGCAAAGATTGTCTTCTCTATTGTTTCACTGCACTCTTAAAAGACAAACAAGAGGAATCCAGCTCCTGTGGTACCACCAGGTGTGACAAGCTGTTTTCTTTAGACCAGTGCCTGGTAATCACAATTTAGGGGTAACTAGTCTAACTGAGAGCTTGCCTGGTAATCACAATTTAGGGGTAACTAGTCTAACTGAGAGCTTGCTAGAGTCCAATATTTTATTATTGTTGATGTCAGTCAAAAACATCAGAGGCATCAGTTTAGGGATCAAATTCAAAAGCTCAGGAGATGTGTCTTCCTCAAGTGACCACTTGACATTGACACCAACATAAGTAGAGAGAACAGGTAAATGTTTTAGAGATTATATTCCCCTGCATCAGAGTGTCTTTTATATGACTCATCTCTCAGATGGCTACAAATAAGCTTATATTAATTGAGTCTTGCATAGGTTTAGATTCAACACGGTACAACAGGGCACAACAAGGTCAATGTGCCTTCCAACACACAGCTCAATAGCAAATTAAGCTTATTTAGAGGGTACATGCCTAACACTCTCTGACAGCCCTGGACAAACATCATCAGTTCTGTGGCAAACTTTTCCTCAATAATCTGGTCATTTTAGCAATAGCACAAAAGCCTAGCTGTAATTGGCTGCTCTGCCAGAGGAGATTCTGAGTCACCTCCTCCTTCTACCTTCTACAAGAGTGTCCAAACCACCAAGTGACACAGCAGGCTGAAAAGAGCTGGGGCTGCTTGCCTTTAACCTTGCCTATGACAATCTGTCATAAAGCTGAGAAGGGCTACAGAGATCTAAATGGAGTAAAATGTAGGAGACTGAAACTCTCTCAGTATAGAGGCTAGAGACATGCAATAGGTAGAAACTCCTTGTGTCCACTTCCTCTAATGTGTCATACTAAATAAAATGTTGAGTTTTTCAGCAGAGTCCAGAACTCAGGACTTCCTCACTGCATTCAAAACACTGAAGTAGGCATTCGAGTGCTAGCAAGATCTCAGTATCCCAGTTAATAACTGGGCTGCTTGGAATTATGACAGTATCACAGCAAAAATAAACATTACACAGCAGTGCATTTTACTTTTAAGGGTGATAGAAGCTTTGAAGTGATTTTTATGAACAGAGAAGGAACAGGTGAGAATTGTGGTAATGCAGTAGCCCTTAAGGTTCAGAGTTCAGTAGAAGCCATTGTAGTTCTAAAACGATTTTCACAGACAATATGTTTCTCTGGTAGAGACCCCAGCAGGCAGACAGAAACATCACTCTTAGTCAGAGGATTTGTCCACTCTGCTGAGAAAAAGAGGATTGAGCCTGAGTATTCACCTCATTGTCCACAGGACTTAACTGTCAGTCCTTAATGTTACACCATGACAACTAACTCCAAGAATTTTCTGGTAAGAAGGTTGTTCTAAGCAGTGTTGACAGGAACTGGTCAGTGACACTTGTCTTCTGGGCCAGAAGTCAGTCCTTGGCCTTCGTCTGTGCCTGTTGGTGCACCCAGGAAATACCCATTGGTGATTGTGAGAGCAGGGTTCTATGTCCCTTGAATAGTGCAGCAATGGGAACTTTCCAGGTGGGTGAGGGAGTGTGTATGAGCAGACTCCAGAAAACTAACAAGAATGAATTAGGTGGCAGAAGAAGGTTCAATACAAAAATCAGTAAGTAAATAAATGGAGCTGCCTGGAAACAAAGCTGTATATCTGATGGCCTACATTGTAAAGCATCAAACCTGTATCACAACCTCCCCCAGATCCAATACACTGAATAAAGTGTTCCTTCTAGCTCAAATCACCAATTTATCAGCTGACAGAAGCAAGCAAAGGCAGACACAGCTCATGGCGATATGTACTTTGGGACTCTGAGCTAATTTTCTATACTGAAGGATTGCAGAATACGGCAATGTCCTTAAAAACAAAAAAAAAGGTTTGTTTTCTGACTGCAGCCTGTTGGAGAAACAGTTCTTTGATGTTGCTGTCCCACCATGAATTTAAAGGATATGGATAATTTACAACCTTGATTAACAATCTCAGAGCTGCAATAGCTCATCCTCTTCACATCCCATCCTTTTTATTGAATGTGCTTAAGTATTCATGAACACATGATGGTAATCTTGTTAACACTATGAAAAGCAATGACATCCTCATTATAAACTGCTTGAAAATGCTCATGATCCTTTCACCAGAATGAGCTTTGTACAATTAGAAGCCTGAAAAAGTCACAGGTGCGCAACACAGGGTGATAAAATTGTAATTGCAAGATACAATGGCATTGTAATGTCCAGGACAGTAGATTTTGCAGATACAGACAGAGGGCAGGAAAACCAGTGCTCCTTGTAATACTAATTTCTCTTTGGTGCTGTGCGATTGTGTCCTGGCTGTATATTCAGGCTGAGAAAATCCGACAGATTTCAGGGGGCAGGTAGGTAATTTCATCCAAATCCAATAAAAGGGAGCTATGTAAGACTCCCTGTCTTTCTCATCGTGGTGAAAATAAGTTTGTCTTCTGGGATCAAAAATGACCTTAGGATGTTTGACCAATGACTCCCTTTGTTTCTCTAGAGACATAATATACCATTTGTGATCTTTTTATCTTTTCTAATAGGTTAACCATTTGATGTGGAAATGGGTGTGGAGGAGTTTTAGTTATGGAAATGGCTTTTGGGCAACAGTCAACAGGAGGTTCAAGTTGGAGTTGACATCCTGTCAGACCTTCTGCATCTCTCTTGTATAGTTAGTTCCGGAATTTCAAAATATATTCCTTTCCTTTTCCTTCCTTTCATTTTCTTACCTCTGTGCATCAGATCTCTGAATTGCTGGATATTGACAAGTAGAAGGGGCCAAAGACACACATTGAAACCTTATATGTGCCCTGTGCCTATGACTCAAGACAAGCAGAGGCTGTCCTTAAAAACACAAAGGTGCGTGCACCTCTGCAGGTGCAGAGGAAGATAGAGACAGCAGGCATGTATCAGAATTTAAGAAACACTGAACCCATGTAGTAGCTGGTTTGACATTTTGTGATGCAAGTGAGGCTCTGAGATCTGAATCCCATTTATCATTTTGGCCTTTCAAGAACTGATAGGAAAAGAAAGAATTTCAGCTACAGTTCAGCATTTCCACTTAGCCAGTTAATCAAGCCAGCGTTAAGTGGGATAAGTGGCAATGAAGGAAGAAAAGGTACAGCAGATGTGTCACACTCAGTCTGGAAGAGTCATATTTGACTTAAATACCTTCACTGTCGTGGACAGTTAGCAAAGGATTTCATTTACCTCACTGGAAACTTTCTGTTTAACAATCTCTGCAGGTAAATCAAATGAGACAGAGTGATATAAAAAAATCACGGAATCACAGAATATGCTGAGTTGGAAGGGACCCACAAACATCAAGTCCAACTCCCAGCCCTGCACAGCACCGTCCCCAAGAGTCACACCATGTGCCTGAGAGCACTGTCCAAATGCTTTAACTCTGTCAGGCTTGGTGCTGTGACCACTTCCCTGGGGAGCCTGTTCCAGTGCCCAACGACCCTCTGGGTGAAGAACCTTTTCCTGGTATCCAACCTAAACCTCCTCTGACACAACTTCAGGCCATTCCCTCAGGTCCTGTCAGTGGTCACCAGAGAGAAGAGATCAGTGCCTGCCCCTCATCCTCCCCTCACAAGGAAGTTATAGACTGGAATGAGGTCTCCCCTCAGTCTCCTTCAGGCTAATCAGACCAAGTGACCTCAGCCACTCCTAATGCGGCTTCCCCTCAAGGCCCTTCACCATCCTTGTGGCCCTCCTTTGGACACTCTCTAATAGCTTAATGTCTTTCTTATATTGTGGCACCCAAAACTGCACACAGGTCTCAAGGTGAGGCTGCTCCAGTGCAGAGCAGAGCAGGACAATCCCCTCCCTTGACTGCTGACTCATATTCAATGTGAATTTTTAGAAAACTGGACTTGCTTCTCTGCTGCCAAAGAAACCTACATAAGCATAAACGCTTCTGGAAATAGATGGAGATGTAGCAAACACTTCTGCAAAAGTGTTGCATATTGCATTTTTTTGGCACTTAGCCTGCCTGGATGTACATGAGCACATAAAGCAGCGCAGAATTCAGCCCTGCACTTCCAGTAACGAGAGTATACTTTGCATTCAGGAAAGCTTTTAAGCGCATTTTTAAGGTTAAGTGTGGGATTCATCACTCTTCTTCATCCTGGAAGTCATTTCTAGCAACATTTGGGTGCATTCCTGCCAATATAATCCGCCAGAGCTGGGCACATTTTTCTTCCTGTGAATGAACTATTCATATCCCCAAAAAGCAATTTCATCCATTCCAAAACAATTTTATGAATTCAACATTAATTTGACAAATAGTTTCAGCTGGGAAGGGTTTCTAAAACTTAGACTGGCATAAAAAAAAATACCTGAAAGAACCACTTCTTTCCTCCAGTTGTCACCGACCCAGACACAGGAGCTCTTCTTAAAATGGACTCAGGCCCCTACCTGCCTCTAAGAAAAGGTTCCCACACAGCACAGGATACATTATCTAAAATTATCAGCTCAATATCTCTTCTTCATACTGTTCATCTATGCATAAACTGCTTGTGGAATTCCCTGGAACGGGGACTAGAAGCCAGGTGTCAGATCTGTTTGCTAGCTCAAAGATCCTGCCAAGTGTTCTTCTGCAAACCAACACCCAAGGAAGGAAATTAAAAAAGAAAAATGAATGCTTCAATGAACCACCACCCTTGTTCCTAAAATTGGCCTTCCTAGATATGTAGATGTTTCATGCCTTCTGTCAGGACCATTTCCAAATAGCATAATTGAATTCTATTATCTCTTTTGTTTCTCACATCTGACTTATTATCATTATTCATTTATTTATTTATATTCATTTTATCCAAGCTGGTAAGCTTGGATCCTAAAGCAAATTCTGATGTCACTGACATCATGAGATGAGAGGAGGATCCATTTGATCAAACAGAACTAAACACAGATAATTTTGTGAAGTTGTCATTGGCCATTAAATGGCTGCCTACTTCCCTCCTGTGGTACTTGTCCTAACAGTCACTAATACACTGACATACTTGAGGTCTTTACTGAAGGATCACCTGGATTTGTTTTCCTCAGTGGTTAAATACTGATATGGAGTGGTTTCCATTAGGAAACCTTTTTGAGTGTGGAGCTGGATTGCAATGTGTGATACTTACAGCTAGTCAGTCACAAGGAAGAGAATTTGTATTTAATGTGTCTACTGAAAAAGAAAATATTAATGTATTTGAGTAACTATTTTAATAGGAAGCCTTTCTAAGGGATTGTTCTGTTGGTTGGTTTTGAGGTTTGGGGTTGTTTTGGGGATTTTATTCACAAATTTTAACTTCACCTGAAAGAATTGAGAAAAATGGGTTTTCCGGAGAAAAATGGGTTGAAGACATAAAAATGTCTCTCTGACATGTAGGAGAGAGAGGGAAATATTTCTTCTTAGCTAATTCAGTGTCACATTATGCCAAGCACTCACAACAGCTGCTGTGGAGAATAAACCCTGTTAACAGGACATGCTGTGTCCAGAGCAGAACCTCTTCTGATCATTTTTTAGCATTGGCTCTAAAATCTTTTGAAGCAGCCACACCTCATCTTAGACTGAAAGTCAGACTTCACAGGATGATTCATTCCCAGAAGCCTGTTAAAAGAAAGTGTTATAAATATGTGTGTCCACTGACTTTGGTCTTTTCCTTTTTAAATCAAGCACCTTATTCTACACAAATTTGGAGTCAAAGGCAATGTAATAAAGCCAGCAGGCCCACGATCAAGAAGTTTCTCAGGTGAAGAAACCAAATCTGCTTATACAAAGAAAAAAATCTCATCCTGCAGTGCCAGAGTAATATGTTCTTCAAGTCCTGACCATTATGCATTCCATTTATACCACTTCTTTAATCAAAGCTGAACCTGGTGAATTGCAAATAAGAACGAAAACATTAAATGTGAAAGGCCAACTTGCTCATCTATATTTTTTGTCAAAGTGACAGTTTTAAAATTACATAGGTAAAATACTTCACTAAATAGGGTTATAAATGTGTAATTCATCATGGCAGAACATTTTTATGCGGTTTAAAACTACTCTTTTATTTTAAGAGGTGAGGACGCAAAATGGTAGGCTTATTCTTCATCTTTTCATTTTGCAGTTTATTTTTGACATAGCAAAGATGCAGCACGGTTGGAAAAGCTCTTGGAATTGTATTTGTACCCTTCTCTTTCTAAGCCATTGCTTACCAGTGAGCATATTTCAAAGGTGAGCCTGGTTAGTGCGTGTGCATACACAGCACAAGCCTGTTACTGGATAAGACCCTCTTTGCTTCACAAAGCCCTTGTGCTGGTAAAATAGGGACACCATTCTCCACACCAGCCCCTCTGCCCGCTCCCACCCTGCCCCACACACACACCACACTCCCCACACCCCCCTTACCTCCTTCCCCAATCCTCTAGTCAGGTATCGTGTTGCTGAAACATGAGAATCAGATTTGTTATCCCACTCTTAATGGGAATTCCTGAGTAATCATTCTGCAGCATAGTGTTGGGTATACGGGTCCCCAGTGGCAATGGATTTGTTACTCTTTTAAACACGTATCACTGGGAAAACTTAAAGGGAAAGGTAAGAATTAAAGCTGAAGAAATGAGGCAAATTCTTTACTAGAAACTCACTTTTTTTTTGCTGTAATTTACCTGGAATCCTTGTTTTTCATTGCAAGTGTGAATTCGCATGCTGAGATTGCAACAAAGGATTAAGATAAAACTCCTGGTTCTGAGTTGGGGAAGAAAAACATCATTGCAAGGTCATGCAGAGAAGAACATCACTGCATCCAGGTAGTCTGCTGCATATGATGTTTTTGAGAGGCTGGCAAGTACAGAGCTTGAGGCAGGTTGAGGAACTGTCACAGAGAGAAAGAAAGAAGAAAGGAAAATGTGATCTGACTCCTGTTACATCCTAGGGAGATTGTCTCCAAATTCCACACCCGTACTAGGTCAACCACAAAGACAGTGACCCAGAATAATATACCTCAGGTCTAACATTAACCCCAGTGCCTCGTGGGTTGTGGTTCAGAGCATTTCACTCGTGTGATTGTGAACATCTGTCAAGGAACTAATTTCTTCCTCCCATTAAGTTCCCTGGGTGTGAGATTGAGGCCACCATGGAGACCTGAGCAATAAAGTTAACCAACAGCTGCACTTGGATTTCAAGAGCTTTCAGATGCATACTCATTCCCTATATGGCCCCAGTTCCAGAGGGCATTCACCAAAAAAATCTCTGGTACAAGAAGACTGTGAATCTCTGAGCACTTTGACATGCATTTAGGGGCAGATGATCTCAGTGCTGCTGCTTTGAACCCTCTGCAGGAAGATGTGATATCCAGGTCCTTGAGGAACATGCTGCCATTCCCAAGTCACCTGATAGTTTGCTGCTGACCATGCTCCTTGCCTCAGTTTCCCTTTAGTTAGGATTTAATCACAGGAGTGTTTCCCATTTCCCTAAGGCTGGACAGGCAATCTCAGGTGGACGAGATTTTCACTGTAGGTAGCAAGAGCTTTCAAAGTAAATGGGTTGACATCGCATGTTTTATTATGAAAGGAAAACAAAAATATTTTTTGTGTGTTTTCTGATGCTTTTTTACCTACCTCTGGTAAAAAAGCAAAACAAGCTGTGAGGAGGGAGTTGCATAAACCCATAATTTGGCAGCCAATTAGTCTTTGATTTAGACAGTTGCTTTTTGAATATACTTTTTTTTTTAATGTGATTCCTTGCAGCTGAGAAATTTACATTTTAAAAAGCACTTAATGCCAAGGCAGTAGTGGAATCCCACATTTGTCAAAGAAGTAAACTGAGACGAAATCCAGCCCTTGTTAACGTCCTAGTCTGGGACTGCTCTAACAGCAAATGAAAGAGAGGAGGGGGAGAATTTTTCCTCTGCTGGTACAGGGCCTGTGGGGACAAGCAGGGGAGGCAGATTCCTTTTTGCCTCTTCACCCTGGCTAGGATGGGGCATAAACAGATGTGCATAGCAGACAGAAATACCTCCCACATAGCTTAGAGCTACTGAGCAAATTTGTCACCAAAGGTGGAGATTGGACAGTCTAAAGCAGAACAGAAAGGAGGACATTGTGACTGTGACCTCCTCCTGGTGACTGTCCAGAGAGGCTGCAGACGCAGGTGTGACACTTGAGCTGCAGGTGTGACACTTGAGCAAAAAACCAAGGTAGCCTCTAAATTTAAACAATACCAGTGCAGGCATCTCGTTTGCAGTCTGGTTACAGTCAGCTCTTTAGGCTGTGTATAGATCTAGTGGCAAGAACAAACTGCAGCTTCTGTCATAAATGCAGATGCTAGGGTTTGCTTCATTTTAAACTCAGTCATGTCAGAGCCACACTGCTTTGTACTGCATACAAAAGGAGAGAAAATATACTCCCGTTCACTCTAATGAGACCCACTGCTGGAAGAAACACTAGCCTTGCTGAAACAGGAGAAACACCATGAGCATTGAACCCTGCTAGAAATAACAGTTTCTGAGTATACAAAGCTAGCCAAAGAAAGATATGGCAACTTCCATATGGGTGTACATTTTGGTGAAGAATGTATTTAGGAGTCACCTGAGTCAGAGTGGATGTGGATCAAGTATTGATATCCCTTGAATATCTCTCAAGACACATTTCTATCTTCTTTTTCAGTTTTCTGACTGAAGGCCTGACACTAGAACACTCACAAATCTCAGTCTTGATCAAGGCCAAAGTCTTGGTTCCTCACAACTGGGCCACACAGCACAGAGAGAACACCTGATCTTGTTTCTCATGCTTGAAAATTTTAGGGAGAAAAACCATAAGTCTAGCAGACATAGAGATACTTCCTTTAATAATTAGCCTGTCAGCTGCTGCTCTTGCATTGCTCCTCTAGGAGACCAAGGGGGAGGGAGACCTGTGGTACTTACAGCATCTTGGATGGGATCAGTGGGAATCCAGCTCCTGTTGGTATGTGAGAAATAGTTATCTTGCAGGCTGGGTGTGGGAACCACTGACTCCTGCTACGGTACAGCAAGTTCAGCAAAGGCTGCTGTGATGGTTGGGGCTGGAGTTCTTGCCATGTGAGGAGAGGCCAAGGGAGTGGGGCTTGTTCAGCCTGGAGAAGAGAGGGCATCAGAGGGACCATGCAGCAAACGCCAGTATCTGTGAGGAGATCATCAAGAAGATGAAGACAGGCTGTTCACAACAGTACATGGTAGGAGAGAAAGAATTTCTGAGCAGGTATCAGGAATGCTTTTTTCATTCTCAGGCAAGTCAACCAATGGAACAGGTTGCCCAGAGAAGGTTTTCCAGACCCAGCTAGATAAAGCCCTGTGCAACCTAATATGACCCCTCAGCTGGCCTTGAGTTGGCACTATGTTTGACTGGAGACCTTCTGAGGCCCATCCCAATCTGAAACATTTTATAACCTACCCAACAAATTCCAGAAGGATTTGCTCTTGTGGTGATTTAGGAAGCAGAGGGCAGCACCTCAGAAGTGCCTATAACCCTGGAGTAGAGCTATCAGCTAGAGGGTTCTTTTTGTTTTCACATTCCTTTGCAGAGACAGTATGGGATTCACCTCAGCTAGCAGTGAGACCCTCAAAGTTAAATTTCCTGTCTCAGCCAGCTCTGAGCCCCTTCATAATCAAGGGGAATAAAGGGAAATTCATCTTGTCATAACAGAGGGTCTGAAATGAGAAACTGGAAAGGCACCATCACTTTGGAGGTGAAAATGTCTCTTGTCTAGAGAGATGATGCTCAGGTGAATAGCTTGAGCATGTATCTTTTGCAAAACAAAACCTGAAAGAAATGAGCCCTATCCTAAAACTGAGGGAGATGCTGGCTAATGTCACACTTGTGTTTGATCAGGGTACTGAGTTGGCTTTGACAGGAATTGTGGGAGATCAGAGACAGTCAGAGACAGGGACAGCATTTGCTAGAAGTCTGAAAAGCAGAACATGTGAGGGCATAACTCCTGCTATGATCCCCTCCAGCAACTCTGTGCAGAGTGATGCTCTGGTTAAGCCCCCGGAATTAGGCATGGGAATGTCTACACAACAAGTGCAGGGAGAGCAGGAAAATGCAATTTCAGTGAATTGGCTGGGATGGGATTTGCCAGATTAGCTCAGCACGTATAACTAATTGTGTTTATCCTGCCCAAGCAGCAGGCATCAGTGTAATATGCCTGGAGTTGTTATGCACTGTGTGTTTCTCATCCAGGTTTCCCTAATCCGTCCTACACACACATCCCTTAGGGAATCTGTCTGCTCTAGGTGTAATACACTGGTCTAATCTCTGCTATCCTTCTGCCAGACCATGCAACTCAAGCCCCACTGGAGTCTCCCGTGTCTTCATGAGCTTCCAGGTGTGTAGGAGAGAAAGAATTATGTCTGCTCAGTTCTGGTTAGGCATATACATCAATTTCTTCCAAGTTCTTATGCTGGCAATTTAGGACCAATACAAAAGAGCTGTTGGGTGTCTACAAGAATCAGTATGTGGGCTGTAGGATGCAAAGACCAAACCTCTCCCTAGTTTCTCCTGGATTTTCCTAGTTACAAAAGTACCCACATACTTTTTACATCAAACTTCCCTCGGTGCCTAAAGATCTTCTGGGTGTGCACAGATAAACCTTCAGTTCTGACAGCACCGATGAACTCCATCTCACGCCCAAGCCCAATTAACATTCAGAAACCCACTCTAACTCCTTCTCAGTTTCATGTTTTTCACCTAACACACCTACACAATTAGGGTCTTTATCAAACACTGTGGTTTTCACAGCTTGCTTTGAAAAGGCACCCAGAAGAGGAGGTTTCTGTTCCTGCCTTTGCGCAGTAGTTACAGCAGGTCTAGATCACAGGGGGGACCTGCATTCAAGCCCCACCTTTACCTGATAGGGCTAAGCCTACCACGGCATCCCGAAGGAGGGTCTGAGAAACACAGGCTCTTACACCCAGGCAGCTGGCTGCTTTTAATCCTCAGCCCCTTTCTGAAGGTTTTCCACTACATGGGAAACAGTTAACTTCATAGGTGCTGGACGCAGAAGGAAAGAGTGTCACGCACCCACTTAACAGAGCGCCAGAACCCACATCCCTCAGGGAATGCACTTGTGTTCCTGCTCTGACACCAGTGATGTTTTTAATGTGCGCTATCCACAGAACAAGTGAAAAAGAGCTTCCACACTCCAGCACCCCGCAGTCAGGTGTTCACAGTACCTCCAAGGAGCAGTGAAACATGGATTGCAGCCTCCCCAAGGAAATGTGGGAGCTGAGTGTGGGCTGTTGCTTCTTGGGTGACTGCACTGGGCTGTTACATAAGAAGGTGACACAGCTTCAGCAGCATATCTGGATCTGAAAAAAAAATAAAACAGAAAAAAAAGCGTGAGACCTCTATACCACTTTGGAAGATAAAGGTAAAAATACTCTGAGAGTAAAATAACAAGTTGTGGAGTCCAAGTAGGTGAAGGCATCTGCTGCCATAGTAGCATATTAGAGGGGACAAGACCGATTCCTGTGCTCAGATCGGCTCTGTTGGCTGGTTTGCAGTTCACTGATTGCAGAGGTAACAGCTCAGGTCTTGAAGCAACTTCACCATCCAACCCTTTGAAAGCTGATTTACATAGACAAAGCAGACCTGTGGCCATTCTCCTATTGCCCCAGAGCTAACCCAGCTGTCTCTAGCTGGAACTTCACCCGCACCAGGTAGACACACTGCTTCCTGGCAAATGAGTTCTGGGTGTGATTGTTAGGATCCTCAAGACAGCTAGGTTGAAAAATGTTGCTCCATGAAAAACACTTTTCATTGATTGCAGGGAAGCCAAGCCTACTTTCCTGATTTCTTGCTCTAGAGAGAGCACAAGGATCCAAAAATGAAATTGATGTTATGAGGCGAAAATTTTCTTTGCACCCCTTTTTACTCACCTCTGTAAATATATTTAAAAGGGTTCACAGAGACAAAAAAAATTACAGGTTTGTGATCTTAGGTTGAAAGTATCACAGAATTGGAAAGTGTCCTTGTCATTTATTTTTAAATCAAAACACATTTCTCTATTTTTGCCTTTTAAATATTCTTGTATGTTAGAATATATTTTTTATTGCCACTACTTGGAAATAGTTTTTAGAAGTGTGCTTTTACTCATTTATATTTTGCTTGCCTTTTTATTAATGGTTTTAATAGACTCTTACTTTCCTGTACATTTCTGCTTGTAATTTAAAAAGATGAAACAAATGCTTTAAACAAAAGTCCTTTTTTCAGCCAGCAATTTTTATTTTTGTATAATATTTTACATATAGAAGGCTTAAGAAAAAAAATAAATGAAAATGCTTTTGCAAGAAGCAACACAGAGCATTAAAGCCTTTGGTTTTTTCCATAAATAGCCCAAATCTGCCATCTACTGATAAAACGTAGAATTTAATGGAACCAGCCACTTAGATTTTTCTCTGGAAAAATCTTGCTTACTTTCCAGCCGTGCAAAAACAGTGCCATCTAGTGGCTAGTCCCAAGACTACGCAGGAAAAAAAAATATATATATTTATCAAAATATCTATTGCTGCTGGCTGCACAAGCTACTTAGCCATTTTGGAATGGTTTCAATAGGCTTAGTGTCCTGTGACTCCATACAAATCTTTGCAGCTATCCTCTGAGGTGACATATAAACCTCTACACTTATTTGTAGTTTATTTTAACAGCAGCAAAACAAAAGACACTGTGCAAATTGCTTTTCAGGTTAAATGCACCCTTTATTCTTGCTTATTTTGTACTTTTGGTTTGTTGCTACTTTTATATTCCCCTTATTGGATCATCTAAACTTTCAGGGATTTTGGAAGGATAAAAAATATTGATTGTTTTTAAGCTTGCTTTAAAAGGAGAGATCTAGCTCTTTTGTTACAAAAGCAAATATAATTTGTGAAGTCAAATGATCTATACTTTGTAGTATGCCACAATAATAAACAGAAGACAAAAAAAATACCTACAGTTCTGCTGAGTTTCATATTTCTTCCACCATTTGCTGAGTAGTGCTTCCAAATCATAAATGCATCCTGTCGAGCTCAGTAAACATGAAGAGAGTAATTTTTATTTGTACACTTACCACGTACCAGGCTTTCAGATATATTGTTAAAAACAGGCAAAAGGGGCATTGCCAAAGACAAGGACTGCCCCTGGGACTCAGTGCCTAAGTACCTGAAGAATCAGGTAGTCAATCGCTGGGATTTTCAGATACTTACCTTCAAAATTGCTTTTAACATTTAGGTCATCTTGCTTAAGGGCGAACAAATTCAGATTCAGGTCTGATGATACACATCTTTTAAATGTGCTTTGGTAATGATTCCTCCTGGAATCCAATGTGCAGGCAGCCTTCTATGCATGTGTTGACTTGGAGGCAGATGAAGATTTCACATTGTTCCCTAGTGTGCCTCTGATCAGAAAAAGAGGTTCACTGCTCACAAAAGAGTCCTGTGAGCTCCATTCTATATTTGAGACAAGAAACGACCCTTCTTCTCTGGGTTAACTTTCCTTAGCTTCAGGCTTGCAAAGATTACCAGATGCTCACATCTCATCCAACTGCCTGAGGGTTCTTCTAATAGTTAAGAAAATAAATGGGTAATTTTGACACATTTTTCTTCTAGAATTTTGCTACCTTCTCCTTCCTGTCGAAGTGAATTGAGCCACAAAGGCACTTACTACCTCAAAGGCACTTTCTGCCTCTCCTCAACTACAAAAGAGTGTAGAGGTAGTACTCAGAGGTAAACAGCTCCAGACAGTCACAACTGATCGGGTGAAACTCTGTGTCTGGATAGAACTGGGCTTAGACCTAATTCTTGTCAGGAAATAATTATATTAGTTTTGCTCTTAGCAAGTTCTCATCATTAGCCTGGGCTAGTTCCACTGTTTTCCAAAATCTTTCAGTGTTGTACATGAGGGACAGTCCAGTTAGATGCTAGAGAGAAAAGCTGGAGTGTTTATTTTAGTAATCAGTTTACCTGGCACAGAAAGTTTAAAACGTGATAGGCCCCTTAGTAGGAATCACCTAACATGTTGAATGTCCCTGAGATCTCAGTGGGAAAGTCAAAGAGGCATATTAAAAAAAATCCAAAAAGTCATTTTATCCTAACATTTAAAATAACCCTCATGAAATATAAAGCAAAAATGCATCTTTAATCCCAGCATCAAAAAGACTTTGCAAGCTCACAGGAGCTGATAAAACTGTGTCATTTAAACAAGTGTGATGCCTCAGTAATACAGATGGAGGTATGTGGAGCAAGAGATTATGTGGCCATGGGCCTTCACTCCCATGGAAAGCCCATCAGCGTTTGCAGAATCCAAGAAAACACTTCTGCACTGAGCACACCGGGTAGGCAGACTAATACAGCTGCAGTATGGGGGTGAGAGCTCTTTTCATCCATCTCATGATCCTCATCGTAGGAAATACTTTCACTCTCAGCAATAGACACTCACTAGGAATTTGTCATGCCTTTGTTGGCACTGGTGACAACAGTATCAAAGCCATTTAAAATGTGATCTCACAAAGACACAGCCTATTCAGAATGAACTGTTGGAACATGCTGGTCAGAAAACAGTAGAGGTGAACTGCATCAGCAGTCAGTTGTTCAAGGAGGAGGGATGTTTTATGTAATAGTAATACCAAAAGTGAGAGGGAAAAAACCATTTGTGGTTACACTCAGAGTACTCACACAATGTTCCATCAGAAGACTGTTGTACAGAGCACACACCACTAAGACACTGGAGTGAATTATGGCTGTGTCCAATATCAGGTGCATAGCCCTGGAATATAAGAAAAATCTGACCAGAGCTCCAGCCCTTCCAAAATACTTGCCTGCTGCTGTGGAGAGTGCAGCAAGACATCTGTCTGATAGACCCTTTCAGGTAGCCAAGGCAATGCAGCTAGCTTCCAGCCTCTCTTTAGTGACTCTCAGCAACTGGCAATTTGTTTTAATCCAATGTGCCGACAGAAGCACAAGTTTGGAGGGAAAACAGCCTCAGCCTGGGGGACCTTAAACCCTACAGCCTTAGAGAGCATTCCAAGCACTGTGGACTGCCCAGCAATGAGCACAAAGGGCTGGCCTCCCTCACTCTTGACATTGCACCACTGGATGAGTAAGAGTGCAAGTCTTTGGACCAGAAGGAGAACAAGCAATGAAGACTCTGAGTCTCATCTGAGACGAGGCATAATCTGAGTAAAACAGTGCTTTTCATGCCTTACTTCCTTTCTTACCAGCCACCACCATCATCCTATCCTGTCTAATGCCCAGTCTCAGAGCCAGATTTGCTGCATTTTCAAGTAACAACCATCACACTCTCACCTGTGCCTCCCTCATGACTGTGAAATGACCCCTATAAACTTTAGGAAGACCTCTTTGCAGTTTATTTTCAAGATTCCCTCAGCCTTATCTTATTGTCCCTTTGTACTTCTCATTTTTCTTTAACCACCTTTTCTTTTTATACAGAATAGTATTTGGGAAAGGGCTGCCTTTCTGCTCTGTGCTTGTATTGCAGACAGCATGTGTGAATTTCTGTCTCTGAGCAGAGCTCCCGGGAGTATTTGATAAATCTATAGACATAAAATTATCATTCAGGACAATATGGAAACATCAAGTTGGTCCATATCAAGTTGGAGACTCTGAGATGAAAAGAGAGTTAGTACAGAACCAAAGATGTAGATAGTCTTCTTTCAGAAACTGGTGTTATCACCTCTCTTGTCTTCAAAGTACTTTTGCATGGGAGAAAGAGCAACGACAACAGACTCCACAAAATTTTGCTTGGGGCCAGCTTACAAAAAAAAAAAAGGTGAAGCATTACAAAGCTGAGCAAGTCAGAGTAAAGACAAATCATTCCTGTGGTGAGTAGCTCCTTGCAGAATCAAAATTCATTCGGAAGCATCTTAGCATTGAGTTTTCAGGGCCCTGTATTGACAAATGAGACTACCACCAGCAGATCCAGGGCAGGAGTTTTATAAATGTTCACTGTTCCTCCTGTTTATTGAAGCTTTGCTCATGCATCTAAATGACAGAACTAGAACTTGCTTGCCATTTTAGGACATTGCTGCCTGTATTTCAAAAAATACTTCTACGGTGACCTTGATCAATCAGTTTGCCCCTACTCAGTGCTTTTATCTAATGATAAGTATCACAGAGAAAATATAATGGTACTGAATCAGTGACAAAACTACCACTGTCTTGCAGTGCCTTTGGATTTTTTTTGACACACATCTTCTAAAATCTCAAGGAAAAGCAGTATTGGCAAACAAAAGGGACTATTGCTAATCTTTTGTTTTTCAGTGTCAACATGTTGCACTGTTGCTACTTTGCCTGTGTTAATCATAGTTAAAACCCCCTCCTTTTTCAGCTTTCTTGCTTGAAAAACATGTTAGTACATAAGGGAACAGTAGGACAATGCATGTACAAAATATGTTAAATGTATAATAAATGCAATTGGGTGTTTTGAAAGAAATTTGGCATGTCAAATATTTTTAACTGATTATTTTTTCTCCTGGTGTAAAGAGTTAGGTGTTGTACCATACATCACTTTCCATGATTCACTGAGTTTATATAATATCCATTTGCCTAGCACTGCTGATTTGAATACCAGTTCCACCCCTGCAACAAAACCTGCGGCCTTCAAAAATATCTGTTCCCACATTCATTTTTCACCGAATTCACCTTATGTATGTAGGACTGTATGAAGACCATTGCTAATAAAAATATTTATAGGAACCAGTGATCACAAAATAATAGTTCAAGGCATGTTGAATTTTAATTTTGCCGAATCTTACAGTAGGCAAAGATATACAGTGGAGCCTACTTCAAAACTTTTAATTCCAGACACATTTTGCACCAAAAGAGAAGCATGAAAATTTATTTCTTCTGCTTTCCCTGCCAAAAAAAAAAAAAACCACCACTGGACGTCTTTTTCAAACCTATCTTGATTAAAATTGTGTCTTACACATTTTCAGTTAAATCATNGCATAAAAATTTTTTTTTTCTGCTTCTCCCCCCAAAAAAAAAAAAAAAAAACAACACTGGAAGTCTTTTTCAAACCTATCTTGATTAAAATTGTGTCTTACACATTTTCAGTTAAATCATAGCATAGTCAAAGTGCGATTCCTTTAAATTTGGATTATAATATACTGTTCATAAACAAAAAAAAAAAATGGAATCCCTGTTTTATTTTTAAATCCCAGTGCAAAATTAACAGTGAAGATACTGAAGAATCTCTGTTATACCAGAAGTTGAGATGATGGATTTGGACATGCCTTTTTTAGACATCTTCATTCAGGTTCTTTGTCATCTTCAGAAGATGCAACTGCTATTGTGCAATTGCCTTCTCACATCCCTCTGGTGCAGGTATGGTGCAGTGAGCAGGTGGGGGAGGCCCCATGTGCCGGAGCTCGAAGTCTTCTGAGTCTTGGATTATGATTTCTCAGAGCAGAGCTCCAGCAACACGGAACAACCAGGACCAACCATCCCCCCCCACCTTGGCTCCTCCCAGGGCTAGATTTATAGGGCTTGTGCCCACCCTGCAGCTACAGCTGTTTGTAGGAGGTTAACGAGCACTTTAGGTTGAGGTGGCCTGAACTCNATTTTGCCACGGCAGTTGTCACGCTGCATGGTGGTATCACATCAGGGTCACCACTTGTGCCAGAGCTCACAGTCTTCTGAGTCTTGGATTATGATTTCTCAGAGCAGAGCTCCAGCAACACACAACAACCAACCATCCCCCACCTTGACTCCTCCCAGGGCTAGATTTATAGGGCTTGTGCCCGCCCTCCAGCTACAGCTGTTTGTAGGAGGTTAACGAGCACTTTAGGTTGAGGTAGTCCCAATTGGATTCAGGTGTAGAATCCTGGTCCTGAGTGAGAGTTTGGCTAGTACACACCATCAGGGTTTAAATACATATTACTACAGCCCCAAACAGAAAGTCAGTGCTTTCCACTGCCTCTGATTGACTTCTGCTGATTGACATGCAACTGAAAGCCCATAGAGACCATCAGCCCTGAGAATGATGTATAGCTTCTGAGTCTTGAGCCTGCATCTCTCTCCAGCACTGATTCCCAATCTTCAGGTACCCAAGGCCATTTGAAGTTATCCTGGAGATTTCTACATCTGAGCATTTTTGTATCTTCCTAATCCAGTGCTCAAACTGGTGAGAGAGCTGGGAAAGCCCCATGTAGAATCTGGACAATTCTGTCTATATCAAGAAATTGCTAGGGACACCCTGTAGGACCTTACAGAGCTTGAACTCTGCTCCCCGGCAGGGAGCCTCTGCACACGACTTTACCAGGTGTAACAAAGAGGCTGTTCCTACCAGTGCTTGTAAGAATCCTTGCTCTGGAAGAATTTGGTAAGGACTCTAAATTGTGTCTGTAATAACCAACTAAAAAGGAACAGGAAGCATTCCTGACCCCAAGATCAAGGATGAAGTTTGCAATGCTTCTTATTAGCCTCTTACAGATCAGTCCTTCAGAGAACTGACTGGAGTACTCTCAGACAGAGCCAGGGAGGGATAAATGTGGATAATCAAGGTTCACTTCCTTAATTAGTTTTCAGGCACTCTTTTTTGTGCCACCCCTAAAAGTTGTCCTTTTATCAAGGAAACATGGAAAAAGAATAAGCATCTTACCCAAATAAATATGAGGGTCAAGTTGCATTCCTCCTCATTGGATTAGAAAAAGCATGCCAAAAGTACATGTGTTTGTTCATACGTAGGACCATGTTCAGAAGTGTTTTGAAGCAGCCACAAGATCAGGGCTGAGCCTCATGTGTGATATTAGCAGAATCTGCCTCCTCAAAGGTCCTGCCGAGTTTATGGCATGTAGTATGTGCTGAGACATACAGAGCTGTCAAGACTTGAGCACTTCCACAAATGCTCACCAGCAAAAATTTACACAACACCAGATTTAGGCAGAGGAGGAAAAGATCTAAACTACAGATTTGAGTACATGCATCCCCCCTGTGAATCTGTTCCTCTGCTTTCACATTGCAAGTACAGTAACCTTCTTCCCTCTCTGCCTATTAAGATCCCTAATTATATTAAAGCCTATCCTCACTTATTCATGAAAGCATCTCTTTAGCACATCCAAAGTGACTGATCCCCAAGGTTAGAGTTACAATGACAGAGACGAACGTGTAAGTTTTCACAGAAGCACTCTTTAAACGGGTTTTCTTTTCTAACTTTTTCAGTGAGCAAGGTCAGTTCTGTTGGTTCTCTTCAGCCGGAACTCTTCAACAGTAGAAAATTAGATTGTGTAATGTATATACTTTGCCACCTGATCTCCAACCTGAGTATGCTACCTAGCTCCAGTGATTTTCTTTAATGAGGTGGAAATGTATATAAAAGTTTTAAATAAGCAGGCTAACATTTTCCTCCATCTATAATTATGCAAATCGTTATATAGTTGTCTCTGCATGACAGAAGTAATAACATCTCATAGAGACCCTGTTGAAATTCACTGAAATCACCTACACAGATGGATATGATTTTAGAGCAAATACAACACAGACTCATTAATTAGTTACAAACCACCACCACCACCTCCCAGCAAGCTAGGTGACACGGACTAAGGCTTGTACTGTGTAATGATATAATTTTGTGTTTGCAGTAGATGACTGAAACATTCTCAAACAGTTAATAAGATCAAAAGTAACAAGGAAAGTCACAAGCTGTTATTATTTTTCAAGACTTAGAGGAAATAACATATATTTTTCACACACACTTGATTTTAAGACAAGCAGTACCATAACCATCCTTCAGCATTTTATGGGATGTTTTCTTTTCAATTCCACTTCATTTAACTTTAAGGGTGACATTTTAGAAGGAATTTAATTGATAGAAACATTTTTATAAACACTGGCATTCAAAAAATAGCCTTCAAAATATTTAAATAGGTTCCATGAGTTCCATTTAGAGCTCACATAAGGTGTGAATTGGTATCTCACACCTCCTCTTCTAGCTCTTGCTTCATTTTTCTCTGAGACAACTCATAGTCCTACACAGACTTTAGAAAAGTCCTAAATCAAAGTCCCCTGATGTCAATGTGGAGGAAGAAGATACCTGCAATGGCTCTTTCCTGGCAATGAAAGAAACAGCGCCTTACAAGAAGCAGGGACTCTCGCTGATGGCAGTAAAACTAGCCACAGGAGAACCCCTCCTCACCATGCCCTCAGTAATTATATTTTCTACTTTACCCTTTTTTGGACATGTTGGTCACCTTTCCTATTGAGGGAGGATACACTCACAAGGGTTTCTGGAGGAAAGAGTAGCTGGCCTATGATTCATACTTTGCTGTGGCTCCATGTCTTATCTGTGTGCTCTGTCACCTGGGCAGGCCATACAGAGGAGCCACAGCTTCTTCTTCACCAGGGCCTTCAACTCATTTCTGTTATGAAAAGATAAATTCACAGAATTTCTCACCCTACCCCTTGGCCCCCTGACTCCCTGCCTCCCTTGCCCTTCGTAAAGTTCACAAGCTTTATTCATTACCATACAAACCTACATGTTTCAGAGACCTGATCCTTCTCTCTTCCCTATTTTCCCTGATCTGCTTCTGGCCAGGACAGGGTTAATTTTTGCAGTAGCTGGAAGGGGGCATGGCTAAGACAGGGAGCATATTGTATACCACCTTGTGTCATTGCCGGGGGCAGGGAGAAGGGACTCTTGTTTCCCAGGAGAAAGAGTTCCTTGGAGTTGAGCAAGTGTGGCAGAAGGACTGCTTGGGGTGGGATGGCTCCAGCTGTGGTCTTGTCAGGTTGGGCTCAGTGAGCGTTTTGCATGTGAATCACTCTCTCTTTCATACACTTTTGCTGCTGCTGTTCATTTTTCTCATCTCTTTGGTGTTTCCAGTAAATTGTTCTTATCTCAACCAGTGACCTTTGCTTTTTGTGCCTCCAGTTGGAAGGGGGAGGGGGAACGGCACGTGATTTTGCAGGAGTATTAAACTGGAAAATACCATTCCTAAACCACAACAGTCACATTTCAGGTTCTCTTATTCCTGCACACACCTCTTCTAGCCTATCCCTAGCCAGTCTGGTGAACTCTAAGGGCCCTTAATTTCGCAGCCACCTTCAACAGAAGTGCTATTTGAATGAACATGACATGCCTATCCATGCGACAAACATTCGCACAAGCACAAATACACATCAAGCATGTAAATGCCCTCAAAATGCATGCAAATAATTTCTACATTGACTAAATTTTATCTGCACAGTTTTCAGGGCCATTCAGCAAGCTCCAGGCTGTGAGGAAATCTGTACGCTTGGAAGGAGGGATGTGCTCCTTGTACACCCACCAATTCAACAGGAAACATGAGCAGAGGGAAGAGGTAGGACACTAATATCTGGGGACAGGCTGTTTCTGAGGATGAGATGCAAGAAAACGCAGTAAATTGAGAGAGTCTGCACATGGGGCACTTACCCTGTTCTTTATGCCACATAAAAGAGCCCAAATACTCAATGGATGAGTCTTGAACCTGAGTCATCTTGATCCCTAAATTAACACGGCAACTGAATCCGTTTCTCTGGTCTACTAAAAAAAAAAAAAAACTAACTATTTTTAAAAATTTTAGGAGCCCTTTCCCTGGGAAAACAAGAATGAGAAACGCCTATGTCACGGACCTATATGAAAAAAAAAAAAGTGCAGATTCTTATGTCCAAATTACGTAATAGTCTCATAGTCCAATCACACAGTTGGGATGTGAAAAACACACATTTTAAATAAAAGAAAATCACTGTGGAAAGAAAAGATAATTCTGTTTGTGTTTAAAGGCACGAAATTTGGTGGGACAGGAAAATTGCTTCTCACAAAGATGTATTAATGCTGCCCTTTGTGGAGAAAAGAAAAATCCCAGAGGTCAAGTAGAAGAGAATATGCCTCTAGCTTCAAGAAAAAGAACACTAACTAAATGGAGATCTATTGGAGGATGCTGGAGTCCGCTTCAGAGAGACAAAGGCTACAAAGAAAGAGCAGTCTTTATAATGAGAAACCTCTGCTCATTCTCCAAGTGTCAGGGACTTTGCCATTGACGTGCTACTCCTCTTCCTTCTGCTCATTCAGGCCAGATCCATTGTGCTACTCTTCACAGCTTTAATAGCTCTCTGCTCTGGACATCATTAAAAGTGCTGTGGCTTGGGGCAGTAATAAGCCTCATATCTGTTTATTAATGACAGTATCCACAAACAAATAAGTTGCATTTTGCCTGGAGACTTGCTGTGTCTTAAAAACACATCTGAGGATCATTTCTGCTTTAATTTTCCGATTGCGACGAGTCCTATTAAGTCACAGGAAAATATAACTTGCACATTGCAGTGGTTATTCAGTGGTTAATGGGTCCCCTACTGTTCACGAAAAGTCTCTGTGTAAGTGCCCTCTTCACTGTAAAACTTACATAGCTCCAAAGCTACTGATGCAGCCAGCTGGAGTAACAGGCTCCTCAAAAGTGACAGATTTAAAGGAAGAAATAGTAGCAGCTTGCTAGAGGCAAGTTATTTTAATATAATGCAGCAATGACAGCTCTCTACGTTTAATCATCAAGCTCCTGATTTTCTCCTCAGCACTTGAATTTCACAGGAGTTAGGGATTTGGGTAGATGCTATTTAACATTCCCCCTCCTGGCTGTTGAGCATACCTGCCAGGTTCACGTTGGGAGCTGTGTTTATAACTTTCCCAGCTATTTTAAACAAAACGCTAAATAATTGCATGCATGAGAGACAGGCCTCAGAAGAGTAGCTGATACAGGTTTTCCAGGACATTTGTCTGCTCTGGTATTTTCAGCATGGTTGAGACACACTGGTTGCACATTCTCATCCTTTCCTGTCCCAAAAAGAATTCTAACTCTTTTGAATATATCTGTTGTGCCTCTCAAATATAAGAACAGCGATTTATTTAACTGACAGCCACTATGGTCAAAGAGACAGAAGAGTCCAGGGCTTTGGTTCTTGAGTTTCACAGATTTATACAACTAATCACAGGACTTCACCTTGATTTGTTTTGCCAAGCAGAGTACAAGAATACCTTAGTTTGCACACCAGAGTATGTATGTTTGGGAACCTCTGCATGTAGGGCACACATGTAAGGCCATAAAAAAAGATTAAAATTCCCCTACATTTGAGTGGCTAATCAGAAAGAAAACAAGGTGTGTTAAAAAAAATAAATCACTGTAGCTTCCTTCTCCTGCAGCTCTTAGAAACAATTTTTGATAACTGATAGTATCTTTGAGTTGTAGCACTTCCAGACAAATCAGGAAGCGCTCCTTTCTCAGCAAGCCAACCTGTGGACTTCTATGTGTATCTTCTACCTGACTCTCTGGTTTAAGGGAGCTGGTCCTTTGTTTCCATAGCCATTCAGAATTCTCTTTAATTATTTTACTCAGAAGCATCATCACATCTCTATTGATTCTTCCTCTCAATTCCTTCATAAAAACCAAATTAGACTCATCATTCCAGGTGTCTTCCCTCTACATCCAATGCAAAAAGAGAAAAACAAATGGCCAACAAGTCTTACAAGTTGCAAAGGTAGAGTTCATATTGCCTTTCCTTTTATTTCTGCAATACAGACCTGTTCATCTGAGCCTGTCACTCTGGGCTTTCTTAGTAGATTATTCCAAGAAAACTTTGTTTGTAAAACAAGACTCATCTGACTCATTTCTTCTGCCAGATTTAAGACAAGGTGCAGTTTGTCTTTCTCCCCATTTTTTTGAAATGCTGCAGATGCTGACTAGCTCCAGTATCCACATGTTGCCCACATGAAGGCAACAGCTGGTTAGACAAATCCCAAACTGGATTATCAGAATATGCAGGGTCAAATATGGGGCTCAAGTTGGAGTACAACCCTGGCAACACAATGAATTCTCTGGCAGGGAGACAGGAGACAATAGAGGGGTTGAACAAACTTTGTCTGGGCATATGATTCCCAGTAGACAGAGTGTGAGGCAGAGGATATAAGGACAGAATCAGCATGACTGGGAGAGGTGAATGTGAGCATGAGAGAGTAAGCAAACTCGAGCTGGAAGTTGGAGATTGACCTTTGTCCAGAAATTTAGAAGACTGGATGGTATTCTGAGCATTAAAAATAAATCACAAGTCAATACAATAATATAATAGAACGCAGCAAGACACAATAAGAATACACTGGAAGGCTTTTATCTTTACAAATTCTTGTGGCTTTTGAAGTCTGACTTTCAAATCACTCTTTATAACTTTTTGAGGCTGATAAGACCACAGCTCTAAGAGCAAACTCAGTTTAAATCAAGCAATATGTTATTGGCACTTGTTGAGAAATGGGAGGGGAAAATTACACTAACGGCAAACACAGAAAAAAAAAAGGAAAAAATGAAAAGAAAATCCACATGCTGAGAGGGAAGCTATGCAAAACATTGCTTGGCTGTCACTGAGCTCACATTGCGAAATATCAATGAGAAAGGTCTAAGCTCTCTCTGCTTCTGGTCCTCTGTGTTCCATCACATAACAGAGAAAGCTGTCCACATCTCGGCAGGGGACTCAGCAAATTTGACACAAGATCATGTAAGCTTGTAACTTTCTATCTTCACTTCCATCTCAGATGAAACATTGCTTTGCACTGGTGCCCTTAAAAATGGAGAAAGCACACAGATTACCATTTCCAGACAGCATGGTCTTTTTTTAACACATTTCAGGCTTGTATATCTGGTGTTAAATCCATTTTAAGGAATAGAATAGAAGGGAGACTGTAGACTGCAATTGTAAGACATTGATTTGTCTCTCATCTCCTCTTGTTGCTGTTCTAAAACCTGATGACAAGGAAAATAATGTTCTTTCATTCAGTCCTGCATTCCAATATCCTAAGATGCTTGGCTACTCTTTGCCTTGCTCCTGTGTGAGAATAATGGCAATTAAATTTGAATATCCTGGGTTAATATCTAGTCATCATGTGAACCCAGTCCTCAAATTAATACCCAGCAGAATAGCAGCCTCCAAAAAGTTTATATACTGTAAACAATAAATAGATGTTAATGTATCAGAGTCTAAATAATCGACCTTAATGTCAATAATTCTTTTTTATTTATTACTTAATCTGATTCCTTTCCAGCCAAACAAGTTGACACAGGAAGCATCCATTCCTTTATGTTACTGGAGGTTAATATCACACGTGGGACTCACTTCACCTGACTTGACTGTCTAAAAGTTAGGCAGCCAGTCTCAGATAGCTGCCTAAGTTTCATCATTTGGGAATCTGGAAGATTCATCTAATCTGTCTTCAATATTTATGAATATTTATTCAATATTTATTGAAGAACCTCTACTCCTTTGAGAGGGAACATGAGTGACTAGATAAAATTAAGGTAATCATGAGGGGGCTAATGTTACCTGAGATTAATCCCTCTATACTTACGACAATTTGCCCAGTACCAATCAAGTTCTCTCACATCCAGTTTCTCCTGTCAAGCATGGTGCAGCATTGGACATTTCAGCCTCACCAACCACAGGATGTTGAACTAGAGCTGTCCAGAGATACCTGCAAAGCTGAATTATGCTGTGATCCTATGCTTTCCTGACACTTGGCAGATTCTGATCTCTTGACCTAAAACCAAAGTCAACATCGCATTTTAGAAATTCCTGTGTCCTTGACACTTCTCCCTTTTTGGTTCTATGCTTAGCAGTCGAATGAATGGTCTAAAATTCATCCATTTGTCAATAGAGAGACATTCAGAATTACTAAACCTTGCAAAAATCAAACTATGTCTTTAAAAATCTCTTTCACGACCATGACCAACGGTTCATGTTCACTGTACTGCAGCTCAATATGCAATCAGAAGACTCCCTCACCAAATGAAGAGTTGTGAGAGGTAATAACACATTTGAAGCCTCCACATGCTTCCAAGACAAAGTTACTTAGCATAGATGCCTTTGTAATTTTGATGCATTAGGAAAAGTCATTGTTCGGTAGAGCTCAGATTCACCTGTGGAGAAAGGTGGCCAGCTGCCAATTTCCATCTGCTGCCTCTTGAATGGTACAGAAAGACTGGCTGACTCACAATCTCTTTTTTTTTTTACTTTGCCTTTTCTTCTTTATTTAGCTAAATGCTTTCTTTAATTGTTCCTTTCACTTGAAAATAAAGGTAAAAAGGAAGCTAACAAAGGTTCTCTACATGGCTAACTTTGTAAGAAAGTGCCGAGGCACATTCGTCAATTGCTTTAAATAAATTCATACAGTCTGGCTGTGCTTTTAACTCAGCTAGGCATGGATTAATGCTTTTTTATTCACATGCTGTAGTGTCTCCCTGGACTTCTGAAACGTTATTTAAATGTATATTGCTAAGTAGGTGAGGTTTGTAAGTTTTCAGCAAAAGCTGTGTAATACACATTAATTATGCAATTACTGTCTTGGGTCTGAATTTGTATAAGCAATCAATTTACTCCGTTCTTTCTGCACCATTATTGACCAATATGCAGGTATGCATTACACATGCATGCAAAACAGTATTGTAGATAAAATAAAGGCAGATCTTGCAGAATTTCGTATTCTGCTTGCACAAAACTTTTGAACATTAAAACTCACTTTGCTCAACCTGGAAATTTTTGTTTAAAATTTTGTCAACTGTCTTAGCATCAAATATTGCAGAAAATCTGACCAAAAAAAGAACCAGCTTAGAATAAAAATAATGAAAAATGGGGTGGTTGTGGTTTTGTTGTAGTCCCAGAACAGACTTTGTCTTCTAACAAGAGTCACTAGGATGCTATTTTAATCCGAGTTTATATCCAAGATATTGAACTTCCTGTTGATGCCCTAGGTTTTAACTTTCATATTTTTCAGATCCTGTATTGCTTGGTGTATGACTCTGAAGTTTCTTGTAGCCTGTTAACTTCTGCTCTCTCATGCTAGGCAGACATAACAAACCCTCTCTAGGTTTGCTCTCCAAGGACACCCAGATTGTCCTAGGCCCAAAATGTGTAAACCAACATCTTGGGAAGAGGGGTAAACTTGGGGAAATTGTATCATTAACTGAAGCTTTAATTGGAGAATTAATCCTGATATGCAAATGAACCAAACTTACAGAAGTGTGAAGAACTCGTGACCCAGGGTCCATCTTGGGTGTAGCCTTTGGCCTGCCCAGGGTGTACCTTTGAAGGCCCTTCAAATAAATACCTACCTTTATTCCTTTATTCTTGTCTGGTCTCTGTTTTTAGGTGGCCAGTTCAGGCATCACTGTGACTTTCTTTCTCAAGCCATAACCCTTTAAATGTGGACAATTTCAATGCTATGACAAAAGTACATAAAGGCCTCAGTAACAACCAGTGCTCCCCAGTGCGTTACAAAGCCCAAGTCTCTGCCTTGTGAACAGGCACAGTGGAATTTCTCACTCCTGCTTTGTTCTGCACGAACATGCTGGGACATGTCCTCCCACAAGTAACCCTACACATAAGTCACGCCCCATACGTGCCTCTTATTCCAAACAAAAATCTGATCAGCTCGCTCCTGAGACCACTAACTCTGAGATTAGACCTTATCTGTCTTATCCCCTTTTGTTCAACAATGAATGCTCACTCTTTAATGATTACTAAATGCTTAAATTTTGCCAGACTTATTTGAATTAGAAGCATCTTACTGGATGGTGGGACATGTGGCTTCAATTTCTCCCTAGCAGAGGAGCCACTGAACTCACAGGCAGCCAATGCTCATCCTATGCTTTCAGCTAAATCTGTCTGTTAGGCATCTCGGGAACACCATCAGATTAAGCTCTGGCCATGAGCAAAAGGGAGGATGAGAAAAACTCACCAGCCCTACCAAGACTGCAATAGTCACAAGAAGTACCACCTTATGCAACTGAAGTGGCAGCTGGAAGTCTAACACCTAACCTACCTGAAGTAGCATTACAGACCAATGTTCAGGCAAGTGGATCAGCCCATGAGTTCTCCACCTGGGCACCTACCAGCATGGTAGGCATGTAAGCTTCTGTTAGATATCCATCTAGAAGACCTATTGCCATAAAGCCAAATGGCAGTGATCAGTGTAGTTAAGAGGGCCTGTTAACCAAGAGAGGACCATTTCTCAATGATGCCGCTTGAATGGGAAGGGCCTGCATGCCTACAGCCCTACCATCTACTTCCTTCAGTCCTACAGTCTGCTTTCTTTCCAGTTTGGTGCCTTCTCCTTTTCAGAGATGTGGGCATATCAACAGGAAACAGCAGACTTCTGAAGAACTTGTTATAGAAAATGTGGGAGCCAAGCTCGTCCTAAAGGGTGGAGAAAGGGCATGGTGGTATAGATAGAAGGGCATTTTTGCACAGACACGGGTACTGAGATTGAATTTCATGTAAATAAAACACGACCTACAGATGAGCTGATTTAGGACTGAAGCCCTGGAGGTTTTTGCATCCACAGAAAAACTCTGGCAAAGGGATGAATTCAAGGCTTGACACCAACCCAAGTGTTCCCAGAGGGCCAGGGTCATGGAATCATAGAATTATAGAATATCTCATGTTAGAAGAGACCCATACGGATAGAGTCCAACTCCTTGCTCCTCACACGAATATCTAAAGATAACCACATGACTACAAGCATCAGCTAGATGCTCCATTAACTCTGACAGGCTTTGTGCCATGACTCCTAGCTCTGGCTTTAAATTTTAACTGAGCAAAAGCGCCTGGGGGCAGGGATTGGGGCATGGGAGCATTGACTAAGTCTTTTTAAGAAACTTTTTGGAGTTCAGTAATGAGTTAAGCTGCCAACACAGATGTAGCCCTGAGAGAAGGGCAGAGAAACAGAGAAAAAGAGAAGGAATATATTTGCAAATAAAATTCATGTTTTAGCCATTCCGTTGTGGCCAATTTTTTTCTCTTTTTTGATGAAAGTAGAAAGAGAGAGAATGGGTAAGTATATCTGAGAACTAACAACTTCCAGTGTGAATGGAAATGATGGTACAGTTGGCTTCATATTAGGATAATATTCAGGATCTGAATATCTAAGACTAATTTAAAAAATTCTCCGCTAGAGAAGATCTTTGCCTCCTATCCAGCACACAGCATAATAAGGCCCTTGCTCACAGAGCCACTTCCTAAAACTAGATTACTTGTAAAATCTATTGCTCCCTCAGGTAAGGAAAATTTTAAAGCTTTTCAAGTGGCAGAATTAGCAAGGCTACTTGGTAGTGTTTCTCCTCCTAGGAGACTTCTCAGCTGTTGCTTCAGCCTGGCAGCCCAGATGAAAGAACAGCCGAGGAGAGAACAGATGAGGGACTCTACAGGCAGGGGTAAAAGGATCATTTTCACACCATTCACAAGAATTGCATCCCTCCACTGCACAGGGAGCTAAAATTAGCCTACTCTACAGGTCTTCAACTTTTCAAGCATTTCTAACAACTCACAGACTCAAATCATGCTTTACAGAGCTGTAAGAACCACCCTTACTGAAATTCTACTTGCATTGCTAAAGAAAGAAGGAGAAGGGTGTTAGGATGTTAGCTCTTCCTCTGCTTTTTTCTTTTTCCCACTAGCTCCTTGCAAAAGTTCCCTCACAGCAAGGTAAAGCTTTGATTTTTTTCTCCTCCCTCCCTGCTTTTTATTGTTCTGGTTCTCTGTCTCCCTCTCCAAGTGAGATATCAAAAAATCATGAAAATTTATTCATCTAAGTTGTGATCAAACAATCACATTTCAGATCACAGGAAAGATGAACTGAAAGCCCTATACAAAAAGACATTTGACCAGTTTTAAAAGAACCTTAATGAGAAGTTTTATTAATCAACAATTAATGAACATTATCATAAATATTTTTGACAAAATGGCATGCATGAAAGTTCATTTGTTCTAGCAGCAGAAGCAAAATCAGATTAAAATCTTAATTAAAATATGAAGAAGAGGCTTGTCATGATCTTCAACACACTGAAAGATTCCTTTTTTTGAAAATCAGGCTCTCTCTTGCTGTCACATTACACTATGTTGTTAATGAGCCCTTTCGTTTCTCTGTGCACAGCAATACATTTAATCTTAGCTGCATATTTTAAATGATTGATGTTCCCCTAATTACATTTTATGATATATTGTGCTGTGTCACCTCTAATGAGTAGCAAACATGACATTACCTCACTAGTACTGAACCACAGAAATCAATAACTGACATTTATTCAATGAACTGCAGATTGTGATTCACTAGCTTCTCTTTGTGTTGAGTAAATTTGAAGTGTAATTAATTTTCATGCATATTACAAACAGCAAATGCCTGTATGGGCTAACTTTAAAAGTGATTTGCTCCTTCCTTGGCTAATTACAGCACAGCAAAAGCTCTCAAGCCATCATTCAAAGGGCTGAAAAAAATCAGTGGCTTGACAGAAGTCATCTCCTTAGATGGGTAGAGAGCACAGTCATGGTTTACACTTTTAAGAACACTTCAGAGCCATTTTCTAAGACATTTCTTATCGAGTGAAGGTGATATCATTCACAAACAGTCTTGCCTACATATATTTTTTGTGCACAAGAATGAGAAAGATACTCCTTGTTAGTTTTCCTAACAGGAAACAAACATTCAACTGTAAGAAATATATAAGTGCTTTTTTTCAAAGGAAAAACACTGTCAGGTGTCTTCCAGAACTTGTAAGAAGAGAGCTGACTCACTGCAATTCACAGGTGGTGGTTTTGCTTGTAAGTAACACCAAAGTTTAAAAATCTAGTTCTTGTTGCGCCTTTCAAAACTTCTGCCTGTGGCTTTAGTTAGCTTGTGATTTCTTTACTGAAAATGTCCACTCAAATCAGGGGAGAGTACCAGGAGACTTTATAGCTAATGCCCTGTTTGCACACCAGTTCAAGAGCAGAGGCGTAGAAATCAATCAAGTGTTAAAGCTGAAGGCTCTGAAATTCATAGCAAAAGTCTGTGGGTCGCTTTAGGATCAGTGCTGTCCTTTGCACTAAAGCAGAGACCTTTTTTACTTGGGCATATAATGATAGTGCAAGGGGGACTAAACTTGATTTAGAGTGAAGTAGGGTAGATTTAGCTTGGATATTAAGAAGAAATTCTTCACTGAAAGGGTGGTGAGGCACTGGCACAGGTTGCCCAGAGAAGTCGTGGATGCCTTATCCCTGAAAGTGTTCAAGGCCAGGTTGGGTGGAGCTTGGAACAACCTGCTCTCATGGAAGGTGTCCCTGCCCATGGCAGAACGGGTGGAACTAGGCAGTCTTTAAAGCCCATTTCAACCCAAACCATTCTAGGAATTTATGATCTATGATCTGTCAATTTATTTTCCAATTAATCACATGAACAAACCTCATTTATATAATGAATTAACCACTGCTCATTCCTCAGATTTGCATCAAGTGCAGTCATTTAGACGAGTGATTTAGCTTCAGCCTCTGGTCTACCTCTGCTAATAAACCAGAATTTTCTTCCTCAGCCTATACAGCACAGGGTTATTCTTACCTTCAAGAAAGATACTCCTGGTCCTCTTGGCTTCCTTTGGGAGGAAAGGAATCAAGACAGATGGGTGAAGTAGAGTTATGACCATGATTTTAAACTAACTGATTGAAGTTTCTTTTGAACCTTACCTCCATTTTTATCTTCTTTTATGAGTGTCTCAAAGACAAGGATGGCCCAGGGTTGGCTCCAGAGTAATTGCCAGAACTCAACTTTAGATCTGAGAAATGTCAGAAGAACAGTCATTTTAGACATGTTTCTAGATGTCATTGGACCTTCCACCAAAATTTAAGGCAATAGACAAGAGAGCAAAACTACCAAACCTGCAATCCTGCCTGTTTTTTACAGAAAAATCCATTTTGATGCCGGTTTTGACACACTAATTAAGCCACAGTAAAACCACTTCCTGGCTTCTAAAACCTGGTTGAGCTGTGATAGAAGAAAATTACAGAAATGTATTTCCAAAAATCCTTCAGCTTCTGTTAAAGATAAAAATAATATGAATGTATGGAGTAAATTTAACCTACCCTGGGCAAATGCAATCTCTATCAGTCTTGAATGGTTAATCCATAGACAAGCCTGCTAATGAGTCTGCTATTCTGCTGAGGTTAATGAGCCCTTGAGCATCTGGTGAAAGCACAGACACTTAGCAATTAATGTCTTTTATTCAAACCAGTTCACAGGCTAGGCAGCAGCTGATTCTCCCATTTTTACTGTATTGTTGCCATAGTACCTTGCATGCCAGCTCTGAGCCTGCATGTGCTGGTTGTGTTGGTTAAGAATGGATTCCTTCACCTGCATGCTGAGCTCAGTGAGAAGGCCTTATGGACTGGATTTGAACCACAATGTGCTCTTCCAGGTCTTTATGGCTTATTAATGTATGCATGCATGTATGCGTGGTCCACAAATCTCAGAAATCAACTCTTCCTCAAGCAAGATCAGCTCAGTTCAACCATCAAAGGTCGAACAGGACAGTCAATGTAGCAATAAAACAGGCTCTAGAAAACTATTTTCTATTCCCCATTAGCAATACCAAGACAGCCAAAGACAGGCATACTACAGCAGTATTCCTTCCTAGCACTCACTGTTTGCAGAGTATGTTTCCTCCTAGAACACGAAGTACATATGGGAAATGCAGGATTTTAAATTGCCTTTGTGCCACTGGAGGAAGCTGTACCTGAAAAACAATTAGTATGTAATGAAAGAGTGGAGGGAGAGGAAAAAGAAAAGTAAAGAAATACTTTTGCTCTTCCTCAATGGATGATGAAAATGAAGTTCAGAAGGAAGTAAGCACATCATCCATTTTCAGCTACTTTAGCATCTAACTTGCATGCTCTGAATTGCACCCTGGAGGATCCTACTTCTTGTCATTGGCTGTATGTAGAAATTGCCTGCCTTACTTATTACCTTTGGACTCTAAATTGTAGCTAAGATAAATCACCACAGCAGTCTAAAATAAATGTTATATGTATACACTTCAAACAGGTCCAGGGTTCTGTTCCAGAGTGACAGCTGCTTCCCCCGGGACAGCTCTAGTGGCTCTTAATCCTAGTTACTCGTCCCACCCTTCTCTCAACGTATAAATGCCTCAGCTGGGACATTGCAACTGCAAATGAGGCAGCAACTATGCTGTCATACTTCACACTTGTTCAGGTAAATAGGCTTCCCTTAATAAACTAGGCTGGCACCTGTGACAATCAAGTCTTATTCAATAATGATATTGTGGTAGAACACATATATCAACCAAACCACATTATCCTTGCCCTAGTTTCTGTTGTACCATACAGGCTGCTGGCATTCACATAACCTATCTAGGACAGTTCATATACTCACACCTGGGAAAAGATGGAAAACACTAAAAATTTATCATATTTAGCAGCAATCTAATCTTCAATGTAACTTAGACAAATATGTTTAGTGGAGCACACGGATCAAACTTCTGACCCTAGACTAAGATTCAGGTATGTATCACATTTCTAAGCACATCTGAACCTAAGAACCATCATTTAACTCTATGGTTTTAATTCAAGAATCACCTCAGTTTTCAAAAAACCATAGCTTAAGTTCCTAAGTACACAATGTAACTAAAAGCTAGAAAAAGAGCATCATTTAGAAGAATATGCAGGAAAAATATAGCTATGTCCTGGAGTGCTTTAAGCTATACAAGTGGTGTGTAAAGAATGTCCTAACTCATCCAATAAAATAGCTTACTGGTCCCGGATCACTGATCATTTATATTCTACTTTGGATATTTTTTGCCTTTTTTTGATATTGTGAAGTACTTGAGTTATGTCTTTCTGCTGTGAAAATCTACTTCTTATAAAATGATCCAGGAAACTACCAGGATGTTGTCTGCATTTTTAAATAGGAAATCTTTGCTTTATTCCTCTTTATTTCGCTTGAGTGTAGAGATCCCCAAGCCTGTCCTCAAATTATCTTCATCTGGGTCAGTTGGCCTAATAACAGCAGTTGTTATTCACTACCCAATTTTAATTAATCTTCTTTAACTAAAATCGCTATTAAACTGCTCTAAAATTTTGTTTTTCATTGAAAATTGAGTTAGCCTTATCTGAAATGACCAGAAACAGGTGCTAAATTAGTTCTTCAGCATCTTCTGAGAGCAAATATTTTGAGATGGAACTGATATGGTATGGAATATAGCTTTGGGAATTCCCTTTGAAGAGTTCAAATCAACTGTCCTGGCGTGTCTACTCCCAAATTCTTGCACACCACTGTCTTAATCACTTTGGGGATAGAGTGAAAAAATAGAAAGCTTTAAAAATGTGCACGCATTGTTCATTAATAGACAAAGCATTGCTGTATTATCAACAGTAATAAATTACTGATTTATCCACAAATCCAAAACATGGAACCATAAGGGCTGCTACAAAGAACATTAACTCCATCCCAGCCAGACCCCTTACAATCATGAAAAGAAATACTGAAAGATTTTTATATATATACAGAAAGACATATTTAATTATGTCTGTGTCCTAAATAACCTACATTACTCATCCCTCAAGCACAGCTATTTTCATGATTTTCTTAGTGATCTAATGCTTTTGCTCATACAGTAGCATAGAACTCACCCAGCCATGTGGGCATAAAAATCTACCGGCACTATTACAGATGCAAACCTAAGGCTAGTTTGATACTATTTTTAAATAGCAAAAAAATATAAATAAGCCATCTGATATATCGCACAATAAGTACTTCAGGACATGTTTGACTGTAGATGTACACTTAGATCTTTTTATTTATTTACATAATCATTTCAGAGAAAAGACATGGCTTGCTTTCATTTAGTTTTTAATTCCTAGCAGCAGTAATTGCAGGCTTTTGCATAGTTTTCACTTAGATTCATTGACAAAATATAGAAGATGATTTTAAGAAGATGATTTATCTAGACACTGATTGATTTTGCCATAACTTAAAGTAATGTTTGATCCTGCTGGGATTTTATTTACACATCTCAGTTGGCAACGCTTTCTCATAAACATGGACAAAAGTACCCAGAACATTTTTATGATAGTCTGCAGTATCTTTCCATTGCTCTTTCAGAATGATGTTCCTGTTTCAGAGGCACTTAGGGGTAAAGGGTTCTGTGAAGGCTGATTTAATCCTCTGTGCTGTCTTGACAGGCCAGTACCTGGGCTGTTCTGACTATCATTTAGAAATCTTTCAGATACACTCTGCAGTCTTTAGGGTTTAGGAATACGCTCTTGGATTGTAACATTTTTTCAGCTTTGGCTGCTGGAGATGAAAATTAGAGTTTCCACACTGCAGTATGTGCTAATAAATTGGCATTGTAGAATATGTCATTATTTTCATAATGGGGAGGAAGTGTTTTCCTTCTTTTCAGCTGTTAGGAATAAGAACTGTGATAGCTCTTTGTGTCCTCATAAGTGTTTTCCTTTGCAGGGGATACAGTACCTGCAAAGGAAGAAATATTTTTAAGTCCTTCAAGTTAATACAAGGTGTTTTTCTAGAATTCAACAATGTAATATGTTTTACTAAATCACAAACGATTTATTATCACAGGAGAGGCTGACTTTTAGCAATCTTATCCTTGGCACAACAATATGACACTTACAATAGGAAAATCTTAGGTGTTTCTATTCTATCAAAACAAAGCCATTTATTATATTTACAGATAAGTATACCTACATTTCTTTGTGCTGATTCCAAAGGAGATAAGATATACCCTAAAATTATGCTAGGATACTAGATAGTGTGCTAGGATCCTAGAAGCACCTGTGTGCAGCGAGCTGTAATAAACATATACCTGTGTAATACATGTGTTTCAACACTCAGCAGCTCAATTGTTCATGTATCTCATTCTTTTTTTTATAGTGCACATACATATGACATGCACTTTGCAACACACACAGACAGACATGGACCAAATGTTTCAGGCATACCTGGTGATTTTTATACCTGCATTTTCTGCTGCTCAGGTTAAAGAAGCATTAATGAAGCCATGCTCCTCACTTGCTCACTCTCAAGCCTCTCTGCGGCCTGCCAAACTGAGCACCCAAAAAAGAAGCACTCAGAAGCCAGTCTTATTGGGGTTTGACAGTGTCATGGCACTGAGCCTCATCCGTGCTTATATCATGTGGGTGTGTGTAACATCACTGAGGTGTTTCACTGGTGAGTCAGGGACACTGGTGACTAGGGGGTCAGATATCTCTACTTTTCAATCTGTCCCTGCCTTTCTTCATCCAGGACCTTTGTAAAGGAAAATTATAAGGTTTGTTTCAGTTCATTGCCTCCATTTATGTCTTGCACTCCAAAACTGAGATGTTAAATTTTTTACTTTCCAACCTGATTTTCCATCATCTCTGAAGGTGGCTTTTTTAACCTTCTTTCACTGAAAACAGAATGACTGTCATTAAATTCGCTGTCTCCTCTCCTTCTGTCCTTCATGGTCAGTTGATCTGGAGCTGAATGGGCACTAAAAACAAAGGGAAATTATTAAAACTTTCTTTTCCAGGCACCACAAGAAAAAGAAGTACAGTAGTTCCAACTGTTAATTTGGCAAAATACACAAATTTATCTTGAATTGGAAGTAGAATTTTCCTCCCGCGGAAGGGCAGAAGAATGAAAAGAAGAACTTGACTCTCCTAAAGGAAAAAATATCTTTGCTTATGTCTTTGCATAGATTTAAATATCCATGTGGCACAAACATATTACAGATTAAAAACAACTGAAGTGCAGGAACTAAAGATAAGTTCAATAGTAATATAAGTACAGCGCAAATTTCTGCATAATACTTAGATGTAGTGTAACCTGCATATCTACAGAATGAACAAATCTGGTTTTCTCTCTTTAAGATAAAGAAGCTGAAGGGAATCAGTCATTTGGACACTGGATAGCCCCATCTCTGGGGGTCTTCTCAGAGCCAGAAACATTCAAGTCAAGCAGCAGGGAGAGGAGCAACACATCTTCCATAGAAAAAGCGCAAAAAAACTGCAGAGAAGCTTTAGCCCACTCTGATTCAGAGAGGACTTTCCTGCTTGTACGCAAATGGCCAATGAGACTGAAGAGATCGGTTACAGCTAGAAAGCGACAGAAACTTAGTTTCATGAAGTGATGCCAAATAGAGACGTGCAGCCCCTCTGTACTTGTCTGGCTATTACTGAGTTCATGTCATTTTATGCAGTAGTGCACTTCATGGGAAGCAGTTACTCTGCTCTACTTGTTGGCCTCTGGTCCTAGCAACAGTGGCAAAATTATCTTTGAACAAGTTCTTTTTATAGGAATCATGAATATTTTCTTTATCCTATAAGCTCTATACAGAAAAATCTCCCATCTGTGAATGATTTGATTTTCCAATATGTCTTTTTTACTTGATAATGGCAGGAGGTTTCCTTTAGCCCACCAGAGCTGACAACTACTGCAGCATTTCAAGATATGCTTTTGACAACGATGTTTTAGCAATTAGGGGCCAACAGTGCATGACTTATCTCTTGGTCTTACTTTTTCATAATCAAGCCTGAGGTGGCAATGTTTTCTGTTAGCTCTTCTGGGACTTCTGATTCTCTCCAGGATCACACTTGCTCTGGGCTTCATGCCCCTGCAGGCTGACTGCCGTGGGTACATGGTCATCCTGTTCTTTTCCTGTGTGTGCTGTGACCAACCATTTCCGAACAAAGCAGTGTGTGCTAATGAAGGACATCTGCAGTTTATAAAAAGACATTTTCTGAGGCAAGATCTATGCTACACCCGTGAAGTGACAGGCAGGTTAGAGCAGACACTGTAGATGTGTCCCCTGGGGCACCAAGCATTGACCTGACGTGGATCACATACTCTACAGCTTAATCATAGCATCATAGAATAGTATGGGTCAGAAGAGACCTTTAAATATCATCTAGTGACATCCCCTGCAATGATAAGGGACATATTCCACTAAATCAGGTTGCTCAGAACCCCATCCAACCTGACCTTGAATGTTTCCAGGAATGGGGCATTCACCACCTCTTTGCGCTACCTGTGCCAGTGTTTCACCACCCCAATTGTAAAATTGTCTTCCTTATATCTAGCCTGAATCCACACTCTTTGAGTTTGAAACCCTTTCCACTTATCCTATCACTTTTCCCTTGTAAAAAGTCCCTCTCTGACTCTCTTGTAACCCTGTCTTGGGGTGACTTCATCATGTATATCCCCTATCACGGCTTTATGCCAAACAATTAATTTTGTGCCTTTTCTGGGCCTTTAAACTGAGCTTGAGAGGGAAGAAAAAAAAAAGGACCAAGCAAACTTTTCAGAGCAGTGTCTCAAGGACACGGAGATTACACTCCTCGGCGTGCTCTGGCTGCAGTAGCACGGCAGGGAGCATCCGGCTTGCTTCTTCAGCCAGTTTTCTGGGGTTTTTTTTCTTCTCTCTCCGGCGTGAGACGGAAAGCTGAACTTTGGTTTTTTCCCTTCTTCTCTTCTGGACTGTTTCAACAACATCAGAACACATCAGGAGAATTTTCCCCGAGGCCTGAGCGGGTGGGCCCTCACCCAGCTCCGAGGAGGAGAGAGACCACACCTACAGAAGGACTCTGAAATCTTCCCAGGTTTCTCTCTACAGCGAGAGATTTCATTATTTAGCATTATTATCCTTTTCTGGTGTGTTTGTTAAATAAATAGTTTTTAGCTCTTTCACTTTCCTTCAAGGAAAATTTCCTTTTTTCCCGAACCTGGTGGGGGGAAGGATGTTTGTAACCTGGTTTTCTCTCAGAGGATATATTGCTAGATTTTGGCCAAACCGACACAAGCCCTCTTCAGGTACTGGGAAACTGCTATAAGTTCTCCCCAGAGCCTTTTCTTCTGCAGGCTGAACAACCTCAACTCTCTCAGCCTGCCTTAACAGGGGAGTAGCTCCAGCCCTCTCGTCATCTTCGTGGCCCTCCTGTGGATTTGCCCCAACAGGTCCATGTCTTTCCTGCGCTGAGTATTCGGCAGGCCTGCTTTGGTGCCCGGGGCAGACCTGCCCATCAGAGTGATCAGAGTCCCGGAGAAGACAGACCTGGTGCCTCCCCACGCCGGGTGGGACGGGGAGCTCCCGAGACACACACACACACCGTGCCCCCCTTCCTTCCCTGGCTGTTGCCCCCCTTGCCACACGCACGCACAGACAAAGGACTCTGTTTTTTAGGCCGAATCAGCTCCTGGAGGTACCTAGAATTCCCCACTTGAACTACAGAGGGAGCCCGGGGCTCTGCTTTGGAGAGCAGGAGGGCCGGCGGCGGCGGGGGCTCGGTGAATGCAGAACCGCATCCCAGGCGCGACCTAAGCGAGCTTCCCTCTCGTCCCTGTGAAAACAGGACAGGGCAACACCCCCGGGCAGACCCTGCCACGGGGCAGAGAGAGCTGTGAATATGGAGGGTTGTACACCGCGGATTTAGTTGCCCTCTCGAGTCTTCTGCCGGTCTCATTCTGCACATTGCACGTTCGCCAGCTCTAATCATTAAACTGTCATTAGCATGCTTTGAGAGCAAATGAAACCGCGGGGGTGCTGCTTCCAGCTCCCTGAACGTAACGCGGTGAGCGGTGAGATGCCTGGTCTTAATGGAAGCATAAACTTCTGCAATACCTTGGAAACTTCTGCTCTTTTTCTCCTTTGTTTTCCCTGTGAGGTAAACAATTTCTGTCTGATTTTATCCCTGGTGCAGATTCCTGTAAAACCTGAATACAATTTGCATTGCTCATCTGTCTGCACATTTTGTAGCTTTTACGGCTGTATGCTATCATGTGCAAAAGCTTCCAAGATTTAAACACCAGTAATGGAAACCATAAGAAGAAAGAGATATGTGTGAGAAATTAATCTGAAGCATAGAGTTTGTGGAGTTTCATTTTAATTTTATGATTATTCCTCAAAACTGAACCAGGGTTAATAATCTAAACCAAAAGCATACAAATGAGGTATTTCTCAATGTCATATTATCTCATATTCCTATTAAAATCTTCGATATTACATTCTTTCGTGGCTAGGACCAGAGGGTTCAGCCTGCTAAAAAAGAAAGATATCAGTAAAAATACTCATCTCCTTAATAAAGTGCATTCCAAGAAGATAATTCAGGTTCACACAGAGCTAAATATGCCTTATATTCAGTACCGTCATGGCAGGTTAAAATATAGTTGAGATTACTAAAGCACAGGGGAGTAGGAACAAATCGTCTTTATCAAATCAAAGCCATCTTTTCTTTAACTTGGTGGAAATTAAGGAAGAATCAGAATTAATTGGTATCTGGACCAGATGCAGACGACGATTTCTTGAATTATATCACCGCCATCTTATCTCTAATCTTTTAAGCCTTTTTTACCCAAAGGGCCTTTTCAGACATGCTAAACTGGCAGCATTGTAAGGCTGCAGCAGGACAATATTGCTATTCTAATGATTTATAACCAAATACTTTACTTATTAGCAAAGGCTAATACTGGATCCATCAGTCCAGACTCAAGTAAATTAGCTATTAACTTTCTGACACCTAGCATAAAACAACCAGTTAAGTCTGGCCATCCAAGCAATTAATTTAGGTTCTCTTTGTGGACACCATGGGGATTTTAAAGTGGGCTGAAATAACTTGTGTATCTCTGTTGACTAATTTATATTAAATGCCCATTATTTAGACTATTGAAGCTAGGAAAAAATTAACTCCTGTATCTTAGCTCTAGTAGGAGCCACTTCCACACAGGTACATGTGTGTCTGCTCCTTCTGGTTCCGGTGGGAGGTACTTCAAGGTCTATGCCTACGCAGCTCCTACACTTTTCACCTTTAGATTCTAAATTATTTCACAGAGGAAAATATCAACTTTGTTTCTAATTTTTATGTGGGGAAACTAAGGTAAAAAGAAAAATTAAGTCTGTAAAATCCTGTGAAGATTGGATTGACGACTCCTGTGAAGGGAAATCAATTAATCACTCTCCTTTCCAAGACTCAAGAGCATCTAGGGGAACTGGCATACAAGAGATCCAAAATGGGAGTGAGAGCTGCACTCTGGCAAGTGGAACACTGCCAGGGTGCAGCCAGGACTGCTTCACTGCGGGAGGGAAGCTGGAAGTGGAGGGTAACAGCAAGCCAGGCAGAGGCAGTATCCTCTCTGGCAGGGAGACAATCCCTTCCCTTGGTACCCAAGAAGAGCAGCTCTGCGGAAGCCAGGGTCTACCAGACAGGTGTGCAGAAGTGAAGCAAATCTGAGGATATTCAAGGCAGCAAGCCAGGGCCAGAGAAGAAGTTCTGGTGATGCACTGACAAATATTTGCACCATACATAAGAAAACTGAGGACTTGTCCCTGTCACTTGATGGTACAGATGCTGAAAGTTTAGCAAAGTTTAAAAACTGACAGGAAAAATCCGTGGGGTAAAAAAAACCTAACCAGAGCTGTTAAATACAGCAGTCCCATCTTCAGTGGAGGAAGTCTTGGCACGCTGACTTATTGGAGCCTAGCTGAATTCATTCAGGAATATCAGTTATACATTTATCCCAATCTTATAATCTTCCCTAGGCTCCTGCCATCAAAACACCACTAAACAAGTCTGGCCAGGCAGATAGAGCTGTGGCACAGCACAGCCCTTGGCACAGGTCAGAGGTGGCTACCAACACCTCCTCACCTGGCCCACAGCTCATGATCCATTGTACTCAACTCCTTCATTGCCTTAAGGAGAGATGCTTCAGAAATACCTGCTCTACAACTGGGCTTCATATTCTGTGTTTGGAGGATTTAATCTATTCTAACTACTGGGGATTTTTTCTTGCGTTTAAGGCTGTTTTGTCTGCCTGGGGTGATGACAATTGCACAGACAAACTGAAATGTTGATATATCTACATAAAGTGTTATGTATCTCTTTTTTTAACCAGATTAGACCAATCCTTTTTATAGTTGTGATCCCACAATATTACCTGCCTATGAAACTGCATGTAAACTTATCATGATTTTAGTCTTTATTTATTTGGTCTGTACTTTTTTTTGTTTGTTTTTTGAGGGGAGACACAATAGTGTTCTTTTACCACTTCCCAGTTCCTTCCAAATCCATTCACCAGATACAATTAAATCTGAAAGCCAAAAAGAAGTCCAAAAACATTGCATTTTTACAATAAATAGATACTGAAAAGACAGTTTGAAAACAGGAGAAAGGCTGCAGTGCCAATTGCTTCACTGCTTTTCTGGTGGCTCCATATTCTTCTGGATTTTTACCATCAAGAAAAAGTGATCAGGTTGGATTTTTTTCATAGCTTGGCTGACCAAAGATCACGTATTTGTAAAGAGAGATTGTAGAAATTGTAAATGGATATTCTGCTCCACTTTCCACCCAACTAATTTAAAAAAAGGTCAAAACTGTCTTCATCAAGAGAAGCATCATTTACAGAAATATCACATATTTAAGTGTTTTATGTATGGTTTCTTTTTGAAATCAGAGGAAGAGATCTTAAAAGATACTCTAAATACTCTCATCTATTTTGCTGCCAAGGCAAGTTTACTTCTACCACATATTTGCTAGTGCAGTGGTACTCAAATAACAGTGCTTGGAGCTGCTTCTGTCACAAGCATGAAGCATCACTCACTCTTTCAGCAGTGACACCTTCTGCTCCCTATAGCCTAGAACAAGATTCTTCCAGGGTTCCCAGTAAATTCAAAATAACAAGTATTTGTCTGCAATCTGCACAGCTGCTTCTTGTCTTTTTGTTGTTTTTTTCTTTCTTTTTGGGTATAGCTCCAGCCAGGACCAAAACTGGGGATTACCACAAATTGTGCAGGACCGGACTCCGGGAGGTCCTCAAAAGACTACATCTAAGAGTACTGCAGGCCACAGGAGAAAAAGCAATGCTAATAAAATCCTTCACCTGGAAAGAGATCAAATACAACACGGATCACCGAACTACGTCAGTGCTATCCCAAAATTACTTTTGCATGTAGCAATGGCAGCATGAACTTTTAGGAAAAAAACCTGGAGGACATGCGTGTTTCATCAATGAACTTATTAAGTTAGTCATTTTGGTACTCATAGGAAACTGGTATTGGTTGTCTGTGTGTCTTCAAGTGCTTGTTGGTTTATTTAAAAATGTTTGTGAGTCTTGAACTTCACATTATTCTTGTTTCTCATTATCAGTTAATTGCCATCATTAATCATTGTTTTCTTGATTAAAAAGTAACAGTCAGTTCAATATCTTGTGAAATGGATGACTAATCACAACTCAGGAGTAATAAAGAGTTGAAATAAGTGTTCACGAACAAGTTGTCATCTGTAATTTGTCCTCATAAACTAGTTGGCAAATACTTATGTGCAATGAATACTTCCATACAAATTAAGATGAGCTTGAATATGATTTATAAACAGGGAAAAATAGTTGAATTCATCTCATATTCATTTACAATAAATAATTTGGACAAATACAGTTATCAGAGGGGGTAGCAGAAGGCCTTTATGGAAAGTATCTACAATGCAAATGAGTTGAAAATCACTTTTGTTATTGCCTTATGCTATCAAATTTTGAAAGTGCCAGGTGCTGATGTAATTTAGCAAGACTGTTCCATAACCCTAATAGCACTCCCTCTTCAGAAAGTTTTGTCGGATTTTTTTTCTCTCTGAATTATTTCATTGCTCCTTTTGCCACTTGATCTTTCTCTTGTAGTCATAGGGAGGTAGATTGACTCCTTCATGCAGGCTGTCCCGCCTATTGCTTCAGTGCGCTTGGTTCCACCAGTACTGAATACTTTTTGAGCAGGATTCAGTTATCCATATTAAGCCATCCTCTGTGGCAATCTGAGATTTTTAGATGGGTATAGAAAATTGGACAGAGCCTGTGGAGAGCCCATTGCCTGTTGGAGAGGAGCTGAAGACCAACCAATACCTTAAGCTTCTCAAGTAGCAGTAGAAACCTGCACGGGGACAGTTGATTGGAAGAAGAAAGCTTCATTGCCTGTAATGAATCTCAGGAAACCTCACCTGCATGTGGAAGGCATACTCACAAACCTAATCTTAAATGGCCTAATCTGAATCAGTACCCAGCTCCCAAAATTAGGTGACATGAAACTCACTCAGAGAGATTCCTACCTCCATGCCATAGTCTTGCATTTTTACATGCCACCTAAAAAGACATTCTATCTCTGTATTTTCAAGTACTTTCAAAATGATGTGATTCTTTTGCATTCATTCACACCTAAGTTAGGCATCTAAATTCATTGATTATATAGGGTTTTTACTTTTCCCCAAATGGATCACTCTTTATTCCATCTTATCTATATGCCAGCATTCTGAGAGCCTTTTTTTTCCTCTATCCACATGCATCCTGAGCACATTTCCCTTCCCGTCCTGGCATAGCGAGGTACTGTGGAAACAAACTGTCTCTGTGGTCTCTTAAAAAACTAATTAAGCTATTAGATAAGAGCATGGGTAGTGATGTACCAGATGATACATGGTACACATCTCTGAATTAGAAAAGGACTCCCCCAAAAGCTTCCACAATTTAATTGGGCAAAAGGAAGTACTTTTGCTTGTATGGATCCTTACAATAGCCGAGTCAAGAACTCACCCGAGTATTTTGGTTTTACAAAAGAGAGTGATTTAATCCATCTAACTTGGATGCCTTACTTGTAGCCCCATTTAAATTGCCAGGTGAAGCAGTTTTTCTATCAGAAGTTTCTGTATTCTCTAGAGAGAGGAAAAACCTCTTGAGGAAGAAAACTGCCTTCCCAGGAGCAGGCAACTTGGTTTGCTGGAACTGTTCTGCCCCTGAAACCTTCAGGGTATCTACCTCTGCCCTGTGAGTATCCAGCACTCTTCAGAAACCTACTGAAGCATGAATGGGATAATCACCCAAAGAGTCTATATCAATCAGTGACTGAAACAAGCAAGCTGTGTCGCACCTTTAAGATGTGTTCAACAATGCTTATTCTTATATAGAGGGGACTGTTACCATCTAGGTAGCTAGTGATAAATTTCTCTTAAGACATCGGTTCCATTTTTTTCACTGTGGAAGCAGCAGTTAGATTCTGACAGCAGCAGTTACCAGATTTGTGATATTTTTTTCCTTTTGAGCACAAGCACATTTGCTTTGATACATTTACCATTGCAAAAGTGAAAAAGTGATGTTATATCTTGACATTCAGGCATTTAAAAAAAACCCCTTGCTCTGATATGTTCTGTTCTATAAAGTTGAAATTATTATCTCAAAAAATTTGATTTTCTAGTGTGAGCTTTGAGGGAAGAAAATATGTGAGTCTGGGCACAAGTGAGAACCTGTGAACGGGTATGCGTAATTTTTCTAGTTAGAGATATCCTATTCAAAGCTACCTCCAGCACTGTGATTAGTTATACTATCCAAAGTGTAAATCAAGAGATACAAATAGAAAGAAAACATCTTGCCCACTTTGAATAGCTGCTACAGCAGATTTTTTTGTCGGCCTACAAATTACACTAGTGTTTCTGAGGGAGTGAAATACATAATCTTTTACTATTAGCTATTATTGTTAAATGCCTGAAGGGATAGAGTTGTGTGTTTCTATTTCAATTACTCAAGCTACTTTACTGGATATGGATTGAGCTGATTTTACCCTATAAGAACAAATGCTGTTATTACAGTTAATGATTAAAATCCTGCTTGTACTCAGCTAAAATATAAATCAGCAGTTTGGAAGAACAGGCTTCAAGCTAAATAAAATTGCTTTGGGAGGCCAAATAATTCAGGGAATACCAATGGGCTATTCAGGCTTTCACCTCTATAGCAGGTCACTAATTGGATTTAGACCAGTTTCATAGTGGTGATGTGAATTTGGAAGCAAAATTATTATGTCTGCTGTGCAGCTTTCAGTGCCTAGCAGTCTCCGTCAAATTCCTAGAAAGTTACTGTATCAGGATGGGCATGACAGAAAATGACTCACCCAGCCACAGTAGGTAGCATAGTCTGAGATGTGTCATATTTTGAAGTTGCCTACTTCTCTCCATTAAATAGAAGAAGTATCTAGATTACTAGCCCAGAGCTAGACTTTTTGTTTTTAGATATCTGAAATTATAGAAAGGTACAGAGTAGCTGATTGATGAGAGAAATTTTGTCATATGCAGAAGTTGGATAAATGTTTTTTTTCTTGAATTTCTAGAGCTCAAAATTCAAAAATTCTTTTCATAATGTGAAAAATCAACCAAAGAAGTGTATATATAAAAGAAGAATAGTACTGATATCCCCCTTGTCTCACCATGAAATACTGGATACTAGTAGGATGCTAATAGTTTCAGACATAGCCTTTGGTTTTCATTTTACTTTCAGGCTAAATTTCAAAAATCCACAGTGATTCAGGATGGAGGGCAGACTATAACCCTTCAATATATGGAACACATTTACAGCAGAAGGCGGGTTGGTCCATAATGCTAAGAATTTATTACTCCTTTATCTGTTCTATCAGCTGATATGTCCTACTTTCCTCCTTCAATTTAGTACAGACTCATGAGTCAGGAAGGGCCCTGCAGGACTATTTTATCCCAGGGGAATGCCAGGATTTCATATCATATCTCTTCAAGCTCCTTTTGATTATAATTGCTTTGTGATTTCATGCAAAACTTCAGCTCTAGTCTGTATTGTTCATGATATGAAGCTTTACTGGAACTAGCCAAGTGTTTTGCTGTGGGGTTTGGTGGGTTTGGTTCAGCTAGTGGTAGCTTTGCTTGAAAGCTTACATCTTGGATAGACACACTTTGGTACTGGAGCAAAGGGGCTCACTGAGTAGTCTGAGCTCTCAGGGTGTGAAGGGGGAAAATATCCATTGAATGATACTTAAGCAGGAAACATTTGGTCAGTTCTCATTTCCTCCCCACAGTCCGAGTCTGCTACGTTTCCCTGCCAGATGGTGTGTGAGAATTATTTCTGAGCTTCTAGACGTGGACACAGCATTTGAACTGTTCTGAGGCCACATCTTTTCTCCAAAACACTTCTAAACAAGGCTTTCAGAAGTCTCTGTTGTAAAGGTTGAAGTGGAAATCTCTTAGAATTCAGTTTGCTCCACATTGGCAGAGGAGTTTTTCAGTTGTCTTCCCAACCAAAGCAGTTTAAAGGAACAAAACTAAAAAAACACCTTGCACAGTACAAGCAAGCACACATGAACATACTCAAAACTCGGTACCTGCATTGTAGGTAGACGTTCACTGCTGATTGAAGAGGTCCAGCTATAGGCAGCATCCTATTCTAAATAAAAACAGCATGACAATGCAGCTCTGTACAAACATGCCAAACATTCCTCGGGACTTCTGACAGCAGGCAGCCAATTACTTTGAAAAGAATGGGTTCTGTCTTATGACTGCAGCAGCAACACAAATGCATCTCCCTTGATCCCAACATCAAGGTAGAGCTTTGCATTTCCAATATTTTAATTCAATACAAAGCAAAGGTTTCAATGTTATTTATTTTTTTTATGGTGAGTGGCAGCTTGTTGGATTTTTCTGCAATCAGATGTAACAGCGGCAGGGTTAAAAGAGGTATATAAATAATAGATGGCTTCTCTCACCTAAAGACGGATCTGCCAATTCTTGCCCTCCTTTTAATTTTGGGAAGGGAATATAATTTAAAAGATGACATATTTTTTCCCATCAAGTCAGAGTAGAAGGAAGCCTCCAGAAGAACAATGGCTGATGCCATAGCATGACTATCTGACAGGCTTGAAAAGCGACTGTAAAGTTGCCAAAACAACAAGCCTTTTATCTTTGATGATAGTATTTGAAGCTTGTGAATTTCATCCAAGGAATAGGAGGAGATATATGATGTCCTCCCACCACCCCTTTTCTTACTGTTTTAATTATCATTATTTTTAAAAAATATATAAATATTCACAAAGTAGACATCCCTGGGTTTTTTAACTCCTCTAAATGAGTTACAGGAGTATCATCACTACACTGCTGAACTTGGCTTTATTCCCAACATAAAAATACATGACTCTTTTCAAATTTCTTTGCCTTTCTGCCTATTTTCTGAGTAAATGGATAGCCCTACATGCAATTAAATTTCTTTGGAAGTTTACTAACAGGCCCATTCAATTAATGGGAAAGCTTGCCCCACACGCTAATACAGCCAAGGTCTTCTTTCTATGTGAGTGCCCATCACGGGGCTTTGCTGAACAGGCTGTAGCCTTCAGCACTCAAAGGGACACACCCAAGACCCAATTACAGCCAATTACAGTGTGTTAAAGTAAGTGGAATGCGGTTAATTAGGAGTTTTCCCCTGCTCCTGAGCATGGAGCCCATGTTGGCAGCCCGCATCTGTGCACATTCAGCTCTGGCGGTGTCACGGGCGAGGCTCGGCTGCAACGTTCTCCGGGGTGCATTGCTCCATTCTGATGCAGCAGGGCTTCCCTCTGAGTACAGCCAGGTGCTTTGGTTCCTACACTGCAGCCTCCCAGGGCAAAGGGAACGGTGCACCTGAAACATGGTACCCTGCTAAGACCAGACAGCTCTGACAGCTGCCAGTGTGCAATTCAGAGACAGAAACCTGATCCTGGCTTAAGCTTTGGATTTCCCTTGAGGAGAAGGCCTCCACAACAGCTCTCTTCTGCTCAACATCTTATCCAGGAAATGGTAAAGCTGACTTCAGTGTCTTCCTCAGACTAACAAGGTTTGAATTTATACCTCCCAGAAGTACTGGAGGGTACATGAATCTGCAGGCTCACCTGGGTAGAAAGATGCCTCCGCATCTGTTCAAGCTGAATTTTTGTGCAGCCAGGCATGCAGAATTCATGGCACTCAAAGGAAGAACAGCAGAAGAGCCCAGTTCTGTACCTGGGAATAAAAACAACTGTGTATCCAGGTGTGTTAACAGGATGCTGTGTGCACATTCTACCCTACATTGGCACTGAAGGGAAAAAGTCGTCCAGCAAAAAGAAAGAGGCTTTTTCTTCCCCTGGTGAGGCACCTAATATCTAAGCTGTATATATGCTCTGTCTCACCTCTTCTAACTCTGTAAATTTTTCAAACCTGTTTTAGAGAGGAAGGATGTAGGGGATCTTCTTAAGATTGTATCTGACTTATAGCAAGGATATCCTTCTCAGCTGTACAATCCCCCATCTTAATCTGAGCAACGTGAACCTTAATTTAAATCCTTGGTCTTCTACTTCCTGACCAAATGCTCCACAATTGGTAGAGTCAGTCATCATTTGTACAATAAATTCCACAAGCTCTTAACTGAGGTCAGTGTCATCCAAACAACTTAATCTTGGACCCAGCAAACTTAGTAATTAGATCCTATGAGAGAGGTCATACGTGCTTCCACAAGTGGTCTAAGCCAATATAAAGTCTTATTGCTCTCAAAAGACTGATTTCAGCCTATGTTCCACATGGCTGCTCCTTAGCATGCAGGTGGCCATGTGGTTGTCATCTTGCTGATCTAGCTGACCGCCTCCAGCCACAGAAGTGCCTGTGCTCACACCAACATTCCATGGGTCCATGTGCCCATGATAGGAGGGGCAACAAGCAGGGACAAGCTTCCTTTTGTGGCACACAGACTGGCTGAAGCTGCCTGTGTCCCATCGTTTAATATAAACCAGCAATTATAACCACTGGACCTCCATCATAAGAAGCACTCACCAAGGGAGTTTGCTCCAAAATATCAGTGACATTCTGGGACATAAGCAGGAACTTTTCAATCAAGTCCAAGCAGCTTAGAAAAAGTTTTCTGTGATCACTGTCCTCTATTTGGCCTTCCTACATGATATTTTAAGTGCCTGGAGCTGTTATCTGGAATTTGAATCCTCTGTGGAATAAGGAGAGTTAAAATGGGATTATTGGCACACTTCATGCATGGCAGCAGTATGCTGAGCTATCCAGGCAACAGCAAAAATATGTGAAATATTCCCTTTCCAGCTTTAAAAGTAACATTTCTCAGGATAATCTGTGATTTCTTTTACAAGAACATAAGGAGTGCATCACTGAGTTAGACCAAAGGCATGTTTAACCCAGTTCTTGTTTTTGGCAGCAACCAATAGCAGAGGCATCAAGAAGACATTAGGAAAGAAAGAAAAAGCACATCAATAGCAAACCTTCCCTGTTTCCCTCTGTCAACAGCTTAGGGTCATCTTCAGCCACAGGTTATATCAGGTGCTCATGTTTGACACTCGTGTTTGGCATATTACAACTCGAGTAGGCAGCAAGAAACATTTCCACCCCAAATCTGCCCTCTGCCCACTAGTGTTTGACTCTGGGATCTCCCAGTATCCTTATTAATGAGTTTCATAGTTTAATGATGTGAAAATACAGAATTTGTGTTTTAGAAGTTTCCCAGGCAACTTCGGTGGATGTTACACTAATTATGGTCACTTCTCTTTTTCTACGGATTTTGCTTTTTTTCTATACCATTTTCCCCAGCAGGTCCCTCCCCAGACTGCAGTATTTCCTTCTGTAGCTGGGCCAGACTTTCAGCTACCATAGATCGTGCCTGGGAATATTTTCTACCTCTTTTTTTTTGTCCAGGGGTGATGATGAACATTATGCATGAGGCAGAACTGTAACTAATCTGTAACTGAATCCTCACAATCAAAAGCCCTACCCACTCAGCTGCTAGTTCAGGCACTCTTTCTTCTCTCACTTCTAGTCCTGTAGCTGTTAGACACAAATGTTATAAATGCCAACAGATTTACCTCACTTCTCTCCAATGCTCCGTCTGTTTACTTTGTTTTGCCTAGGATTCTCCTTTGGAGTGAAACAACTTGCTGCTAAATTTGTTTCTTCCTACTCTTAACCCTCCCAGTTAAGGCCTCAGCAGTGGCACAGGTGAAACTGCATCCAGTTCAGTCCTCTTCTGGTGTTTTAGACAGCAGCAGCTATCTCCAGTTTTTTATTTCAGATGCTCAAAATACTAGGGCTACAATGAGTCCTGAAGAGCCTGAAGGCCAGCACAGAGGGGCTTGGCACTGAGCAATATGATTGCAGGACATCGACTTTAGCTTTGACTGCAAGCACTCCTGTATGTGGATGCTGCTGTGATCTCAGTGCAGGAGCAGAAAGAGCCCTCCAGGAGTGTCTGCTACTGCTTTTTTTCTGTGAGGCAACCTAGATGTGAGTCTCTGAAACAGAAGACTGAATCCAAGCCTATTGATTCCCAGATCAGTGCTCCCATCTCGAGGTTATTTCTAACTCTCTGAGCTCTGTATTTTGTGCAAAGCCCATCCTGCCAGCTAGGTGGCTCAGATCATGTCTGACAGACCTGACACGAGGATGCAACTGCCTTTACAAGTCCTAGATAGACTGAGACCCACAGCCTCTGGGCATCTGTGCAAGCAGAATTTAAACCACGGAGGAAAAGGGGTGCTTGCAACTGCTCAGAGAGCTAAACAAACTCAGAGACTGAATCCCTCTGTTAAGAGCTCGGTGTTTGAAGCACAAGTGGCAAGTGGTGTCAAACTATTATTCATTTATTTTTTTTCTAAAAACTCTCATAAATTTAGGATTTTACTTATATAAAGAGGAGAGAGGTGGTCTGTCTATATATGTGTACCCAATTACTGTGCACATAAATCTATTAAATACACATTTTATATTTCATACAATACATATATATGTATAAGTATATATGTTTGCGTTTACACACGTGGGTTTATGTGCATATATGCATTAATATATATGTACATTAATAGAATAGACTATATCACTTGGCTGTTTAAGGCAAGATTTCTGAACGAAAAAGAGTGCCAAAACCCCACTAAATTTTCTGACTTACTCTCTCTGACTTTTCTTAGAACTCAAGGCTCAGCCAACAAATATGGTCACAAAATCCTCTATATTCCATTTACAGAACCTCCAGCCTCATCTTCCTGAAGTTGTCATCTGAGCCTTTTAATTTTTATTTTATTTCTTTTTCCCACTTTTTGTTCAATTTCTCTTCAGATATTTTAATCAGTTATTATTAGTTATCATTTTTTATCCAGGCTATTCTTCACATCTTTTCCAGAATATTTGCATTTGTGGTTCTGATTTCCATCCAACAATGGCAATTTGGGTATAAACTCTGCAGAAATGAAAGGAGATACTACATCATCTCTGGATGTCTCATTACAGTTTTCTGAGCTATGGACTTCATCTCCTCATGTCCTGGAGTCAATGGAAAGAATTAAACCCCTTCCCAAGGGAGCAGGGGACATTAGTTCTGGAAGTGCCTACCTGTTTTCTGTATGCACAGTACCTGCAGAGCTGTGCCATTTCACTTAGACCCCTGCAGTGGCATGCATAAAGCAGAGCTTGACAATTTTTAGCTGTCTTGATGACAGTAACTTTTATTCTGAACTGAAATCTTAGACTGAAAACAGGTTTAATTAAAACAGTGAGAGCTTGTGTGTAAACCAGCCCTTAGGCACCTTCACAGAGTCATATAAATCAGAGCCGTACAAGACACGTTATTTTCCTGAATGCATCTGCCTGTCAGAGGGAGCCCACCCATGCAGGATATCTTGTAGCATTTTATTCAGCCTAGTTCTAAAAGCCCAAATCATTCCGCCATTTATTCCAACTTGCACAATACACTCAGAGCAAATGCCCTGACTGCTTAAGGTCATTTAAAAACCCTGAAACACTGTACATAAAAATTGCTACTAGCAGTGTCTTGCTCAATTTACAAACAAGATATTGCAACACTATGTAAATTCTTTTACAGTTTCAGCTTGTTGCAGTGCTTTTATTTATTATGACTGCTACAATTTTATAATAACACTTTTAGTTGTGTCTGTCACAGAAGTCTAAATATATTGAGTAGGGAAATAGGTAATATCATTCCTTTGTAAAGGACTGGGGCACTGCTGCCATGGCAGTGCAGAGCTAGAACTGAATACCAAGTCAGCAGCACAGTTAGGATCATATTTGCTCTACCTGAACTTCAAGACTCAGCCTAGACCAGGTTATAATGGACATTTTGAAGTAGCAGCCATGTTCTACTACTGCCATGAATAAACTTAACTGTTTCCACAGAAAAACTAATAACATGGAACAGATGAGAGAGGACAGACATGATGTTTTCTTTAAATTCGTTTGGGGGAACACATCAGAAACTCCCTCCCCATCCCTGAAGAATCAGTACAATCCACTCTCTGCCATCACAGACCTAACATCCATTTGGCTTCCAGGAGATCTGATGACTGGAGTCATCTCACGGGTGGGTTTAGGTTCCTCTGCAGCTTCATGGTATCCCTCACCTTTCATTGACACTCAGATACAGAAAGGGGAAAAAAAAATACAGAAACTAAGAAAGGTAAAAATGACATAAGATACCACATCAAGTGCAAGCTCTGCAGGAAAGAAAGAATCTCTGCCTAGGAACTGGTGTAAGCTCATGCAACTCACACCATAAGTCTGCTGGGTGGACCCCAAACACTTCTCTACATCCCATTTTTGGCACAGAATGTAAACTTAGAGATTTTACTGGTGGACACGTTTGTAGCTGTGTATCAAAACAGATCTATAAGGCCAAACTACACCATAACACACTACTTCTTTCACAAGATTGCCACAAGTTTTTAATTCATTTCTACTTGTAAAGGGAAATTTTGGAAAAGCAGCAGTGGAAAAAAAAAAAAACGCCATTGATACCACTAGAAAAGAAAAAGAGTGCTCTGAAAACACATTGATGTGAAAAGAGCTGTTTCCAGCAATCATGCAGTGCCTCTGCCATTTATCCACTTCTCTGTCTTCCTCTTTCAAGAAGCAGGTGCCCAAATAGACTTGCTCATGCATTCAGATTCCATGTTTCTTTTCAAAACTCTCATCATCAGGCACAAAAAAAAAAAAAAAAAAAAAA